>OY755238.1:12175582-12548082 GCA_963576725.1 Azorinus chamasolen | reverse complement strand
GGTAAGGGCGACGTCTCTAGAGAGATTAGAATTAGTTTTTGTAGGATCAGGCGCGGGTTCGAATCCAGCTGTAGCCAATTATTTTTATTTTTTCTCATTTGAATAATTCTTCTGGTGACCAAATAGATCTGTTAGATCTATTCCATCAACATGTTTATGAATGTTTACAGAAAACTAAAATAGTTCCATGGTTATAGAATCATTACGCTTATCTACTAACCTAATAAACCTTCCACTACCGGAAGTAACCAAATAAACCTAAGTTTATTTGCACCCCCTTTATTATGTCACTAGAGAAGCCTGGTGACTGGATAAAAATTGAGTCATGACAGAAACTGTAAAATCATATCTATACTATATCATAAGAAAACAGAACAGAACCTGATCAGGTGGCTTCTATAGGGACCGTCTGGTATGGGTCTGCTCTGTTTGCTAAAGGCGTATTTATGGAGTAAAGGGTAAAAAAATCAAAATTATGACATCAAGTTGGCATGATAATATGATAAATGCCCCTTATCTGCCAGGCACTCAAATGTATTGTTACGAAGGGCGGGATATCGGGCGGGGATTTCCCATTTTAATTCCTTTGGATTCGAACACAAATACATTATCTAGTCCAGACATCTTAATTATATAACGGGCTGTCGTCTGCTTCTGTGAAGTGTTCTTGCTTAGAATAATTTAACTAGACGTACACACACCTTCCAACAATTTATAGTGTATATTGCAAATTTGTTCCATCCAAACCATACAATGGAGTGAGTTTGATGAGTCGTTAAACTCTTTTGGCGCCAAATTTAAAAGTGTCGTCTGCAAAAATAATTTCATATTAAATATAATTCTAAACTAAATAATAAAGGTATATTAGTAAAACATTTGTTTTTAAAAACCTGTATGCTTGGGCCAAAATAATACAGAAAACAGTGTAGTCCCAGGTCATATGCCGCCTTGAAAAGGCGGCATCTGACCTGGGGCTGCACTGTTTTCAATGGTGCCAACTGGCGACATTGGCGCTGAAAGAGTTAACACCCTCTTCTCCGTGATTTTTTATTGAAGAAATAAAGACGCCATGAATATTAATTAGATTAGTTTTATAACGGCACATGGACACGGGAACCTTTGGCCATAGCATAAACTGTAAAATCATATCTATCATAGTAATTCATAAGCAAACAGGGGAGACCCTGATCAAACGGCTCCTACAGGGGCCATCTAATCTGGGTCTACTCTGTCTGGCAAGGCGTATTAATGGAGAAAGGGGTTAAATAATTACCTCATAAATATTCATGTAACTATTAACGACACCATGATTATAAATTAACTGATCTATGTTATTTCATAAGCAAAGAGAGCATTCCTTGATCAGACGTCTCCAACAGGAGCAATTTGATCTGGGTCTATCCTCTTTGCAAAGACGTGAGAATGTGCCCGATCTGACAATATTTTAGATTATATCCCCAGTTATAAAAGCTAATCCCTACTATGCGGGACACGAGTCACTAATGTCCTTTGCAAACAGTGGAGATCCAGATGAGAGGGCTCCTAAAGGAGCCCTCTCATCAGGGTCTGCACTGTTTGTCATGTTACACTTTTCATTAGAAGATTCTCTAAATATTCACCATAAGCTTGACCAGTTTGAATTTTGGAATAGTCTATTTGAAAAGTCAGCGTTGGAAGGGTTAAACACTACTGAGTAGTTTTCAAAGAACATAACATGTCACACTATTCTGTATTTCACCCGTGTCCCTTTTATTGAATGCTGGTTGTTTTTCGACAGTCTATAAGTCTGAGTTACTTATAAACATGACACGGATAAATAAACTCCATTGATTCAAATGGGGCGCCGAACACCAAAATTCATTTTACAAGGCGTCATAGAAATGTGTAATTGATGCCTGCAAATTTGGTCTTCTGTGAATGACGATTTCGTTTCTCGTCAATTACACGGTCGTCAGTGTGTCAGTCAGTTTGGAGCCTGATCTTAAATATTTGCCTAGGTTACCAGGTATTTGAGCGTACAGATCCAGTAAAACCCTCTAGACTGGAATTCTAGTAGAGTTGACTGCATTATGCAGCGTGAAAGTCATACAGAAAGCTTCTAGATGTATTTATACTTTCAACACCATTTTGGTGATCGCTTTTATTGTCTAACAGTACTTCGGAGAGATGTCTGATCTGGGTTTTCTCTGTAAGGAAAGGTATATAATGACCGTTTGACACATTATCAGAAGGTCAAATAGTTCCACGTAGAATAATTATGTTGTATATTACCAAGGGAAATAACTCAATTAAATACACATATTATGTAAGTAAGATTAGCCTCCCTTTATTCATAACAAATCGGAAGAAAGTGTTATTGCGTTTCAACTTTTATCATGTTGGACAACGCATTCCTTAACCCCGTACATGTACCTGATAGAGAGTGAGTGAGTTGGATTATGTGTTTACGGCACCGCAAAACTACATAGGTTATGCAATTACGCCGAGGCAGGAGAAAAACTGCCTGACTCATATCTTATTTACTCAGATATAGAGAACTAGATCAGGCATGTGAGAGCCAGCTGATCATGGTATATACTCTCCTTATCTACTGATATTGGTCGAATTCCGGGATTGCTGTCATAGTCATTCACTCCCTGGTTCCCTCATATAAAACGTCTTTTCAAACACAGGGTCGACTCTGCTTAATGAAGAAATTATAATAGATCAGACTACACTTTCAACCATTACTAATCATGTGTACATATACCATTATAAAACTTCAGTTAATAAATATTCATGACGTAATGATTCCTTACATGAATATTTAGCAGGTAGAGTTACGATACACCGAATATCAAACATTGTACACTCTGACGATAAGCTACGTACACAGCTGTGCATTACGTCATCATTACAATCGTCTCAACTCTAACATTCTTAACTCGGCGTCTCATGAGGATCTAAACTGTTCGTCGCTTTGACACGCATTTGCAAACAGAGTAGATCCTGATCAGACGGCTCCTGATCAGGGTCTGCTCTGTTTGCTTATGGCATGATATAGATCAAACTCTGACGTCTTTGTAAAAAGTAACAAATTTCCTTGAAAATTTATATTATTAAAATTCAGCTAATAGATACTCATGGCGTAATAATTTTACATGAATATTGAACAGGGAAAGAGTTAACCAATTGGAAGAAAGTAGATGAGTATGAGATGTCAGTGTTAGGCTCTGCACGATAACGGTTGTTATATATGGTATCGGTGGAATTTCCCCTATGCAACCTGGGTCCATGCTTATAAAACATTTTAGTTGAGTCCGAGTTCGTTCTCAAGCTTTTGATTGGCCAGATTTGAGTTCTCAAGCTTTTGATTGGTCAGATTTGAGCCAAAGGCTCAAATTTGACCAATCAAAAACTTGAGAACGAACTCAGACTCAACTAAACGTTTTATAAGGATGGATACAAATGGGTTCTTCATTGCTGAATACTTACTCGCACTTATATAACTCGACACAACAGCATAGAACCACAGATGCTCTTTGCATGGTATGTCTCAACAACAAGAACAAGAACAGCAACTCATCACAAATATATTGTTTTTAATCACATGTCATAAGTATCTAAAACTTACCAAAATATAATTTTCTGACACAACCAAAAAAAATAATCGCGAACACCTCTGCTCTATATAATAAGTAAAAGGTATTCAACTCCGGCCGAAATCAGCTCAAAAATCGATGGGTTCATTCACTGCGATCGTCCTTGAAAGCTTATTTGACAACCGATTCCCATAAACTGTGTCTTATTTATAAAAGAAATCATCACTCTGGATAAGCAGTCATCTACTTTTTTTCTCAGAATATTAACACGTTTTTACAACGAGTCGCCAAAGTGACAACCAACCTCTCCAGGACATAGGTTGACTCTGAGGTTCGAAATAGAAATACCCTATAAATCAAAATTCTGAAGGGAGGTGATCCCCCGAAAGCAAAAATTGCAACACAAAAAGAGAAAATTGCAGACTCGGTTTTATTGAGTCTGTTCATGAGCAGTAATTGAGAGTGCAACACTGCTCACGCCCCCTAGCACCGGCTTAAGCGGTATTCAATTTTCAGAACAAGTAGTACTGAAATTCATGATCTCGAAGGATCAGAAGGTATAACAACACTGAGAATGAAGTACGGGGCGACGTTTTACGGCCGCCACACAAGCACTTAACACCTGCTGTTGTGAAGATTATAAATTCTGAAGGGAGGTGATCGAAACACCATATAACTGGTCTATAAGGCAATGCCTCGGTCTGATAGCATGAATGGATATCGTGCATTCACAATTTCTTCAAATCATATTTTCGAAAAATCTCTACAAGCTTGATATTGATCACTACTTTCGGTTTTGTAAGTTTTTACTTTCGGTTTAAAAATCGATGGGTTCATTCACTGCGATCGTCCTTGAAAGCTTATTTGACAACCGATTTCCATCAACTGTGTATTACCATAAACTCCCGCACCCATCCACTAGGACTCAAAATGACAAGCCTTCCTAAAATCCTGGCGAAAGCCCTGCTTAATAAATAAACATGGTTGTCTTTATGAGAAGGTGGTTGCTTAATGCAGGATAAAAGTAATGCAGAAAGCTCCTCTAGGAGCTTTCTGCATTACTTTTGTCCTGCATTAAGCTACCATCTGCCTCCGCCGTTCAGGAGTATACATCTTTTAGATGGTCGCATTAGAGGGGTTTTACTGTATTTGAGTATGGAACTATGGAACCCTTTCAGTGTTAACCCTTTGCTCCATGAATATTCATGTAAGAAATGATAACATCATGAATATTAATTAGTTTACTTTTTATAATGACACAACATAGGAATATGTTGGCCATGGAGGAAAACTGTAGAATCATGTCTATATCATTTCATAAGCAAACAGGGCAGACCCTGATCAGATGGCTCCTATAGGAGCAATGTAATCCAAGTTCTACTGTGTTTGCAAAGGCATATAAAGACATATTTATGGAGAAAACGGTTTTATCCAGTCACCAGGCTTCTCTAGTGACATAATAAAGGGGGTGCAAATAAACTTAGGTTTATTTGGTTACTTCCGGTAGTGGAAGGTTTATTAGGTTAGTAGATAAGCGTAATGATTCTATAACCATGGAACTATTTTAGTTTTCTGTAAACATTCATAAACATGTTGATGGAATAGATCTAACAGATCTATTTGGTCACCAGAAGAATTATTCAAATGAGAAAAAATAAAAATAATTGGCTACAGCTGGATTCGAACCCGCGCCTGATCCTACAAAAACGAATTCTAATCTCTCTAGAGACGTCGCCCTTACCGATTACGCCACTGAGGCCACATACAAAATGATGTTGATTTATCACTTTTATTAATTTAATCCACCGCTGGTAAAACCCGTTTTTGATAAAATCAAACCTGGAAGCAAAGATTGACAGATAAATAGTAAATGTTTTCTTTGCACTCTCATGATTATTTGATTGATAAACTCTTACAGGGGCGGTGATAGTCATAAACCTAAATATAGCCTGTTCAGTTCCATCGATTTCTGAGTGACGTTAGGTAGAATCTAAAAATAGAAACCGAGACTACGTAACTCGAATTTGACCAAAGAATATAGATCATGTCTGTTTTAAATAACTTATCGACCCTCGATTCAAATCATCTTATTTTTCAAATTCAACCACGTTTCCCTTCTAGTAATACAAGTATCGAAACTATATTCCTCTGCGGTAGCTCATTAGATCTATTTACGTCTAAATGGAAGTGAAAAGGGAGGGATCCGTTGATCGAAAAACTGCATTTTCAATGTAAATTATTTCAAGAGTGTTATTAGTCTATAAAAAAGACATTTAACTATATTGACTGGATAAATCGAATAATAGGTTAGTGTCGTAGATGGGACGCCTTTATCCGACTCGGAGAGAAAACAGTTGAGGCTCGGCAAGCCTCGCCTCAACGTTTTCTCCCCTCGTCGGATAAAGCGTCCCATCTACGGCACTAACCTATTATTCTCTATAAATATTCAGAGAAAAGGGTTTAATATTCAAAGTGGAATGGCCCATCAGCATTTAACCCATCCCCTCATATTGACGCCTCTGCAAAAGTCACCTGTTGAAACCATTGTTTCATTCACAATTCCAACTTTTTTCCTTTTCTCTAGTTAATGCTCCTTTTCGGTAGATTTATTCAGAGGTTGGATCTAAAAATAGCCTATGAGGTAATGGGTTAACTGTGAAGCCCATTTGGTATGACCGGGTGTAACTTGCAAGCAGATTCTAAATTACAAACCGTGCAGACCCTGATCAGGGGACTCCTCCAGGAGCCTCTCTTCTGGGTCTGTACTGTTTGCAAATGCCAATACACTCGTGGATCGACGTTATCCTACACAACAGACATTTACTAGTCGGTGTATTTTATCGTCCACCTAATTCAAACTCGGTCTATTATAACATGATCGAAGACTCTGTTCATCTAGCTATAGACACAGGTGTGGATGATGTTATAATAACTGGGGATTTTAACCTTAATATGTTTAATCCTACATCAGCACGTAAAATTAATTCACTTTGCCAACAGTTTGGACTTGATCAAATCATCCAAGAGTCAACAAATTTCACAGAACATTCTGACTCACTCATTGACATATTTCTCATAAAAAATAAAAATACAGTAATTTCATGTGGCGTGGGTGACCCTTTTTTACAACAGGGACATAGGTACCATTGTCCAATATATGCGTTATTTCGATACCATAAGCCACAATTCAAATCATACTCTAGACAAATCTACAAATACGAACAAGGTGACTATGACTTACTTAGACTGAAAGCCAGAGAGACTGACTGGACAACAGTATACGAAGATAATATAGATACTTTTACTCAGCAAATTACTGACCAGATCTTACATATGACAGACCAATGTGTACCAAATAAGACCGTATGTATCAAACCATTCGAACCACCCTGGATAAATACTTTGATAAAACGGATAAATACTTTGATAAAACGTAAAATAAGATCAAGAAAAAGAGCTTATAGGAGGGCCAAAAGAAGCAATGCAGCTAATAACTGGTATAGATTTAAAACCATACGTAATGAAACCGTAACTCCGATTCGTAATTCTATACAGGCATTTTATGATAACCTTTCTCAAACATTATCATTGCCTACTCTTTCCTCAAGGGATTGGTGGAAAACACTAAAAATGTTTATATCTAAAAATGATAGAAATTCCTTACCCACACTTGAAAACAATGGTGTATTTGCATTTGAAACTAATGATAAAGCTAATCTGTTAAATAATTACTTTGCTGGTCAAACAATGCTGGATGAACACAGTGTCCAAATACCAACTATCTTACCCACCAACTACACTATGCCATTCTTTACCATTTCCCCTGATGAAGTTCTGTCTGTGATAGAATATCTTCCAATTGGCAAAGCAGCCGGTCCTGACAGAATAAGTAACAAGATTCTTCGTGAAATGTCTAAGGAAATAAGCCCACCCTTGTGTGACTTATTCAATAAATCTTTAAGTGATGGTGTATTACCACAATCCTGGAAGGAAGCCCATGTATCCGCTGTTTTTAAAAAAGGTGACCGTTCTCTCGTTAGTAACTACCGCCCTATTTCTCTGCTGAGTAATTTGGATAAAATTCTCGAGCGTTTAGTTTTTAAACATCTTTACAACTATCTGCGTGATATAAACCATCTCTCTTCCTTCCAATCTGGCTTTATTCCTGGTGACTCTACAGTGAATCAGTTGACATTTCTGTATAATACATTTAGTAAGGCGTTGGATGAAGGCAAAGAAGTACGAGTTGTATTCTTTGACATAAGCAAAGCTTTCGACCGTGTCTGGCATTCTGGACTTTTAGCTAAGCTGAAATCAATAGGTTTATCCAGCAAATTACTCAACTGGTTCACTGATTATATTAATAACAGATGTCAACGAGTAGTTATACCTGGTGCCACGTCTGAATGGGCATCAACAAAAGCTGGTGTTCCACAGGGATCTACTAGGTCCTCTCTTATTTCTCATTTATATTAATGATATTGTATCCGACATACAGTCTAACATTCGTCTATTTGCTGACGATACAAGCTTTATCTCGTTGTTGATCATGCTAACCATACAGCCACCACTCTTAATTCTGATATCACGAAAATTACTGAATGGACTAAAACATGGCTGGTATCTTTCAATCCTACCAAGACCGAATCTCTATTAATATCACGTAAAATGAATAAACCTGACCACCCTCCTTTGGAAATGTTAAACAACCAAATTTTAGAAGTTGAGAGACACAAACACTTAGGTGTCTTCTTATCTAATGATGGTAGTTGGCATTCCCACTTAGAATATATTAAGTCAAAAGATTGTGGAGAAGAGATTGAGCCGAATTGAGCAGCGGGTAAAGGATAAACTTGGCAACATCAGCACCCAACAAGACCCAGGTGTAATCGTGAAACAGAAAGACCCTGCCGACAAACGCGTTAGCTTTGTTTCTGCGGATTTACACCCAGACAATCTCGTAATCAATCCGGGAATTAGTTCCACTGGGCATGGGTCGAGTCAGTCGACTGGTGGTATAGACCCTGTCGCAAAAGATGCGGAATCGGACCAGGCAGAGGGGTTGAAGGCTAGGCCAATAGGGGACCCCCCGCCATCCGGTAGTAGGCAAAAGCAGCTGTTTCAAATAATGACCGATAACGGACCTCGTTTTGTACGCGGAAATGACAATTTGAAACAGAAAGCTTCATATAGTGATGTTATAAAGAATAATCGGCAAAGTGAGACCGTGCAGACGCACAGGACGAGCAGTGTTAAGCACAGTGCTTCTGGGGAAAGTGTTACGCGTAGTGATATTCAGTCAATACCTACTGTTATAAGCACGCGGTCAAATACGTCGTTCGATAAGAATCTACACAATGAGTCAGGCGAACAGTCAGATGTTCAATCTGGTTTTGACGATTTTATTCTACATGTTCGTAAGAAGACAAAACGCTTTTATGTTGGCAGGTTTAAGCCGGGTATTACAATTGATTGTATAAAACACTATATAGAGGGCAATGGTGGACCCAAGGTGGATCGAATTAACTTATTCAGACCGAGGAACGGACTTGATGTGTTTTTGCGTGTTAGCGTAGAAATCGAGAACTGCAGTGCGTTAACAGATCCATACTTTTGGCCAGATAATGTTAAGTGTCGCCCGTGGTATTCCAAGAACAGTTATAAAAGACACGTGCGCACGAGTACTACAGATGAGTCACGTGGTACATGGTAGCCGTATAGGCAAAAGTGAAGTGACCAGTCCTACTTGCTTTAACTTGCATAGATATTTGAGTTGTGTAACTACTCTAAATTTTGATGGTACTTGTACGTGTTTTTGTTATACTTTGTTTATTCTGCGGCATGCAAAATTTGAATATCTGTACATGGAATGCGAGTGGACTGATGTCTAGTGCTTTTTATCTCAGCAATTTATTGCTTGAGAATGACATTGATATCTGTGGCATATCAGAACATTGGTTATATAGCCATGACCTGCATTTTTTGAACAGTATACAGTATGCTTATAATGGTTTTGGCAAATCCGACGCTGCCCTTTCTTTACCAAGCAATAGGCGTGTTGGTAAGGGGGGGTGTAGCGTTAATTTGGCACAACCGTTTGAATAATCAGGTAACACCGCTTGACATAGACAGTGACAGGATAACCGGTGTTCAGGTACAATGTTCTAAGGAAAGTTTTATGTATGTGTTTCAGGTTTATTTTCCTTGTACGAACCACCCAATTCAATATTATAGGGATTTGATGTGTACTTTACATGATGTTGTCAATGCATACTTAGACAAAGGAAGAATAGTAATTATGGGTGATTTTAACACTAACTTAAATGGTAGATCGTTTCTTAGGCAAAATGGCACACGTAGTCGTGAGCTTATGACTTTCATGGAGACGAATAACCTCTTAGCTATTGATATGTTACCTACATGTACTGGGGCACACTCTACTTTTGTCTCTTATGATGGGAAACACGAGTCTTTCATTGATCATGTTCTCCTTTCATGCGAGTCAAGAGATTTAGTAAGAAGGTGTTTGATTGTTAATGATGATTGCCTGAATGTGTCTTCGCACAGACCTATTGTGTTTTCTTTAGAGGTTCCCCGTAACATGCATTGTTGCAAACAGCCAATTTTCAAACCTATTAAATGGAATACTGTTAATGACCGTGACATTAACAGTTATTCTAGCAAATTGTCGCAATTATTATTACATGAGGTAGACTTGGATGCGTTAGACGTTAGTCATGAAAGTGTAGATCTGCTTTACAAATGTATCGTTAAGTGTACTGAAATGGCGTCCGAGGCTTACCTCCCCTATAAGTGTTACCGTTCCTACTTAAAGCCTTACTGGGACCAATCCTTAAAAGATCTTCATGTACTAATGAGGCTTAAGCGGAGTGAATGGATAGCAGATGGGAAACAGCGCACTCCGGTTTCTCACTCATTCTTGGTCTATAAGTCCGCAAAACGAGAGTTTCGTCGTTATCACAGAAACAGGGTAGGCGAGTATTTGCGTGAGATGAATAATGAGATTGATCGTGCTGCAGGGGTAGACTGCGGTTTGTTTTGGCGACTGTTTAATGCTAGGAAAAATGACAAGGTCCTAAGAGCAGGCTGTGAAATAAAGTTTGATGGGGTCACAGTACGGGATCCTGAGAATATGGTAGACGCATGGGGAAAATATTTCTCAGAGTTGTACTCAGACACAGAACACTCATGTTATGATAATGATTTCTTTGATCAAGTAACGAGTACGGTAAATATTTTAAAACAGACTAAGTCTTTAGTAAATGATAATATTACTGACAGTGACACATTAAGTGGGCTCATAATGAAACTTAAAAAGAACAAGATGTGTGGATTTGATGCTGTTTACAATGAGCATTTGATATATGGTGGTAATATTATGTTGAGGTATATCACTAAGCTTTTTATTATGATGTATAGATTGCCTTACGTTCCGACTGATCTTAAAAAGGGAGTTATAGTTACGTTGCACAAAGGGGGAGGTAAGCCGAAAGACGAACCTAAGAATTATCGTGCGATTACTCTATCGTCTTCAATTTTGAAACTGTATGAAAGTGTTTTGCTTAACAGATTAAAGAATGATATTAACATGTCTGTACATAGCCTACAAGGCGGTTTTCAAAAGAATAGGAATTGTATTATGACATCATTTTTGTTAAGGGAGGCAGTTTCTTACAGTTTTGAGAATGACAGTACAATGTATGCTTGCTTTCTCGATGCAAGGCAGGCTTTTGACCGTGTCTGGCATAATGGCCTGTTTTATAAATTGTATAGGTATGGTATACCGTTACCGTTACTTTTAAATGTTATTGAAATGCATAATGATATGTCAAGTTGTGTGTTACATAAAGGGTATAGATCAGACTGGTTTCCCATAAAGCAGGGCACCAGACAGGGGGGCGTTTGGTCGCCATTTTTGTACCTCTGCTATATTAATGAATTGATCGTTAAGCTAGAACAGTTAGGTGTTGGAATCTCCATAGGAGAAGAAAACAGTTTTTGTGCCCCTACAGTTGCGGATGACATGCTGCTGCTGTCACTATCTAGAACGTCGTTGCAGCTACTGTTAAATGAATGTTACCGCTGTTCGTGCCTCTGGCGATACCAGTATAATCCCAGTAAATGTGGCATTTTAATGTTTAATAGTAGGAAGAAAAAGCAGGCGAATAATACAGCAACTTCTTTTTACCTTGGGGCTGATAGTTTACCCCCAGTACAAAGCTATAGGCATCTGGGTATTCTTCTTGATGGAAACTTTAAAGCTCAATCTGTTGTTAAGGATTGTTGTGATAAACTCCGGGGTACTTTTTTCAGTTTAACCAACTATGGTTTCAACGATAATGGGTTACAACCTACAAGCTGCAAGCGTATTTATAACGCAGTAGTTTTGCCCAAAGCATTGTACGGATGCGAATGCTGGCCACAACTAAGTAAGACAGATTTACTAAAACTTGAGCGAGCGCATCGCTTATGTCTTAAATACATACAGGGTCTAAGGTCTAGAACCAGTACAGACTGTGTTATGAGTATGCTTGACTGTTTACCGATTGAATTGGAGATTGAACGTAGAAAGCTTATTTTATTCGGTCAGCTATGCAGACTTGAAGACGAGTGTGCTATCAAATCTATGTTTCTAGTTAGACTAAGCTCATTTTTGTTACAAAAGGTTCACGTAGGCTTCATGCCAGATATTGATACTATTTTAACCAAATATAGTTTGAAACATTATATGCTGACATATTCGTCTACTGGTTCGTTTCCTGGTAAGAATTGCTGGAATACTGCAGTAAAAAGAGCAATCAGAAATACATTTATTTTAGAATGGAATACACGTACGTCTGTTGATAGATTTAGCAGGTTTAGATCTGTTCATAATAATTTCCAGTTATGCAATCTCTGGATTTTCTGTCAAAGGTTTCCTAACCTCATTTCTTATGTAAAATCAGTAGCACAGCTGATATCATATTTAGCTCGATATGAAGATTGTTGTTACAAGTGTAGCAGGAACTGTAATGGATATAGCTTGACAGATCATCTTTTAATAGACTGTACTACAGTTGTATCTGTAAGACTGAAGTTTTCAAACTGCGTTCGTTCTGCTCTTGGATGTCAAGTTTTGGGCAGTTTAACTTCACTAGACAGACATGAGTTTGTTAATACCATTTTAGGTGTTCATCATCCAGTTGTTGATGAGTCGCTTATGGCTGGTCAGTGTTATGATGATCTGTTAAGCATTGTGTTCAAATATGCACATTCAGCACTTCACTCATATGTTTAACATCTTTACAGTAACTGTAATTGCTCATTTAGAGAGATATTTGACCAAAGGGTATGTACTGATATTATCATCATCATCATAGTTATCATCATTACTCGTCATCACCCTTAACATATGTAACAATTCTTCAAACTGTAGTTGTGAAGTATTATTACTGTATTTTGGGACACTCTTAGGTTGTTCTCTAGGTTTTGTTTCGCTAGAGGGATCTGTCCTGAGAGTATGTATATAATGTTTTCTGTATGTATATCTCATACATTTACTCTTGTATGACTTCTCAATTTCGTTTCGTGAGAGGGCTTTACTGGAAGGGTAAATATATGAATAAGGATATTACATCTTGTGTGTGGGGGTGTCTGTGTGTCTGTCTCTGTGTGTGTGTGTTTTGTATGGGCGTGGGGGTGTGCGTACGTGCGTTTGAAGGGGAGCGTATAATGTCTATATGTTGCTGTCCATTGTAGCATGCTTTTTGTTCATTGTAATTCTGTGATGGCGTGCGTTACACTGGTTCTTTAATGGCATTGTTTATTTACCATATTCTAATTGCTCCGTGGTATTTCAACATACTTATAGTAGTGTACTCGTCACTGTGTATGTATGCTCCACTTCTGTTGATATTGTATTAAGCGACCACTAGCTGAGGTGACCTGGGGTTCTCGGGGGTAGATGCTTCGTAATAGGGAATGGGATTAATGCGGAAAACCCCGGATAGTAACTCTCTGCATTGGGTTTTTCCTACACTGGATTAAGCTTGGGTTAAGAATTATTATTATATTTCCCTGTGTTCGCTTAATGCAATATTTACTGCAAGTGTATAACATCGCTGTGCTTTTCATAGCATACTTACTTATACTTCATAATGTCAGCGGCATGCCTCACTTAGACATGTTTAATTATATTTTCATATTCATGTTATATACTATGGAATTGTCTTCACATGCATGCTTTCTTTTATAGTATACATGTAATTTGTCATTTGGTGTCATGGTATTGTAATCTTCAGATATGGAGGAAATAAAGATATATACACTTGAGACAATTTACTTGAGTTTTATTAGACCTGTTTTGGAATATTCTGATGTTGTCTGGGATAACTGTACGAATGCTGATAAGTTGGAACTGGAGAAGATACAGCATGAAGCAGCCAGAATATCTGTTGGTGCCTCAAAACTTATTTCCTTGAAAACTCTGGAACAAGAACTTGGCTGGGAATCGCTCAGCGATAGAAGACGTTACCATAAATTGATTTTATTTTACAAAATGGCCCATAGCCCGACTCCTGACTATTTATCGTCTTTAGTACCTCCTCTGTTGGGCTCCGGGCTCAGATATCATTTGAGAAATGCTGAAAATCTGCAACAGCCTTATGCAAGAACAAGGCTTTATTCTGAATCTTTCTTACCCTCAACTGTGCGTGAGTGGAATTCCTTAACATTAGAAGTAAGAAACTCCAATTCCGTGTCATCCTTCAAATCTTCTATTAAAACCTCTGTTGACTCTGTTCCTTCATACTATTATATAGGAAGTAGGAGGGTACAAATACTTCATACACGTTTGCGCACTAACTGCAGCTCTCTAAATCTCACTCTGTTCCAGAAAAACATTGTTGACTCTCCATTGTGCCACTGTGGTGATATTGAAAGTGCTCACCATTTTTTCTTACTTGCACATCGTATCAGCAAATACGCACAACTCTTCTTGATATAATTAACCCAATTCATACACCAACCGTTAAACTGTTTCTTTATGGTGATCCGTTACTTGACTATAAGTCCAACGTAACCATCTTTCAGGCAGTGCAGTTATATTCTGCAAACAAATCGTTTCTTATGAGAACCTTTAAATAGACTGCTGGTGTTGAACTCGCCTTGGGGCGGTCCTCTCCTCGATAGCCTTAGATACAAAGATGTGTTCCCTTCTCTTTATTTTCCTTTCTCTAATCAATATATTCTCGCAATTTGGTTTTTTCTTTTGTTTTTCAACTTCATTTATTATTCTTTTATCCGTTGTAATACTAGTAAATAGGGGTGTAACAATACGGCAATATTGCAATATATTGCAATACGCCTCTTAGCAATACGTATTGTAATACAGTTTTTCCGTATTGCAATATTCTATATAGTAGAAACTTAAAGGAGAAATTTATCATATTGAACAAATAGAAACTATAACTTGGTCAACGACCTGTAATTTCAACTATATGTACTTATTTTTTTTGAAATTTTGTCCTCCTGTTATCCTTTCAAGGATATAAATAAGCTTTCAAGGCTATTTCCTATCCATTTTTTGTACTTACAAGTTGCCACAATATATTGCAATACAGTTTCTCTGTATCGCAATAGATTGCAATTCAGTTTTCACTGTATTGTTACACCCCTACTAGTAAATCCGTAGATTTTGTAGTTTATCCAGATGTTAATGAATATTATATTTGAATATAACTTACTATCCGCTCAGCGCAAAACAATCATGACAAGGAGAGGATCTCAAATAAGCTTATGCTTTCGATCTAATCCTTTTTACATTGATGTATGTATTTGTTTATAGAAATGTGAAATGCTTATTGAAAATAAAATATGTTTAAATTAATACACTCGTGTCTCACATTGAAAGGGTTGACCCTTAGTATTCTATGGGTCAGCTCATAATAACCTTTGCAGACAGTTTTGAACTAGGTGAGATGCTGAATTTAATATTGAAGTGTGCCTCATTAGGATCCAAACTATTCGACTCTCTTGGTTATATATTTGAAACAAATAAGAAAGTCTGTATCACAACTGAATGGAAGACATTTTTATTATCGCAAATTTGCTCATCATGCTGAAAGTGCAACCCATTCGCTCATATCGACGTGCTCATATTGGGGCCATCAGACCCATTCTCTGATATTGACGCTTTCTGACAACTCTTTTATTTACTTTTTGAAACCATTTTGATAAATAGAGCACTGCTCCATAGAAGCAATGGCTGCATTTATCATAATGGTTTTAGAACCATACAATTCTAAAAGGTTTCCTTTTTTCTAGTAAATGCTCTTTTTTCAGTAGATTTATTCAAAGTGGTTGGAGTTTGTATTGTTTCATGAGTCAATGTGGTGTCTGACCAGGCTAATGTCATGTCTGATCAGACAGTGTGTTGTCTGATCAGACTAATGGTGGTGTCTGATCAGGGCCAGTGTGTGGTGTCTGATCAGGGCCAGTGTGGTGTCTGATCACGCCGTCTTGTCTGATCAGGGAAGTGTGATGTCTCATCAGACTAATTTTGGTGTCTGATCAGGGCCAGTGTTTGGTGTCTGATCAGGCTAATGTCATGTCTGATCAGGGATGGTGTGGTGCCTGGTCAGCATGGTCTCTGATCAAGGTCAATGTGGTGTTTTGTAGACAGTACATCGTTAACCCATTACCTCATAGACTATTTTTTAGACCCAACCCCTTTGAATAAATCTACCGAAAAGGAGCATTTACTAGGTAAAAGTAAAGTTTTAGGATTGTAGTTTTGAAACCATTGTGGTAAATAGAGCATTTGCTCCTATAGGAGCAAATGCTCTATTTATCACAATGGTTCTAAGCAGTGATTTTACAGAGGCGTAAATATGAGGGAATGGGTTAATAAGCTCTTGCTCATATTAAACCCTTTACCAGATTTATACACATTTGACTCCTTTGCAAACAGAAAAGATCCTGATAAAAGGGCGCCTATATTTGCTGTCTGACCAGGGTCTGCTCTATTTGCAAAGGCATGAAACGGCATCTTTACGAGATGAAGGGTGGACCATTTTCTCCATAAATATGCTTCTCTACCCCTTTGCAAACAGAAACCCCAGATCAGATGGCTCCTGTAGGATTCATATGATCAGGGTCTGCTCGGTTTGCTTATAAAATAATATAGATAATATGTTTCTACTATGACCATAATTTCAGTGTCAATATGCTATTTATTATAAAGTATAAACTACTAGTAATTAATATTCATGATGTCAATTATCATTCACTGGTTAAAGGGTTATCCCTTTCCCTCATACAAATGCCTTTTCACAAATTTGCAAGCAGTGTAGACCCAGATCAGACGGCTCCTTTAGGAGCCATCTGATCAGGGTCTACTCTGTTAGTTGTTGATAGAACTTATTTTACAGCTTTTGTCAAAGCAAAAAGTTCCCTTGAAAAGTTTGTATTATAAAAATTGAGCGAACTAGAAAACTGACTCAGTCAGAGAGGGTCCTGCAGATGATCTTTTGTTGAATATGGCATTTTTGATAAATCAAGGACAGGTAACTCTGGACATGGTGATCTCATTCAGCTGAAAAAGTATAGGTGTCTTCCTCTCATAATACTAAGCATACGCCCTTAATATGAACCAAATATATGAAGTACTGTTTGAGTTATCACGTCACATCAAAAGTGTTGAAAAAAGTTTATCGCATTTTGGATGAATCAAGGGCAGATAACTCCAGATATAATGATCTGATTCAATCCCAAAACTATAGGCATCTTCCACTGATGATACTATAGTAAGCAAATGCCCTTAATATGAAACCAATATGTTAAGTACTGTTTGAGTTATCACGTCACATCAAGTGTTGACGGATGGACGGACGGACATTCTCAGATTGAATGACTATTCTTTTGTTCAAAATAGTCACATAGAATGAAAATTTAGTCACATAAAAATAAAAAGACAAAAGATCTTTTGTTCTCAGTGTCACATAACCATCAATTTGTGTGAGAGGACTGACAGAAAGACGGACGGACAGAACATGTGATTCCAATAGGGATCCTGCATATTCAAGGCAGGACTCTAATTAATATCCATGTTGTCATTGTTTCATACATGAATACCAAACTGGAAAAGGTTTAAGGCAAAAAATAATTTCAGAAATATAATCTGAATACATGCATTTGTATATGTAACTTTTATTTTCAAATCCGTATAAAATGATAGCAAAAAGAAAATAAAGGATATATATAAAAGACAGGAATATGATCTTGTACCACAAAAATAATAAACCTCTAACTAAATCAAGCTGCATTTAAATGGAGTTGCCTATATTATGTCACTTTACACTTATTTTACATCAAGAACAAATCTTGATGGCTCTGATGGTGGCATATATGGTCATTTAAACCATTCCTTCAAAACACCTTTTAACACACTTGAAAACAGAATAGACCCTGATCAGACGGCTCCTATAGGAGCCGTCTAATCAGGGTCTGCTCTGTTTGCTTTCAACAAGATATAGATCTGATTCTACAGTTCATGTGTTCATAGATCATTAGTAAAATTCAAGCTTTAAATATTCATAAATATTCATGATTTCTTACATGAATCATGAACAGGGAAACGGTTAACACCTTTCTCCTTAAATATGCCTTTTAATAACTTTGCAAACAGAGTAGACCCAGACCCTGATCAGACAATCCTGTAGGCGCTTTCTAATCTGGGACTGCTGCTCTGTTTACTTATGAAATAAAATTACTCAACAGTTTTTGCCATGGTAAAATAGTCCCTTGTTCATCAAGCCAATTTAACCCTTTCCTCCATAAATACGCCTTTCTATGCCTCTGTAAAAGTCACTTTTTGAAACCATTGTGATAAATAGAGCATGTGCTCCACAGGAGCAAATGCTCTATTTATCACAATGGTTTCATATAACTATAATTTTCTAAAATGTTCCTTTGCTCTTTTAAATGCTCATTTTCGGGTAAATCAAATAAAAGAGGTAGGATCTAAAAATAATCTATGAGGGAAAGAGTCAGAGCTTCGGCCAAATAATATTAATATATTCATGAGTTCTTAATGAAAATTCACCGCACAAAGGATTAATTAAATAAGGCATAAAGAAAAATATGCAAAGCACTAACTACAAGCATAATATAATGTGGAATAAAGTATACATAGAAAAATAATCCTTTCACCATTTAAAGTAATTGTGGCCGGAAAAATGGGTACAGCTGAACCTGGCCTAAGTAGCCAATCATTCAGTGAACATAAAAAACAGGTGGTTGCTTAATTAGGTTTTTTTTGCATTACTTTTGACCTGCGTTAAGCAACCACCTGCCTTACAGAACCACAATTAGACCTTGTTTGGATGGCTGTTTAACCGTTTACTCAATAAATACACCTTTCTTTGCCTTCGTAAACAGAGTACACCCAGATCAGATGGCTCCTTTAGGAGCTGTCTGATCAGGGTCTGCTCTGTTTGCTTATGATTTAATTTAGATATGATTATACAGTTTCTGCCATAGCAAAATGCCTCTGTCCTTGTGCTATTATAGCAAATTAACCTAATATGAATATTCATGGAGGAAATGGTTAAGATGTTGACTAATCTTTATCTACACAGTGTGCAAAAACTTATATCATGCCAAATTCACCTTTGTCCATATGGTGCTGGCTATATCATTTTAATATAAAAATAATCATAAAAATTGTGTCCTATGGACATGGATGCCCCACCTAGCGATATTGTCTCTAAATCAAGGAATTTTCAATATATGCTATATTGTGAACAAAATTTCAAAGTCCAATAACTCCAGTACAACTTGTCAGAGCAAAGCTTCTCTTCTTTAAGCACATTTTATATCAACTTTGTTCCTTTGTCAAAGATTGAAATAAATCTGCCCATCAGTGCATGAGGATTTAATGGATTTTTCACTGTATCTTTAAACAGTGAACAGAATTTAAAAATCCCATAACTTTAGTAACAAGAGCACCGCAAGCGGGTGCCAACGTTCTTCTGTCATCATTGTCAAAATGAAGATGCATACCAAAAAATGAAGGTTGTAAATGAAAAATTGAAGAAGTTATGGTCAATGTTAAGATTTTGGACGATGACGCCGACGCCAGAGTTACAACAGCTCGTGATTTCTTCGAAACAGACGAGCTAAAAATGGTCAGAGGAAAGCTTCCCTTCTTTATTTAATTTTTCACATCAACCATGTTCATTTGTTAACCTTTCTCTTGCTGAATTTTAAAATACATTTCTCCTTCTTTACCCATGCCCTGTTGTATAATTACATATATCTCCACTGTGTACAAGTATTTCGCTGTGCAATCACTGCTGTGGAGTGCACTGGTTGCACAATCAACTTGTAAATAGTGCAGACCCTGATGAGACAGCTCCTGCAGGAGCTGTCTCATCTGGGTCTTCACTATTTACAGGTAGGTATATTGACGTGCATAGCAAGCGAAGGGTTAAAGTCTGAAGTAATCCTCTTATTGATGTATGAGGTGTTGGACACAGAAGACTTGCTGGATGTACGTACATACATACATGTATGGACAGACAAGAGTAACGCTATCTGTCTCCCACCTGGTGGGGGGCATAAAAAGTAATAATATATGTAAACAGTGCAGTCTAGAGTTTTTTCACATCTATAAAAGCATATATTTTACATTTCATGTTTACCCTTTATTCCATGAATATTCATGCGAGGAATAATGATTATTTTTTATAATAGTCCATGGACACGGGAAGTTTCGGCCATAGCAGAAACTGTTGAATTATCTCTATATTATATCATAAGCAAACAGAGGAGACCCTGAACAGATGGCTCCTACAGGAGCCATCTGATCTGGGTCTACTCTGTTTGCAAAGGCATAGAAAGGCTTATCTATGGTGTAAAGGGTTAAAATGTTGTGCTGTTTTCTCATTGTCTTTTAATTAGTTAAGCTCCATCTATGCATCTATATTCTTCAGCTGGTTCCTAAATTAACCCATTCCCTCATATTAACACCTTTTGATCCATTCCCTCTTATTGATGCCTTTTGATGCCTCTGTAAATTTCACTTTTTCAAACCATTGTGATAAATACAGCATTTGCTCCATAGAGGCAAATGCTCTATTCATCTCAATGGTTTCAAAACTACACAATTCTAAAACTTTCCTTTTCTCTAGTAAATGCTCCTTTTCAATAGGTTTATTGAAAAAGGTTGGATCTAAAAATAGCCTATAAGGTAATGGGTTAAAAGGTATTACCAACTTGTTATCTTTCATCAAAATTCTACAACAATGAGCAGATAAAAAAATATAATGTATATTAACAATAAGCCTTTAACCTAAAAACAGTTGCGAGTTTCATTGAGAAAGTCAAAATATTATGTCTATAATTATATTGACACACAGAATTCTGTCTGTTGGTTCTCTTCCTCATCATTTGGATACACTGACATCATGGTTACCAGTGATGGCTGAAATTTGGCTGCTGTTGAAGACGATGACACTTCTTCTGGCCCCAGTCTTTGCTGGAGTCATGTCAAAACTGTAGACAAATGTAGATCCGGCTGGAACATTGCTGAAAAAGAAAAAGATAAAGATGTGTTTGTGAAACACTACGCCCTGCCCAATTTGACCTTTGACCCTGAAGGATGACCTTGACAAGTCACCCCTTAAAATGTGCAGCTTCATGAGATACACATGCATGCCAAATACCAAGTGTCTATCTCTATTGGTTAAAAAGTTATGGCCAATGTTAAAGTCGGTGATTTGACCTATATATTTGACCTCTGAGCTTGAAGGGTGACCTTGACAAGTTACCTCTCAAAATGTGCGGCTTCATAAGATACATATGCATGCCAAATATCATATCTCTATTTGTACTGGCTCAAAAGTGATGACCAATGTTAAAGTTGGTGACAAACACAGAAACAAACAGACAGACAGGGCAAAAACAATATGCAGATCTGGGGGGCATAAAAATCCTTAATTAACTTTCACATAAATCTACCTGTGTCACAGAATTCAAAAAGTGACTTTTACAGAGGCATCAAAAGGTGTCAATATGAGGCAATGTGCAGAAAGTGCAGGCCAAGATCAAATGGCTTCTGGAGGAGTCTGATCTGGGTCTATTCTGTTTATTTATGGCAGTTTTTGTTAGGGACAAAGATTATTATCATGTAACTATAAAAATTAATTCATTCCTGATTACATAAATATTCATGGAGTAAAGGACTAAAACAGTCCATGTATAAGGGGATGAACTACCGGTAACCCTTTCCTCCATAAATACGCCTTTCTACGCCTCTTTAATAGAAAATTCTTGAAACCATTGTGATAAATAGAGAATTTGCTCCATAATGGAGCAAATGCTCTATTTATCACAATGTTTTCAAACTACACAATACTAAAATGTTCCTTTTCTCTAGTAAATGCTCCTTTTCGGTAGACTTATTCAAAGAGGTTGGGTCTAAAAATAGCCTATGGAGAAATGGGTTAAACTACAAGTTGTTTGTGTTGGCTAAAAGTTAACCTTCTTTCTCCATGAAGTTCGAGATGTCCAATTTAACTGTATATTATAAGAAGACAGAGCAGACCCTAATTAGTGGTGGCTCTCTCGATGTCAATGCAGCGATAAAAAACCAATACTATCACAGATAGTAAAGCAAATATTATGATAGTCAGGATAGTTTAACAATGACAATGTTAAAGATAAACAAGGCAGTCTAAAGGACAGCTAAATCCCCCTCCGTCGCCTGAATTAAGACATAACATTTGACTTTCAAATGTGACCTTGACCCAACATGACTGCCACATGTGTTCTGTACATTGTCTCACACTTTGTTAACATTTCAGGTAAGTTTCATGATAATCCTTCCTGGGGTATAGGAGATATGCAGCGGACATGAAATTATTCTTGACCTTCAAATGTGATCTTGACCTTGAGCTGACATGACTGTCACATGTGTTCTGCACATTGTCTCATTTTAGAAAACATTTGAACTATGAAGTTTTGTGTTTAGAAGATATGGAGCAGACATGAGAATGTAATGGAAATTGCAGGTTAAAAACTTTGACCTTCAAATGTGACCTTGACATTGAGCTGACATGAATGCCACATATGTTCTACATATCGTCTCAACTTGGTTAACATTTGAGGCAAGTTTCATGAAATTCCTTCCTGGGGTATAGGAGATATGGAGCGGACAGGAAATTGTTACGGACAGACAGACAGACGGACAAAGGCCATTCCTATAACCCCACTTCCGATTCGCGGCAGGGGATTAATTAGTGAATTTACTGCAGTTTGCTACTGTTTAGTTCAGTTTTGTATGAGTTGACACATTATTTTTGAGAGATTTACCATGTGGATTTAGTTCAGGAAGTTTTCGTAGGAAGTTTGCTAAACTGACGCGAGTTTCATTGCGTTTCTAACCAAAATGGAATTCGAGTCAGTGACCATAGCAGTTGTTAACTCCCTCATTAGAAATTAAAGAAAATGTGTCCATGGGATGGAGGTATGGATGTACGGGGGTTTTGAACTCAGGGGCATAATTTATATAATTTTGTAGAGGACCTGAACATGATGCTATGTGCCAAATATGAAAGCTTAGAACCTTCCATTTTCAGAGGAGAAGATTTTCAAAGTTTTACTATATGTTTCTATAGGAAACAAGGCACCCCTGGGGCGGGGCCAATTTTGACCCCAGGGCCATAATTTATATAACTTTTGTAGAGGACCTGAACATGATGCTATGTGCCAAATATGAAAGTTGAGAACCTTCTAATGTCAGAGGAGAAGATTTTCAAAGATTTCACTATATGTTTCTATTGAAAACTGACTACCCCTGGGGCAGGGCCAATTTTGACCCCAGGGGCATAATTTATGTAACTTTTGTAGAAGACCTGAACATGATGCTATGTGCCAAATATGAAAGCTTAGAACCTTCCAGTTTCAGAGGAGAAGATTTTCAAAGTTTTCAATATATGATTCTATTGAAAACTGGGCCACCTCTGGGGAGGGGCCAATTTGACCTCAGGGACATACTTTGTACAACTTTCGTATGGAACCTGAACATGATGCTATGTGCCAAATATGAAAGCTGAGAACCTTCAAGTTTCAGAGGAGAATATTTTCAAAGTTTTACAATATGTTTCTATAGAAAACAAGGCACCCCTTGGGCGGGGCCAATTTTGACCCCAGGGGCATAATTTAAGTAACTTTTGTAGAGGACCTAAAGATGATGCTATGTACCAAAGATGAAAGCTGAGAACCCTGTAGATTCAGAGAAGAAGATTTTTAAAGGTTCAAATTGTTGACGACTGACGACGCATGCCGATGAACAACGGACATCAGGCGATAACAAAAGCTCACCCTGAGCATAAAAGTGCTCTGGTGAGCTAAAAAGAAAGTGTGACAGACATGGATAGCCAGACAGACAGACAGATGGACAGACAGAAAAGTGGCCTCTCGGCAGGTGACACAAAAATACAGTAGAACCTGGTTTAAGCCACCATTCATTCACTGAACAAATGAGTCTTATAAAACAGGTGGTTGCTTAATGTTCTGCATTACTTCTGGTCTGCATTAACCCATTCCCTAATATTGACGACTTTTGGCAACTCTGTAAAAGTCACTTTGTGAAACCATTGTGATAAATAGAGCATTTGCTCCTATAGGAGCAAATGCTCTATTTATCACAATGGTTTCAAACTACAAAATTCTAACATTTTCTTTTTCTCTAGTTAATGCTCCTTTTCGGTAGATTTATTCAAAGAGGTTGTATCTAAAAATAGCCTATGAGGTAATAGGTTAAGCTACCACCTGACTTACAGAGAGTCAGACTCATAATTAGACCTCTTTTTTAATGGTCGCTTATGACCGGTTCTACTGTATTTCTTAAATATTCTTCTTATCTATAACTTTGTAAACATACCTCTGCTTTTCAACTCTTGGCTTCTGCAGACCTGGTCCTTCAATCCTCACCTCACAGTTAGTCATAGTGGTATTCAGAGGGTTTTTGAATGAAATTTCAGTTTTGAATTTCTCACCAACTTTAGCTTTGCTTGGTGCCTGTGAATACAGTCAATCAAAAGTCACATCAAGGGCATAGTGTAAGTTATTAACCCTTTCCTTCATATAAACGCCTTTTCACGCCTTTGCAAACAGAGTAGACCCAGATCTGACAGCTCCAACAGGAGTCTGCTCTGTTTGCTTTTGAACATACCGGAGTTATAGATCTGAGTCTACAGTTTCTACCAATACCAAAACACTGGACGGATCATGGTCACAATAGCTCATCCTGAGCCTTCGGCTTAGGTGAGCTAAAAACTATGGTAGTCTCATTGGCGCTGTATGTAGCCGTAGCTTTTGTCTCCACAAACTAACAAGAGTACCGCATATGGTACATAATACGCCCACTTGCAAACTTATAAGTGTTGACATTTTCTAATCTGTGCTTCAGATCTTGATTTCCATATTAAGGTGATACTATTTTTTTTTAAAAAATGAAGTGAATATCTTATTAAATAAAAAAGTTACAGCTAATCCTCATTTTTGCAGATTTTTGTAAAGTGCAACGGCCATAACTCTGTAAAGACAAACTGAATGAACCTCAAAATAAACTCAGCTTCAAATTTTGTTGCTTAAAACATTTGTGTTAAGTTGTTAAGTTTCATTTATATCATTTTAATAGTTTTCCCAGAAAACAACAGACAAACTAAAAGTTTACCGACTAACAAAGCAACGAACACACGAAGTTCAAAGACCATAACTTTAGAATAAAATGACATATCAAAACTCCCGCAATATATGTGAAAATTCACATTAAGGTTTAACCATATAAAAAAATTGAAGTAAATATCATTTCAAATGAAAAAGTTATGGCCATCCTCATATTTGCATAGATTTGCATTATTTTTTTTAAGTGCAAGGGCCATAACTCCGAAACATTTAATCAAATGATCCTCAGACTCGACTTAGCTTTAGGTCTTGATGCATTAAACATGTGTATGAAGTTTCATTAATATCTGTCAAACAGTTTTGCCAGAAAACAGCGGACAAACTATTTGCATGTATTTGCATTTTTTTTAAGTAAAAGTATATAACATATAATACATAAATACTTAAACTGCTTAAAGATTATCATGTCATTTTGAAAAAGGCCCTTATTGGTCGAAATATTAGATCAGAGCAGTTCAAGTATTTATGTATTATATTAATTCCCTATTTTGGAATATTTTCTTCATTGTGTTTAAGTAAAAGGGCAATAACTCCGAAACGAAAAATTAATAAACCTCAAAATCGACTCAGCATCAGATCTTGATGCATTAAACATTTTTTGTGAAGTTTCATTAATATCTCTCAAATAGTTTTCCCAGAAAACAGCGGACAAACTATTTGCATTATTTTTTAAGGACAAGGACCATAACTCTGAAACGAAAAATCAAATGATCCTCAGAATCAATTCAGTTTCAGATCTTGATGCATTAAACATTTGTGTGAAGTTTCATTAATATCTCTCAAATAGTTTTCCCAGAAAACAGCGGAAAACTATTTGCATGTATTTGCATTATTTTTTAAGTAAAAGGGCCATAACTCCAAAACGACAAATCAAATGAAGCTCAGAATCGACTCAGCTTCAGATCTTGATGCATTAAACATTTGTGTGAAGTTTCATTAATATCTCTCAAATAGTTTTCCCAGAAAACAGCGGACAAACTATTTGCATATTTTTTAAGGACAAGGGCCATAACTCTGAAATGAAAAATCAAATGAACCTCAGAATCATCTCAGCTTCAGATCTTGATGCATTAAACATTTGTGTGAAGTTTCATTAATATCTCTCAAATAGTTTTCCCAGAAAACAGCGGACAAACTATTTGCATGTATTTGTATTATTTTTTAAGTAAAAGGGCCATAACTCCGAAACGACAATTCAAATGAACCTTAGAATCAACTCAGCTTCAGATCTTGATGCATTAAACATTTGTGTGAAGTTTCATTAATATCTGTCAAATAGTTTTCCCAGAAAACAGCGGACAAACTATTTGCATGTATTTGCATTATTTTTTAAGTAAAAGGGCCATAACTCCGAAACGACAAATCAAATGAACCTCAGAATCGACTCAGCTTCAGATCTTGATGCATTAAACATTTGTATGAAGTTTCATTAATATCTCTCAAATAGTTTTCCCAGAAAACAGCGGACAAACTATTTGCATATTTTTTAAGGACAAGGGCCATAACTCTGAAATGAAAAATCAAATGAACCTCAGAATCAATTCAGCTTCAGATCTTTATGCATTTAACATTTGTGTGAAGTTTCATTAATATCTGTCAAATAGTTTTCCCAGAAAACAGCGGACAAACAAAATGTTGACGGACGAACGAACGAACGAACGAACGAACAAACAAACGAACGGACGGACAGGGCCACGACAATATACGACCACCTTTATTAGGTGGGCGTATAAAAATAGGCTGTATGGCCGCTATAACATGTGACCACTGCAGTATTTGGCCATAGGAATTCTGCAGTACATGTAAAATGCTATTTGCTGTAGAAACTGTAGACCTTACAGCCACCATGGCAAATGTGACTGAGGCAATCCTAGAGAAAAGGAAAGTTTTAGAATGTAAAGTTTTGAAACCATTGTGATAAATACATATAGAGCAAATGCTCTATTTATCAAAATGGTGTCAAAAATGTTTCAAAAAGTGTATTATAAAGAGACATCAAAAAGTATCAGTATGTGGGAAGGAATAGAGCAACCATTTGCTTTTTAACCCTTTCCCTGTTCTATGTTTATTTCAAATTTCAGTAGATACAGAATATTCATGGACAAAAAAGTTATAATGTAATATGGAAGGTGGAACATTGTAGCAATTTTGAAAGGAAAGAATCAAATTAAACAAGAGATGTTTGTAAAACATGTATACCCCACAGAACCCCTGACCTTTGACCTAGTGACCTCAAAACTATAAGGGTCATCTTGTGGTCATTACCAACCATAACAGTAAGTTTGAAGATCCTAAGCCAAGCCTTTGAGCAGTTATTGATCGGAAACCATTTTACGAGTTAAGGTCATGGTGACCTTGATTTTTGACCTAGGAGTGACCTCAAAAACTTTTGAGGTCATCTAGTGGTCATGTCACTGTCACCAATCACCACAGCAAGT
The DNA here is from genome assembly GCA_963576725.1 of Azorinus chamasolen. Lineage (NCBI taxonomy): Eukaryota > Metazoa > Mollusca > Bivalvia > Cardiida > Solecurtidae > Azorinus > Azorinus chamasolen. The sequence goes on along the minus strand of OY755238.1, from coordinate 12,520,310 downwards.
TTGAATATCCTCAGCCAAACCATTGAGCAGTTATTAATCGGAAACCATTTCATCAGTTTAGGTCGTGGTGACCTTGACCTTTGACCTAGTGACCTAAAAAACAACAGGGGTCGTCTAGTGGTCATGACCAACCACTACAGCAAGTTTGAAGATCCTAGGCCAAATCCTTGAGCAGTTATTAATCGGAAACTATTTCATCAGCTATAGGTCATGATGACCTTGACCTTTGACCTAGTGACCTAAAAAATAATAGAGGTCATGACCAACCAACACAGCAAGTTTGAAGATGATAGGCCAAACCCTTGAGCAGTTATTGATCGGAAACCATTTCACCAGTTAAGGTCATGGTGACCTTGACCTTTGACCTAGTGACCTCAAAAACATTAGGGGTCATGTAGTGGTCATGACCAACCACTACAGCAAGTTTGAAGATCCTAAGCCAAACCCATGAGCAGTTTTGATCGAAACCATTTCACCAGTTAAGGTCGTGGTGACCTTCACCTTTGACCTAGTGACCTCAAAAACAATATGGATCATGTAGTGGTCATGACCAACCACCACATCTAGTTTGAAGATTCTACGCCAAGCCGTTTATTCGTTATTGGTTGGAAACCGTCCGATCTACCGACCAACATGTGCAAAGCAATATACCCCCATTTTTAGCTCACCAGAGCACTTTTGTGCTCAGAGTGAGCTTTTGTGATTGCCTGATGTCCGTATGGGTGAGCGATGTCAGGGCCTTTCAGGCCCTCTTGTTTTAAAGGTGGGGGGGTTATAAAAAATTCGAATTTCTTATGCAAAAAGAGCAGACCCTGATCAGACAGTTCCTATAGGAGCTGTCTAATCTGGGTCTACTCTGTTTGCAAAGGCTTGAAAACAGGTCACCTGGTGTATAATTATGAGGGAAAGGGTTAAGACATCTACGTTTATTCATAAAAAGTGTTGCTTTAGAGGGGGTGATCAGGAATGACGATAGATATACAATAGCTAATTCTGTGGGATAACACTGCTTGCAAAAACATCTAGAACATGCCCATATTTTCCATGATGCTGGACAAAATGGCTGTGGTTGATTACCTTGATTGTCAGGTGAGGTTTACGCAGTCTCAGTTCCATGTTTGCAGCAATCATCTGTCCCGTGTTAGCCTTGCCGACAACAGAGACCACACAGTTGCAGTGATCTGTCAGTTTGTCCATGTATCCATCCTGGGTGATATTGATCGAATACTTTTCAGCTGCCAATAGATCAAACATAGCAAAATTAACTCTTTTCATGTTAACGCTTCACTCCATAAATACATTGTACGCCTTTCTACTCCTTTGCAAACAGAGTACACTTAGACCAGACGGCTACTAGGAGCCGTCTGATCAGGGTCTGCTCTGTTTGCATATAATATAGAGCAAAACCTCTAACGGTCACTAAATTACATCAAGAATTTTGTGTTAAAGGCAGGTGGTTATAATGTGAACAATATTTCATTCCCCCTAACCACTGATGCTTCTGACAAAATTTGGTTAAAATCGGGTCAGTAGTTTCAGAGGAGATGTCGTTTAAAAATGTGGCCGGACGCCGGACAGATCGCGGTCACAATAGCCTTTGGCTCAGGTGAGCTAAAAATCCAAATGCCCAGACTGGTATTCGAACCCACAGCGGTGAGGGGCTAAGCGATTATAAGTCAAAGACCATAACCACTCGGCCACTGAGGACCAATGGAACATTGTAGTCATTTAATAAAATAAATAAACAGAACTATCAAATACCATTAGCAAAACAGAGCAGACACTGACCAGACGGCTCTTCTATAGGAGCCGTCTGATCTGGGTCTACTCTGTTTGAAAATGCATGAAAAGGCATTTATATATGAAGGAAAGGTTTAACCCTTTATTCCATGAATTTTGATATTAAAGAGGCTTGTAAATACATAAAAACGTTCAGGTCTATATAATTTCATAAGCAAACAGAGCAGACCCTGATCAGATGGCTCCTATAGGGTCTGTCCAAACTGGGTCTACTCTGTTTGCAAAGGCATAGAAAGTCTTATTTATGGAGTAACGGGTTAACCCTTTCCTTGTTGAATATTCATGTTAGATATAATGACATAATGAATATTCATTAGATAACCCATTACCTCATAAGCTATTTTTACATCCCACCTCTTTGAATAAATCTACCAAAATGGAGCATTTACACGAGAAAAGGGAATTTTTAGGATTGTGTAGTTCTGAAACCATTGTGATAAATAGAGCATTTACTCCTATGGAGCAAATGCTCTATTTATCACAATGGTTTCAAAAAGTGACTTTTACATAGATGTCAATGATGGAATGGGTTGAATGTTTACAATGACATAATTTTTTATGTAAACACATTTTTTTTTATGTACATACAATTTTTTTTTTGTATTGGTAAAATTACTGTACACTCGTATATCTATAATAATTTCAAATGCAAACAGAGCAGACCCTGATCAGACAGCTCTTACAGGAGCCCGGGATGATGATCTGATCTGGGTCTACTCTGTTTGCAAAGGTGTAGAAAGATGTAGTTATGGAGTAAAGAGATAAACAAGTCGATATACCTTTTGATACCCCTACCCGCCCCACCCATCTATATATGGTTACTCATTCTGCATCTTTTGTCCTCGAACCATTTGTAGGCATTATAAAGTGCTGATTTTTTGTTATTTTGGAACTGGCACTCCTAGTCCATTTATTAAGAATCAAACGGCAACAAAATATACAATATCACAGACATCACATGAACAGACAGAAAAAGACAAGTGTACATTATATGCAATAAGAAAGAAAACTTACACAATGGAATATGTTTAACAGTGAATCTTTGCCATAGTGTCGTTAGACGCATATCATTCGGCACTATAGATAATTTCACTGTATATGTTTAAGCATGTAAATAAAGGTATTTGCTCATCAGTTTAGTGCATAGTGCTGATTTATCCTATGAAATTTCATGAAAATCTGATCAAAGGTTTTGGAGAAACCGTGTGGACAAAAAGTTTTCATGTAAAATTTTGAAAAATCCCATAACTCTGCAGAAAATCATCAAACTGCAACAGGAATAAGATATGCACAACTAAGCATGGTGCTGATCAATCCTAAGAAGGTTCATGAAAATCTGACCAAAGGTTTTGGAGAAGGCGTGCGGACAAATTAAAATCGGACAGACGGACGGACGTGCCAACAAATCAGAACAAGGGGCCAATCATTTTATTTCTTTTGTTTAACAAAGGGCCATGGCCCCTTCTTCTATTGTTACGGAATGAACTCCAGTTAGAGTTACAACCCTTGTTGACTGCACATTCTCTTATCACCCACTATCCATATATAAAGTTTCACAGTTGTGCCTACAATACTTGAGAAGTTATGCTCTGGACAAAAAATTGCTTCTCAAAAGTTACGAAGGGGAATAACTCCCTCAAAAATGAATTATGAGTTACATTACCCTTGTTGACTGCACATCCTCTCGACACCCTCACAATGTGTACCAAGTTTGAAGACAATATCATAAACAGGTATCAAGAAAATGGCATGTCCCAAAAATATGTCCCAATTAAGAAACAAAATATGATGTTAAATTAAAAGGGGCATAATTCCGTCAAATTTAGTACAAGAGTTATGAAACATGGAGAAGATTGTCCCCACATAACGCTTATAATATGTATTAAGTTTGAAGGAGGTATCATAAATAGTTTTCAAGAAAAAAGCAAATGTCCTGGAAAAACCCAATTAAGACACAAAATATAAGTTAAAAGGGGACATAATTCTGTCAAATTTTGTGCAAGAGTTATGAAACAAGGAGTATAATGTCCCCACATAACACTTATACTATGTATTAAGCTTGAAGGTGGTATCATAAAAAAAAATCAAGAAAAAAGCAAATGTCCCGGAAAAATGCGAGTGACGGATGACGGACAGACGGGACGGACGGACAAGGGGATTCTTATATAGCCCCCACCACAGGTGGTGGGGGTATAATAATGACATCATGAATATGTATTAGCTGAAGTTTTCAAGGGAATTATTTTGCTTGACATGAATTGTAGAATCATATCTATATCATGGCAAAAGCAAACAGAGCAGACTCCAATCAGATGGCTCTAATAGGAGTCTTCTGATCTGGGTCTACTCTGTTTGCAAATGTGTGTAAATGCGTTTATATTTGGGAAAGAGTTAAACAATGTGTTGCACACCATTTCTGCCTTTTTACATAGTTGTAGACACAGATCAGATGTTTCCAGTAGGAGAGGTCTGATCAGGGTGTGCTCTGTATGCTTATTACAGATATGATTAACCCATTCCCTAATATTGACGACTCTGTAAAAGTCACTTTGTGAAACCATTGTGATAAATAGAGCATTTGCTACTATAGGAGCAAATGCTCTATTTATCACAATGGTTTCAAACTACAAAATTCTAAAATTTTCCTTTTCTCTAATTAATAATACTCCTTTTCGGTAGATTAATTCAAAGAGGTTGTATCTAAAAATAGCCTATGAGGTAATGGGTTAAACAGTGTCCACATGTGATTATAAAATTTCTAATTAATATTCATTATACACTGGTGTACACATGTGATTATAAAATTTCTAACTAGAACTATCACTAAAGGTGATGAATACCCCCACACGGCAGCCTTGATTGCAAATCCAAGTTTTGAACATGTAACAGGACCAAATAACAAAAATACCCAAAGTTCAAATAGAGAAAATTCTGTAAATTGAAGGAGGAGTTCAAAGTACAAGATTTTGCCTGCCAATTTCGAGGCCAAAGGTCAAGGTCACAGAGACCTGAAATTTGTGTCATGCACATCTACTACTCCTGAGTAACATTTATGCCAAGTATCAAGTAAATCAGGTTGAAAGTGAAGGAGGAGTTCGCCGTACAAGATTTTGCCTGCCAATTTTAAGACCAATTTCAAGGTCAAAGGTCAAGGTCACAGAGATTTTAAATTTGTGTCTTGCACATCTACTACTCCTGAGTAACATTTATGCTAAGTATCAAGTGAATCAGGTTGAAATTGAAGGAGGAGTTCAAAGTACAATATTTTGCCTGCCAATATCATGACCAATTTCAAGGCCAAAGGTCAAGGTCAAGGTCACAGAGACCTGAAATTTGTGTCTTGCACATCTACTACTCCTGAGTAACATTTATGCCAAGTATCAAATGAATCAGGTTGAAAGTGAAGGAGGAGTTTGCCGTACAAGATTTTGCTTGCCAATTTTAAGACCAATTTCAAGGCCAAAGGTCAAGGTCACAGAGATTTTAAATTTGTGTTTTGCACATCTACTACTCCTGAGTAACATTTATGCCAAGTATCAAGTGAATCAGGTTGAAATTGAAGGAGGAGTTCAAAGTACAAGATTTTGCCTGCCAATTTCAAGACCAATTTCAAGACCAAAGGTCAAGGTCAAGGTCACAGAGACCTGAAATTTGTGTCTTGCACATCAAATACTCCTGAGTAACATTTATGCTAAGTATCAAGTGAATCAGGTTGAAATTGAAGGAGGAGTTCAAAGTACAAGATTTTGCCTGCCAATTTCAAGACCAATTTCAAGGCCAAAGGTCAAGGTCAAGGTCACAGAGACCTGAAATTTGTGTCTTGCACATCTACTACTCCTGAGTAACATTTATGGCAAGTATCAAGTGAATCAGGTTGAAAGAGAAGGAGGAGTTCAAAGTACAAGATTTTGCTTGCCAATTTCAAGACCAATTTCAAGGCCCAAGGTCAAGGTCAAGGTCACAGAGACCTTAAATTTGTGTCTTGCACATCTACTACTCCTGAGTAACATTTATGCCAAGTATCAAGTGAATCAGGTTGAATGTGAAGGAGGAGTTCAAAGTACAAGCTTTTGCCTGCCAATTTCAAGACCAATTTCAAGGCCAAAGGTCAAGGTCAAGGTCACAGAGACCTGAATTTTGTGTCTTGCACATCTACTACTCCTGATTAACAATTATGCCAAGTGTCAAGTGAATCGGGTTGAAACTGAAGGAGGAGTTCTCCGTACAAGATTTTGCAGACAGACCGACCGACCACCCGACCGACCGACAGGCTGATTCCAGTATACCCCCCTCAAACTCTGTTTGTGGGGGTATAATTAATATTCATGATGTCTTACACAAATATTCATAGAGTTAAACTAATGGGTTATATATAACTAGCTGTTGCTGTGGTTCCATGTACAGTGAAACCCCGCTAATGCGACCACTTAATAAACAGCCACTGATGTCGTCTAAAGCAGGTGGTTGCTTAATGCAGGACGAAAGTTATAACTTTCGTCCTGCATTAAGCTACCACCTGCCTTTGCCACCCAGAATTATGCCCCTTTTTGGTGGTCGCATTAGCGGGGTTTTACTGTATATGTAGCCAGTCTGGATATAATTAGATACTAAGTAATGTGACACATCATCAGGATTCAAACTGTATAACACTCTGATTGGACTTTTGTCATGAATATTAATTAGATTAATTTGCTACAATATAGCACATGAACAAAGACATTTTTTACCAAGGAAGAAACTGTAGAATCATATCTATATCATAAGCAAACAGAGCAAACCCTGATCAGACGGCTCCATCTGATCTGGGTCTACTCTGTTTGCAAAGGCATAGAAAGTCATATTTATTTATACGTTTGCAAGCAGAGAAGACACAGATCAGACGAGTCCTATGGGAGTCATCTGATCAAGGTCTGCTCTGTTTGCTTATGAAATAATATCGATATGATTCTACCTTAAGTACAAATTAGACCAATAGGGCAGACCCAGATTAAATGGATCCTAATGGTACATACTTTTTGAAAAAGGTCTGCACCAGTTGCTACTATTTAAGTCTAATGTAAAGTTGCAAAAATGGTCCCAAAATGAAATTCAGCCGTACAAACTGGAAGAGAGTGAAGACTGTATATTCAAATACCTATAGTAAAACTTAAGCTAGCTAAATACAGTAAAAGCCCTCTAAACCGGACATTAAATTTAGTACAAATATCAGTCTTGGAGACAGGTGGCACCTTAATGCTGGGTGAAAGTCATGCAGAAAACTCCTATAGGAGCTTTATGCATGACTTTCACCATGTCTTAAGTAGCCACCTGCCCGAAAGTATCTATAATCTTCTTTACTCGAATTCCAGTTTAGAGGGGTTCTACAGTATGTGAATTCCTACCTGACTTAGGCCCGATTTTAAAATCTCGTAACTTCTCTGTTTTTATTTTCCGATAGGTGACACCAGTGTAGTACATGCTGGCCAGTTCCATAGTGGCATCGACGTAACGTACCTCATCACTAGTGTTCTCAATCACCAGAGTGACACTCAAATCGTCACCAATAAATGTGTCATTATGATTGTATTCAATGTCAAATACCACATCCTAGAGAGAGACAATAACATACATGTCTTATACAGGTAAACCAAGCTATATTGAGAGTTTCAATTTTGTTGTTTACATCACAGCACAAAAATACAGGGCCAGGCAATATAATTTAGTAAGTCGCCACATATTATGTCGTGGGTTCGAATCCCAAGCTTTGCACAGTTTTCTTTTTAATAGAAAAAACTGATTTGCTACTTGAAATCATGATAAAAGACTTTTTAATTTTTATTCTTTTTCAATTATATGTTAATATTTTGTTATTATTTATTAAATGTTGTATTTATTGTTGTATTGTATGGACAATATTTTAATGTGTCCAAAGGACACTGATGCCTCCACTTCAGACTTTTTGTGACAGAAAGTAAGATCTGGACAAGATCTTTTTAAAGTCAAATTTGCAAATAAAGGGCCACGACTCCTAAATGACTGAAGCAATTTACATGGCTAATGAAATTGACCAAGATATAATGGCAACAAATGTGTGTAAAGTTCGGTGTATTGGACAAATACTTTCCAAGAAATCCGGACAAGATAATTTTAAAGTCACTTTTGTAAATAAAAGGCCGCAACTCCTAAATGAATGAAGCTAATTACATGGCTATCGAACTTGACTAAGATACAATAGCCACAAAAATGTGTGTTAAGTTTGGTGTGTTGACTGGACAAATACTGTCTAAGAAAGAGCCCGGACAAATTCTTCTGGATGTGCATACGGACAGGCGTACGAACAATGGCAACCCTTTATACCACCACTTTGTGGGGACATGACAAGAGGGCTACGAGGCCATGAAGCTCTCACCTGAGATAAAACCCTGAGTGGGGCCAATTTTTACAGAGAAATCATCATTTGTACAACCTTGGTAGAAAACAATAAGCCAAAGCTGCATGCCATTAATTAAATTTGATAAGCCCCAGGGTGGGGCCAAGTTTTGCCAGGGGTTGTAAGTTGAACATTCTTGGCAGAGGACCACAAGGAAAAGCTACATACCAAATATGGAAGGTATTGGCCGTATGGTTTCAGGGACGAAGATTTTCCTATGTAAACTGATAACTATTTTTGGCCCGGGAGTCATAGTTTGAACAATCTTGGTAGAGGACCATTAGCTAATGATACATACCAAATATCAAATAGCTTGGCATTTTAGTTTCAAAGAAGAAGGGGCTATTTTTGTCCTTAGGGTTATAATTTGAACAACCTTGGTACAGGACCATATTAGATAAATGATACATACCAAATATCAAAGGTTTGGGCATCTTAGTTTCAGAGAAGAAGATTTTTAAAGATTTTCTAATGTAAAACTGATAAGTCCCTGGGCGGGGCCATTTTTGGCATGGGAGTCATAATTTGAACAATCTTGGTAGAGGACCATTAGATAATGATACATACCAAATATCTAAGGTCTGTGCATTTTAGTTTCAGAGAAGAAAATTTTTATTAAAGATTTTCCTATTTAAAACTGAAAAGCCCCTGAACGGGCTATTTTTGGCCCGGGGGTCAAAATTTGAAAAATCTTGATAGAGGAACATTAGACAATGATACATATCAAATATCATAGGTCCAGGCATTTTAGTTTCAGAGAAGAAGATTTTTAAAAAAAATCCTATTTAAAACTGAAAAGCGCCTGGGCGGGCCATTTTTGGCCCAGGGGTCATAATTTGAACAATGTTGATAGAGGACCATTAGATAACGACACATACTAAATATCAAAGGCCTGGACATTTTAGCTTCAGAGAAGAAAATTTTCCTATGAATTAAAAGTCATCTATACGGTCATGTTAAAAAAAACAGGCCCCACAGCAAGGGGAATAACTCTAGCCACAAACTTCAGCCTTCAGGATATGGTTACTATTCACTCATGCTACTGATATTATTGCGTTATATGTAATTGCATATTGATCTGTTATGAACATGTATTTCTTGTATTGTATATTGTAAACTTTGTTCTGTCAACCTGTCTTGTTTCGTTCAATTGTGGTTTTCCCATGTATATGTGATTTTCTTATATGATTGTGTACATGTAGCTCTCCATGAATGGAGGTAATAAAGATCTACTAAAGATCTACTTCTGACAAAGTTTTGTTAAAATCAGGTCAGCAATTTCAGAGGAGAAGTCGTTTGAAATTGTGGCTGGATGACGGATGGAGAGCGGTCACAATAGATCATCCTGAGCCTTTGGCTCAGGTTAGCTAAAAATATTAGCCACTGGTCAGAATCGCCACGTGCTATCCCCACATGCAAGTCGAGATACACCGGTATATCCATTGCACCAAGACAACTATGCTAATTCATTTAACAAGATGTGTTTGTGAAACACTATGCCCCCTCGATATGATATTTGACCCTAAAGGATGACCTTGATCTTGACATGTCACCCCTCAAACTGTGCAGCTTCATGGGGTACACATGCATACCACATATCAAGTCTGTATCTCTACTGGTTCAAAAGTTATGGCCAATGTTAAAGTTGGTGACCTTTGACCATGAAGGATGACCTTGACCTTGACATGTCACCCCTCAAACTGTTCAGCTTCATGAGAAACACATGTAAAACAACTATCAAGTCTGTATCTGTACTGGTTCAAAAGTTATGGCCAATGTTAAAGTCGGTGACCTTTGACCCTGAAAGATGACCTTGACCTTGAAATGTCACCCCCAAACTGTGCAGCTTCATGAGATACACATGCATACCAAATGTCAAGTCTGCATCTACAGGTTCAAAAGTTATGGCCAATGTTAAAGTCGGTGACCGTTGACCCTAAAAGATGACCTTTACCTTGACATGTTGCCCTTCAAAATGTGCAGCTTCATGAGATACACATGCATACCAAATATCAAGACTCTATCTCTATTGGTTCAAAAGTTATGGCCAATTTGAAGTTGGTGACCTTTGACCCTGAAGGATGACCTTGACATTTCACCCCTCAAACTGTGCAGCTTCATGAGATACACAAGCATGCCACATATAAAGTCTCTATCTGTACTGGTTCAAAAGTTATGGCCAATGTTAAAGTCAGTGATTTGACCCATATGTTTGACCTGACCTTTAAGGATGACCTTGACCTTGACATGTCACCCCTGAAAATGTGCGGCTTTATGAGATACATATGCATGCAAAATATCAAGTCTCTATCTGTACTGGCTCAAAAGTTATGACCAATGTTAAAGTTGCGTTAAAGTTACAGACAAAAAACCAGACAATTTGACCTTTGACTCTAAAGGATGACCTTGACCTTGACATGTCACCCCTCAAAATCTGTGGCTTTATGAGATACACAAGCATGCTAAATATCAAGTGTCTATCTCTACTGGTCCAAAAGTTATGGCCAATATTAAAGTCGGTGATTTGACCCATATATTTGACCTCTGACTTTGAAGGATGACCTTGACCTTGACATGTCACCCCTCAAAATGTGCGGCTTTATGAGATACATATGCATACCAAATATCAAGTCTCTATCTGTACTGGCTCAAAAGTTATGACCAATGTTAAAGTTGCTGACAAACAAACAGACAAACAGACAGGGCAAAAACAATATGCCCCCCAGATCTGATCTGGGGGGCATAAAAATAAAGAAGCACCATAGTTGCTCCATTTTGTTTACATTAGAGCAGGACATATTTTGTTCCAAAATAAGAAACATTTATAATGATCAGTCTTGCTTTTGGTCCATATGCAGGTGATAGCTAGCTTAACTATTACTCAATAAATAAGCCTTTCTAAACAGAATACAGTAAAACCTCTCTAAACCGGAATTCTAGTAGAGAAGAATAAAGATACTTTTAAGCAGGTGGCTGCTTAATGCAGTGTGAAAGTCATGCAGAAAGCTCTTAGAGGAGCTTTCTGCATGACTTTCAACCTGCATTAAGCTGCCACCTGTCTCCAAGACCGATATTCATACTGCATTTAACGTTCGGTTTAGAGAGGTTTCACTGCAGACCCAATTCAGCCAGCTTCTGTAAGAGCCGTTTAATCTGGGTCTGCTCTGCTTGCTTATAAAATAATACAGATATGACCCTACAGTGTCTGCCATGGCCAAACGTTCCCCTGTTCATAATGCTAATATAACAAGAGCACCGCAAGCAGGTGCGAACGCTCGTCTGTTATCATTTTGGTATGTGTGGATAGGCATTGTGAAGATGAACATGCATACCAAAAATGAAGGTTGTAAATGAAAAATTGAAGAAGTTATGGTCAATGTTAAGATTTCGGACGACAACGACGACGCGGACGCCTGAGTTACGACAATTGCTCGTGATTTCTTCGAAACAGACGAGCTAAAAATGAATTCATTAAAATTCATGACTTTGTTATTTCTAACATTAATATTCATAGAGTAAATGGTTAAGGTAGTATGAACGTTATGCAAAAAAGTTCAAATAGGATGACAGAAGCTTTCTGCATAACTTAACTCTGGATTAGCAGTCACTTCCTTATAATGAAACAAATCTGTATTCAGTACGCTTCTCCCTGACAAATAAGAAATATACAGAGCTACAGTTAAAGATGCATATCAAGATATTAAAATGGTCAGAAACCCTATACTGTGACCCCTCTTTAGAATCGTCTCTTTGAGACGATTCTAAAGAGGGGGTCACAGTTTAGGGTTTGGTGGAGAAATAAAGGAGGTATTCTTAAAAATGTTTAAACTTATGCACCTTATCTGGACCTCTGATGATATCTAGAATATTAGATTGCTGATGTTTTATAATATAGTATTTCGCTGTGCAATCACTGCTGTGGAGTGCGCTGATTGCACAATCAACTTGTAAATAGTGCAGACCCAGATGAGACAGCTCCTGCAGGAGCTGTCTCATCTGGGTCTTCACTATTTACAGGTAGGTATATTGACGTGAATAGCAAGCGAAGGGTTAACACTAATGTTAGGCAGAAACTGTAGAATGAAATATAGTTCACACTTTGCTTGATTTGGACAGATTTTCGCATTTGCAAACAGAGCAGACCCACCAAACAGCCTGTTTTAAATTCAGTATCACAAATGTACATACATGGCTATAATCAACATGAATATCTGAGTTAAAGTCACAAAATAACCATGAACTATAAAATGTACAGCAATACTAAGGCTAGCGGAAAAAAAGAGAAAAGTAATTTCGTCTTATTTCCATTGTGGTCCTTGATAATGATGGCATGACACAGAGAGACATGTAAGAAATAAGCTAAAGCAATTTTATATCACTATCAAATATTTTATATTATCACAGTTATAATTATCATGATCACTATAATATATCACTATAATTATCACAGGCAGGTTAATGTTCTACAGTATACAACCTATAGTATGCAAATAACCTTTTATCAAATTTTTAACCCTTTGCTTGCTATTCATGTCAATATACGTACCTGTAAATAGTGAAGACCCAGATGAGACAGCTCCTGCAGGAGCTGTCTCATCTGGGTCTGCACTATTTACAAGTTGATTGTGCAACCAGTGCACTCCACAGCAGTGATTGCACAGCGAAATACTTGTACACAGTGAAGATATATGTAATTATACAACAGGGCATTGGTAAAGAAGGAGAAATGTATTTTAAAATCTAGCAAGAGAAGGGTTAACCTTAGGCAATGAGATGTATCCATTGTCCTGAAAAGTAAAACTACATTGGGAAATTGAAGTGGGACATGTTTTCTAGGACAGTGATTGTGCACAGAACTGACTGGAACAAAGTACCCTGGAATATAACTCATTGCACTCATGTTCAATATTCATGTAAGAAATAATGACATGATGAATATTTATTAGCTGAATTTGTAAATTGTTAACTTTTCAAGGAATGTTTCTGCTTTTTACAACAAGAGTACCGCATACGGTACATAATACGCCCACTTGCAAACTTTCTCTGATTCAACATGCCTTATAAGTGTTGACATTTTCTAATCTGTGCTTCAGATCTTGATTTCCATATTAAGGTGATACTATTTTTTAAAAAAAATGAAGTGAATATCTTATTAAATAAAAAAGTTACAGCTAATCCTCATTTTTGCAGATTTTTGTAAAGTGCAATGGCCATAACTCTGTAAAGACAAACTGAATGAACCTCAAAATAAACTCAGCTTCAAATTTTGTTGCTTAAAACATTTGTGTTAAGTTTCATTTATATCATTTTAATAGTTTTCCCAGAAAACAACAGACAAACTATTTGCATTATTTTTTAAGGACAAGGGCCATAACTCCGAAACGAAAAATCAAATGATCCTCAGAATCAATTCAGTTTCAGATCTTGATGCATTAAATATTTGTGTGAAGTTTCATTAATATCTCTCAAATACTTTTCCCAGAAAACAGTGGACAAACTATTTGCATATTTTTTAAGGACAAGGGCCATAGCTCTGAAATGAAAAATCAAATGAACCTCAGCTTCAGATCTTGATGCATTAAACATTTGTGTGATGTTTCATTAATATCTGTCAAATAGTTTTCCCAGAAAACAGCGGACAAACTATTTGCATGTATTTGCGTTATTTTTTAAGTAAAAGGGCCATAACTCCGAAATGAAAAATCAAATGAACCTCAGAATCGACTCAACTTCAGATCTTGATGCATTAAACATTTGTGTGAAGTTTCATTAATATCTCTCAAATAGTTTTCCCAGAAAACAGCGGACGAACTATTTGCATATTTTTTAAGGACAAGGGCCATAACTCTGAAATGAAAAATCAAATGAACCTCAGAATCAACTCAGCTTCAGATCTTGATGCATTAAACATTTGTGTGAAGTTTCATCAATATCTGTCAAATAGTTTTCCCAGAAAACGGCGGAAAACTATTTGCATGTATTTGCATTATTTTTTAAGTAAAAGGGCCATAACTCCAAAACGACAAATCCAATGAACCTCAGAATCGACTCAGCTTCAGACCTTGATGCATTAAACATTTGTGTGAAGTTTCATTAATATCTCTCAAATAGTTTTCCCAGAAAACAGCGGACAAACTATTTGCATATTTTTTAAGGACAAGGGCCGTAACTCCGAAACGACAAATCAAATGAACCTCAGAATCAACTCAGCTTCAGATCTTGATGCATTAAACATTTGTGTGAAGTTTCATTCATATCTGTCAAATAGTTTTCCCAGAAAAAAGCGGACAAACTATTTGCATGTATTTGCATTATTTTTTAAGTAAAAGGGCCATAACTCCGAAACGAAAAATTAAATGAACCTCAGAATCGACTCAGCTTCAGATCTTGATGCATTAAACATTTGTGTGAAGTTTCATTAATATCTCTCAAATAGTTTTCCCAGAAAACAGCGGACAAACTATTTGCATATTTTTTAAGGACAAGGGCCATAACTCTGAAATGAACAAGATGTGTTTGTGAAACACTATGCCCCCTCATATATTTGACCTCTGACCTTGAAGGATGACCTTGACCTTGACATGTCACCCCTCAAAATGTGCAGCCTCATGAGATACACAAGCATGCCAAATATCAAGTCTCTATCTCTACTGGTCCAAAAGTTATGGCAAATGTTAAAGATGGCGATTTGACCCATATATTTGACCTCTGACTTTGAAGGATGACCTTGACCTTGACACGGCACCCCTCAAAATGTGCGTCTTTATGAGAAACATATGCATGCCAAATATCAAGTCTGTATCTATACTGGCTCAAAAGTTATGACCAATGTTAAAGTTGCTGACAAACAAACAGACAAACAGACAAACGGACAAACAGACAGACAGGGCAAAAACAATATGCCCCCCGACTATCGTCAATGGGGGCATAAAAATCAAATGAACCTCAGAATCAACTCAGCTTCAGATCTTGATGCATTTAACATTTGTGTGAAGTTTCATTAATATCTGTCAAATAGTTTTCCCAGAAAACAGCGGACAAACAAAATGTTGACGGACGAACGAACGAACGAACGAACGAACGAACGGACGGACGGACAGGGCCACGACAATATACGACCACCTTTATTAGGTGGGCGTATAAAAACTGTAAAATCAGGACTATATTATGTCCAAAGCAAACCCTGATAAGATGGTTCCTATAGGAGCCGTCTGATCTGGATCTACTGTTTGTAAAGGTTTCAAAAGGTGCAACTGTGGAGTAACAGTAAAACCTCTCTATAAAGTTAATTAGTTGGTATGTTGGGCAGGTGGTTGCTTAAAGCTCCTATAGGAGCGTTCCGTTTTACTTTCACCTTGCTTTAAGCATCCACCTGCCTTTAACACAAAATAATTGATGAAATTTAGTGGTCGTTATAAAGAGGTTTTACTGTACAGTGTTACAACACTGGGATCACATATAGGAGTCATTGGGTTTCACTGAGGATAGTTTACAAGTACTGCACAACTCTAAAGTTTTTGCTTACGCTCTGTAATTTTTGACTTGTTTCATTGCAACATGGCCAAGGTAACAAATCACTCCCTATGAGAGAATTCGTAGGTCCTGCTTCCTCTGAAGACTGAACACTTTCATAAGAGTTCTCTCTCATTATGGGTATTTTCACACAATGTTGGTCGAGATTATTATTTTCACTCTTGATCTGCTGTGTTGGGTACAGATTTCTCTGAAACACTTTTCTCTTATGTACTTTAATCTTCTTTCCTTTCCTTCTAATTTGATTGTGGTTATCAAACTTTTGCAAACCTTCGTGATGGTTTTGTCTAGTACTTTTCTTAGTTTGAAATTTAACTTTGCAAATGTTTGCCTCCTTTTGCTGTGTGAAAGTGTTTCTGAATTGCGATGATATTACCGAGTCAGACAAAGAATTGCCTTTGAATGTCTCCGAATATGAACATTTCTTACTGCCCTTGGAAACCACTGTACACATGCAAACATTTTGTGTTTGTGTACATTTATCAACAGAGTTTGATTTTAAGCATAAAGCATTGATCATTGATCTTAATTCCAACACAGCTTTCCTTCTCTCCTTCCGTCTTGTACAGGAAAAGCATCTTCTTCCTCTATGGCTAACAGACCCCAACAATCCATGGCAACCTTTTTGACGCACATCACTGGTCATGTTAGTAGTTCCTTGCCTGGTGGTTGGGTTGCTAGTTTGAGACTGGTGTAGTGCAATATTAATCCTTTACTTCATGAATATTATAAGGTTTTCCTATATAAGTCTATGTAAAACTGTTAAGCCCTGGGGTGGGGCCATTTTTGAGACGGGGCTCATAATCTGAACAAACTTAATAGAAGACTATTAGATGATGCTACATACCAAATATCAATGTTCTAGGGTTTTTTGGTTCCAGAGAAGAAGATTTTTAAAGATTTAAACAAATAACAACTGATAAGCCCTAGGGTGGGGCTATGTTTGGCCCGTGGGTCATGATTTGAACAAACTTGATAGAGGACCCCTAAGGTACATTTCTGTGAAATTTAGTTGAAATCTTCCAAGTGCTTTAGGAGAAGAAGTCATTTGAAACTAGAACTATCACTGAAGGTGATTGATACCCCCACCCACCACCTTGTCAAAAGATCCAATGACTTCAATACAAAAGACAATAGCTCAATAATCCTTTCATCCACACTTGTGGAAAGGACAATTTTAAAGTCTAATCAAGGAAAGACTCACATCAAAATTATGCCACACAAATCTTCACATCTTTATCAATGCATATGCAAAATTTGAAATGATGAAGAAATGTAGAAGTAGTACTTGAGAAGTTATTCTCCGGACAAAAAAATACTTATGAAAAGTAACAAAGGGGAATAAATCCCTCAAAAATGAATATAGAGTTAAAGTCTTTGTTGACTGCACATCCTCTCATCACCCTCTATCCATATGTAAAGTTTCACAGTTGTGCCTACAATACTTGAGAAGTTATACTCCAGACAAAAAATTGCTTCTGAAAAGTAACTTTAGAAGGGGAATAACTCCCTCAAAATGAATTTAGAGTTACAACCCTTTTTGACTTTTGAATTTAGAGTTACAACCCTTTCTGGAACTTCTCATCACCCTCATAATGTGTACCAAGTTTGAAGACAATATCATAAACAGGTTTCAAGACAAGAGGGCCATGAGGCTCTGAAGCGCTCACCTGAGATAACCCCCGGACAGGGCCATTTTTGACAACCTTGGAAGAGAACCACAAGGCAAAGCAGCAAGATTTTTAAAGGACTATGCAAAATTGATAAACCCCAGGGTGGGGCCATTTTGGCCTGGGGATCATATTTTGAACAATCTTGGTAGAGGACTATTAAATAATGATATATACCAAATACGCGATATCAAAGGTCTGGGCATTTTAGTTTAACCCTTCGCTTGCTGTTCACGTCAATATACCTACCAGTAAATAGTGAAGACCCAGATGAGACAGCTCCTGCAGGAGCTGTCTCATCAGGGTCTGTACTATTTACAAGTTGATTGTGCAACCAGTGCACTCCACAGCAGTGATTGCACAGCGAAATACTTGTACACAGTGAAGATGTATGTAATTATACAACAGGGCATGGGTAAAGTAGGAGAAATGTGTTTTAAAATTCAGCAAGAAAAGGGTTAAGAGAAGAAGATGTTTAAAGAGCCTGGTGGCGGGGCCTTTTTCAACCCAGGGTTCATAATTTGAACAATCTTTGTAGAGGACCATTAGATCATGCTACATACAAAATATCAAAGCTCTAGGCTTTACATTTTCAGAGAAGACGGTTTTCCTATGAAAAACTGATAAGCCATAGGGCAGGGCCATTTTCGACCCAGGGGTTATGATTTGAGCAATCTTTGTAGAGGACCATTAGATCATGCTACATACCAAATATCAAAGGTCTAGGCCTTACAGTTTCAGAGAAGAAGATTTTTAAAGATGATGTCCTGATGTCATAATGTGAACAATAATTCGTTCCCCCTAGCCACTGATGCTTCTGACAAAATTTGTTTAAAATCGGGCTAGCGATTTCAGAGGAAATGTTGTTTGAAATTGTGGACAGACGCCGGACACAGAATGATGGACGGATCGTGGTCACAATGTACGGTCAAAATAGCTCACCTTCAGCCTTTAGCTCAGGTGAACCAAAAAGTGAACAGACAAATGGACAGACAAACGGATTGACGACGGACAGTCAGTGCTCACAATTGCTCACCTTGAGCTTTAAGCTCAGGTGAGCTAAAAAAACCCAAAGAGAATCCCAATTGTGCCTGTGTAATCAGACAAATATTTCCAGCTATCGATCACATTTATTTCAAATGGAGTGCCCTATTGTGAGTGACATTTTCCTATATGTTACTCCCTTTTTCTTCCTGACGATCAATTAAGAAGCCAGTTTTAGTGCTAGTTACCCATAAATTACTCATCTGAGCTCACCCATTCACATGACCGACATGGCTGAGGCTACTGTGAGGGGAATGGTTTGCGGGTTGCTGTGGACTAAAGGAATGAAAAATAATGCTTATAATAGGCCCTTTACTGTTATTATTATTATTACTATCATTATTATTATTGTTATCAGATGTTAAAGTTATTATAATAATTATCACAATAACTGTAATAACTAGAGCTACCACTAAAGGTGATGAATACCCCCACTAGCACATTTGACACAGAGATGGGGGTTATAGAAATAAATCACTACAATATCTGCTACAGTTTAGAAAAAAACTCCGGAAAACCTGAAATTTCCTAAAAAATTCTAAGTCAAAATGCTGTAATTCCATTAAATATCAATGTAGTGTAAAAAAATTCAAACTTGATCTGTAACTCATTATTATAAAGCTACATACCAAATATCACATCAATATCTGCAAGGGTTTAGAAAAAAACTCCGGAAAACCTGAATTTCTGGAAAATTTCTAAGTAAAATTACTGTATTTCCGTGAAAAATCAATGAAGCGTAACGAGATTCAAACTTGATTTGTAACTCATTATAATAAAGCCAAATACCAAATATCACTTCAATATCTTTAAAGGTGTAGAAAAAAACTCCGGAAAACCTGAATTTCCGCAAAATTTCTAAGTAAAATCACTGTATTTCCGTAAAAAATCAATGAAGCGTAACGAAATTCAAACTTGATCTGTAACTCATTATAATAAAGCCGCCTACCACAATATCACTTCAATATCTGTAAAGGTTTAGAAAATTTTTCGGAAAACTGAAAAATAACAAAGGGCAATAACTCCAAAAATACTGAAGACAGAGTTACACACCTTGTGCACTGAACTTGCGGTCAATGTGATCTATCTACATAATTATGAAGTTTGAAGTCAACAGCTTTTATACGTTGGAAGTTATGATTCGGACAAGCGTGACAGACAGACGGTCTACTAGATTGAGCTTTAAATTTGGGCCATTTTGTCTCGGACAATAAATAAATACAGGGCTTTTTTTGTCAAAAAATAAGGGGCCATAGGGCCCATTGACCCTAAACAGTCCACCAAAGTGGCCTTTTGAGGGTAAATTAGTCCTTACCTTGGACATGTGGTTAAAGGGCCATATTTTAAAATGTGGTTATTTACCTCCCCTGAGGCCCCCTGAGGCATTTGCTGCATATTTAGCAACCGGTTAAGGGGCCAATGCCCCTTAACTGCATATGGCCCAGTATTGGTCTACAGACCACTAAAATGGCCCCTTTCTTCAATTTGGCGGCATGGACGGACATGGTGACTCCAGTATACCCCCCCCCCCCCCCCCCCCCCCCCAAAAAAAAATTGTTTGTGGGGGTATAATAACTAGAATTGTTTTTGATTCAAAAACTGATGTCTCAGGAACAAGATATGCACAACTAGGCAAGATGCTGATCAAATCATGTGAAGTTTCATGAAAATGCAACCACTGTAGGTTTTGAAGATACCGCGCTGCCAAAATGTTCCATGTAAAATCTGATTACAAAAGTTCCACAACTCTGCAGAAAATCATTGAACCGGAAGTTTCTTGAAAATCGGATCATAGATTTTGACGAAACCTCGCTGTTAAAACTTTTCATTTAAATTTTTTAAAGTCCTATAACTCTGCTGAAAATCATTGAACTGGAATAGGAATACAATATGCACAACTAGACATGGTGTTGATCAATCCTATGAAGTTTCATGAAAATCTGACTAAAGGTTTTGGAGAAACCGCGCAGACAAAATTTTCCATGACTCTGATCAAAGATTTTGGAGAACCCATGTAAAAATTCGCGGACAAATTAAAATCGGATGAACAGATGCACAGATGGACGGACACCACACACAAAAACAAAATGTCTCCCATGTATACTGGGGGAGACATAATAATAACAAGGTATAACATACACGGTTATAGAATTTTAATAACTTTATAATTTTTCATCCTTAGTCACAATAGTTGATACCTTATTGGAAATCTCTAAAAACTCATATTTATTTATGTTATTAAAAATTTAAAAAGATTAATTACAAAATATTTATTCTGAATGCAAGATTTGTAGTTTTATGTAAAATTCGAGTAAAACATGACTATGTAGGTTAAGTGCTCATAGTTTCTTTTAATGACAAAACATTTAAAAACTACATGTAAGTTTATATTTAAAATATGAATTTTATAACCTTTAAAATGTTACCAATTTTATTTTGATAGGATGAACAATAAGAAAGTTATCAAAATAAACAAGATGTGTTTGTGAAACACTATGCCCCCAATATGAACTTTGACCCTGAAGGATGACCTAGACCTTGACATGTCACATCTCTACTGGTTCAACAGTTATGACCAATGTTAAAGTCGGTGAGTTTTGACCCTGAAGGATGAACTTGACCTTGACATGTTACCCCTCAAACTGTGCAGCTTCATGAGATACACATGCATACCAAATATCAAGTCTGTATCTCTACTGGTTCAAAAGTTATGGCCAATGTTAAAGTCGGTGACTTTTGACCCTGAAGAATGATCTTGAAATGTCACCCCTCAAACTGCAGCTTCATGAGATTCACATGCATACCAAGTATCAAGACTGTATTTCTACTGGTTCAAAGGTTATGGCCAATGTTAAAGTCGGTGACCTTTGACCCTGAAGGATGACCTTGACCTTGACATGTCACCCCGAACTGTGTAGCTTCATGAGATACACATGCATACCAAATATCAAGTATGTATCTCTACTGGTTCAACAATTATGACCAATGTTAAAGTCGGTGAGTTTTGACCCTGAAGGATGAACTTGACCGTGACATGTTACCCCTCAAAATGTGCAGTTTTATGAGATACACATGCATGCCAAATATCAAGTCTCTATCTCTATTGGTTCAAAAGTTATGGCCAAAAAGTCAGTGATTTGACCTACATGTATATATTTGACCTCTGACCTTGAAGGACGACATTGACCTTGACATTTCACCCCTCAAATTGTGCGGCTTAATGAGATACATTTGCATGCCAAACATCAAATCTCTATCTGTACTGGCTCAAAAGTTATGACCAATGTTAAAGTTACTGATAAACAGACAATTTGACCTTTGACCCTGAAGGATGACCTTGACCTTTACATGTCACCCCTCGAAATGTGCAACTTCATTAGATACACATCACATGCATGCCAAATATCAAGTCTCTATCTCTACTGGTTCAAAAGTTATGGCCAATGTTAAAGTCAGTGATTTGACTTATATATTTGACCTCTGACCTTGCAGGATGACCTTGACCTTGACATGTCACCCCTCAAAATGTGCGGCATAATGAGATATATATGCATGCCAAATATCAAGTCTCTATTTGTACTGGCTCAAAAGTTATGACCAATATTAAAGTTGGTGACAAACAAACAGACAAACAGACAGGGCCAAAACAATATGTCCCCCAGATCTGATCTGATAAACAAGAGGGCCAAGATGGCCCTTAATCGCTCACCTGATTACCATAGATTAGCAGTGGTTCTGCAGAACAAGATTTTCAAAGATTTAGTATTCTGATTTTATCAAGACAATGATTCTGACCATTGAAGATTGGGCTAAAAATGTGCTCTCTAAAGTAATTTTTCTAAGATTTGACCTAGTGACCTACTTTTTATTCCGACCCAACCCATGATCACACTCAACCTTGATATCACCAAGACAAACACTCTGAGAAAGTTTGAGGAAGACTGGGCTAAAAATGTGGCCACTGGAGTGTAAACTAGATTTCTCTAAGATATGACCCAGTGACCTACTTTTTGACCTCACATAACCCACTTTCAAACTTGTCCAAGATTTTATTAGGACAATCATTCTGACCAATTTGCATGAAGATTTGGCTATAAATGTGACCTCTAGAGTGTTCACAAGGTTTTCGTACTATTTGACCTAGTGACCTAGTTTTTAACCCCACATAATCCACTTTCACACTCAATTGAGATTTTATCAAGACAATCATTATGACTAAGTTTCATGAAGATTGGACGAAAATTGTGACCAATAGAGTGTTCACAAGGTTTTTTTTACTGTTTGACCTAGTGACCTAGTTTTTAACTCCACTTGACCCACTTTCGAACTCGTCCGAGATTTTATCAAGACATTCATTCTGACCAAGTTTCATGAAGATTGGACTAAAATTGTGACCACTAGAGTGTTCACAAGGTTTTTCTACTGTTTGACCTAGTGACCTAGTTTTTTACCCTACAAAACCCATTTTTCAAACTCCTCCTAGATTTTATCAAGACAATCATTCTGACCAAGTTTCATGAAAATTGGGCTAAAAATGTGACCTGTAGAGGGTTCACAAGGTTTTCCTATAATTTGACCTAGTGACCTAGTTTTTAACCCAACTTGACCCACTTTCGAACTCGTCCGAGATTTTATCAAGACATTCATTCTGACCAAGTTTCATGAAGATTAGACTACAATTGTGACCACTAGAGTGTTCACAAGCAAATTGTTGACGACACACGACGCACGACGCAAGACGGACGACGGACATTCAAGTCTCCCAAAAGCTCACCCTGAGCTTTGCTCAGGTGAGCTAAAAATTACGCTCCTCCTTTCATCATAAATACAAACTGTTTTAGCCTTCCAAGATGGCCGCCAATTATTAGTAGTGGGAAGCATGTATTGATGAGCAAAATATCTAAATTTTCACCAATCACAGGCCATCATGAGGTTACCATGGCAACCAACACTTTTGAAACACCTTCCAATAAGTTTGACTACCAATACACGCCGTAACTTAATAATTTTCAGCAAAATCTAAATTATTATCTAATATCTAAATTTTTTACCCATCAGAGGCCACCACCCAATTACCATCTTAACTTTCCTCTATGTTTAGTCCAAATTTCACTACCAACTGATTATTCATGGACAAAATAGTTTTAATGAAATAAGGAAGGTGGAAAATTGTAGCCATTTTAGACGAATCTTTCATTAGCAAACAGAGTAGACTCTAGACTCTAGTCTGTTTGAAAGTGTGTGAAAACATGTTTTTTATGAAGGAAAGGGTTAACCATCTTTTTCAAAACACATATGATAGAGTTCCGGGTAACCAAATACACTATCATATGTATTTTTTTAATAATCGTAACTTTAAATTGTCACATGAATCATGAAATTCATACGACTTTTCCAGGCTTAGATTATGAAAAGAAGCAAAATGCACTGCACAGTCCGCGAAGTATCTTTCAACTCTCTCATTCAGATGTGTTCTTTGTTTCCTCTTTCTTACTGCATTTTTTCCCCCTTTTTCACAATCATGTAGCACATTCATGTACCAATAGTTTGCTCTAAATCAGGGTCCATGCTTATAAAACTTTTAGTTGAGTCTGAGTTCATTCTCAAGTTTTTGATTGGTCAGATTTGAGCCTTTGGCTCAAATCTGACCAATCAAAAGCTTGAGAACTCAAATCTGACCAATCAAAAGCTTGAGAACGAACTCAGACTCAACTAGAACTGTAAGCCAAAGGCAAACGAATACCCCCCACCTGTCTGCTTGTCAGAACACCTATCATCATTCTGAACATATGTACATACAGAAACATGAAGAGATTTAAAAACAATACATGCCCCAACCTAATTTATGTAATAAAAATGAAGAATAATTCAGAGAAAAAAGACCCTTTCATGAGGGTTTTGTCAAATCCAAAGTTCTAAAGCTATGTACCTTTTCAGAAAAACATTAAGTTCAAGGACAATAACTCTGACAAAAATTATTCAACCAGACCCATATTTAAACTTAAGCTGTACCTCATCTAGATTTAGCTCTATGTCAAATATGAAGTTAATATCTCTAACCACTTCCAAAGAAAGACCGGAAAATTGAAAATTTGACAAAAAAATTAAAGTTCAAGGGCCATAACTCTGTCAAAAATTATTCAACCAGACTGAGATTGGGAATTAAGCTGTAATTCATCTAGAGTTAGCTTTATGCCAAATATAAAGTTAATATCTGCAACCACTTCCAAAAAAAGTCTGGAAAATCCCAAATTTGAAGAAAAAAATTAAAGTTCAAGGGCAATAACTCTGGAAATAATTATTCAACCTGGCTGAGATTGTATCATAAGCTGTAACTTATCTAGATTTAGCTTTGTATTAAATATAGAGTTGATATCTCAAGTCACTTCCATAAAATATCCAGAAAACGGAAAACATTGATAGGGGACTAAAAAGGGGAGATAACTCCTGAAGTAGTGGTCCGATCATAATGGAAATATGCGGTGCACAGGTTTATATGGTCATATGGCTATACATGAACTTTCAACAAAATTGAAGCAAAACTGTAGAAGAAGAAGTCCGGACAAAATTGTGTCCACGGACGGACGGACGGACATAAGACGGACAACCTGATTCCAGTATACCGCCCCAAACTTCGTTGTGAGGGGTATAACTAAAACGTTTTATAAGCATGGACCCTGGGTGTTTTTCACCATTTTGGGAAGATGACACATACCCCTGAAATTGGGAGCTTTGCCTGATTTGGGAACTTTTTAGCTGCAAGAAAATTTCAACAAATTCCCTCCTTCAAATGTCCATCGCAAACACAATAGACCATGTCCGGTGAAAACCTCTAAAATTCATAAATAAACAGCAGACCAAGGTCAAACAGCTCCTGTAGGAGCTGTCTCCTGTAGGAGCTGTCTGATCTAGGAGCTGTCTCCTGCTGTCTCCTGTAGGAGCTGTCTCTGTAGGAGCTGTCTCCTGTAGGAGCTGTCTCCTGTAGGAGCTGTCTGATCTGGGTCTGCTGTTTGTTTATAAATATTAGAAGTTTTGGTCTGACTAAATTTCTGGCTAAACACATTTATCTCTGAATTGGGAATTTTTCAATCAAAATTGGGAAACAAACACACTTTTAGCCACTGGAACATAGCCCAATAACTGCTATAAAATCACTTAAAAAGGCTTGTAAATACAAAACCGTATCTAAAAATCTACAATTATTAGTATTATTTCACACCATTTATCAAATGCAAGTATTACCAAACAGCGCAATAATCTGATTATGATCGATTATTGTTTTATCAAATGAATATCTATGCATGTGCTCTAATAATCACTTTCCATGTAGATGCTTAGATAAACCTTTCCTCATAGATGGCTGACTGGTTAGCAGAGAAAAGCTTGGTGGTATTAACCCTTCGCTTGCTGAAATTTAATATACATTTCTCCTTCTTTACCCATGCCCTGTTGTATAATTACATATATCTTCACTGTGTACAAGTACTGTATTGCGCTGTCCAATCACTGCTGTGGAGTGCACTGGTTGCACAATCAACTTGTAAATAGTGCAGACCCTGATGAGACAGCTCCTGCAGGAGCTGTCTCATCTGGGTCTTCACTATTTACAGGTAGGTATATTGAAGTGAATAGCAAGCGAAGGGTTAAAAGACAAGGGGATTTATATGGCTTTTTAGGGAATTTCTGGTGGTATTCCGTTAATGTAATGGGTAGAAGAGATCATTGGCTATTCATTTAAACAAAAACAGAACAAGATGTGAAACACTATGCCTCTGATATGACCTTGATGTATGACCTTGAACTTAATAAGTTAAATCATTTTGATCTAAAAATAACTCAATTGACCTGAACAAGTTGTTTTGTAGCTCTCATTCTGATAGGTTCACGCCAGTCGTTAGGTTACCAACCGTACACATGTCAAATCATTGGCTATTATTTTATTGCTTTATTCTCGCTGGTTGTTGAGTTTTGGCGATGAATATTTATGGTATGAATTCTTTTTCTTGTCATTCTGTATTTGACGACGAAGTTACACGTTGAGAAAATTAATTCATGAGTGAAGAACATATAATTCACTCCTAAAAATGTTAGCCTCCATAAGTTGCACATGCAAGCCAAGTTCGAAGTATGTATGTGCAATGGTGAA
Source organism: Azorinus chamasolen (assembly GCA_963576725.1). Taxonomy (NCBI): domain Eukaryota; kingdom Metazoa; phylum Mollusca; class Bivalvia; order Cardiida; family Solecurtidae; genus Azorinus; species Azorinus chamasolen. Next base: position 12,493,708 of record OY755238.1, on the reverse strand, counting down.
AACATTATTGTCAATGTTAAAGTTGGAGACAAACCAATCAACCAACAGCTGTGACAGACAAACCAACAGACAGAGCAACAAGAGTGTTCAGAGGAACATATTTGTCAACTGCTCACACATGTGTTCCTCGGTTCCGTTTTTTTAATTTTATTTTCCTAAAATTGTTGATCTTTCTATTGAAAGAACTGCAAGAGTGCCATACAGTTTGCATCCTGGGTCCATGCTTATAAAGTTGAGTCTGAGTTTGTTCTCAAGTTTTTGATTGGTCAGATTTGAGCCTTTGGCTCAAATCTGACCAATCAATAGCTTGAGAACTCAAATCTGACCAATCAAAAGCTTGGGAACGAAACTCAGACTCAACTTAAAGCTTTATAAGCATGGACCCAGATGGGAAGTCAAGATACTTGATAGTTTTCATCAACCCATTACCTCATAGGCTATTTTTAGATCCAACCTCTTTGAATAAATCTACCGAAAAGAGAAAAGGATTTTTTTTTAGAATTTTGTAGTTTGAAAACTAGAGAAAAGGAATTTTTAAGAATTTTGTAGTTTGAAACATTGTGATAAATAGAGCATTTGCTCCTATAGGAGCTAATGCTCTATTTATCACAATGGTTTCAGCAGGTGACTTTTGCAGAGGTATAAAAAGGCGTCAGTATGAGGGAATGGGTTAAGCGCTTGATATGCTTTTTATAAAATTCTCTTACCCAGGCTGTGATTGCCTCATGATCTGGTCTAGAAGAAAAGAGGTTGGCTTTCATGACTGCAGCTCGTTCCTCTTCTGAACCTAAAATAAGGAATGTGAAGAATCTTACACCTTTAGCCTGCTTATTAATCCTTTCAATGTTGAACATTCAAAGTACAGTAAAACCCCTCCAAACCAGGCGTTCAGTATAAATACCTTGGAGACAGGTTGCAGCTTAATGCAGGATGAAAGTCCTAGAGGAGCTTTCTGCATGGCTTTCATCCTGCATTAGGCAGCCATCCGCTTAAAAGTATCTAAATTCGTCTCTACTAGAATTCCATTTTAGAGAGGTTTTACTGTATGTGTAGAATGATGCATCAGGTCTGGAAAATTCCACTTGTCTGCTTGCCATGACGAGTAACTTTCTTGCAGGACGAGTAGAATTTCAGAAATTTTAACAAAGAATTTAGTAAAGTAATATAAGACAAAAGCAGTTGGCAGGACAAGTAAAAGTTTTAGGATGTTTCCAGCCCTATGCATCAGTGTTTAATCCTTTCCTTCATATACATGCCTTTTCATGCATCTGCAAACAAAGTAGACCTAGATCAGATGGTTGTCAATGGAGTTGTCTGATCAGGGTAGGCTCTGTTTGCTTTAAACATGATATAGATAGTGGTGTGCGGTGGTCTAGTGGTAAAGCGCTTGACTACCAATCCGGAGGTCCAGGGTTCAAATCCCAGTCTCTCCCGGAAATTTCAGAGACGCTTCAGTGTCACCCACCCACACCTCTTCTCTACCCAGGGGTTAAAATGGGTACCTGTGAGGGTCACTAGCCGGTAATGTGACTGCATGATGGCGCCATATGTTAGCTGTGTTCAATATTGTAGGCGAATGACTCAATGACCAAGGGAGTAAAATTTATGTACAGTTGGCTGAGCAGTCCTTCGGATTGAAAGTAGACTATAACTAGGTACTTTACTCTTTTTTTAGCTCACCAGAGCACAAAGTGCTCAGGGTGAGCTTTTGTGATCGCCAGATGTCCGTCGTCCGTCGGCGTGCGTCGTGCGGTGTGCGTCGTGCGTCGTCGGGCGTCATCAATTTGAACCTTTAAAAATCTTCTCCTCTGAATCTACAGGGTTCTCAGCTTTCATCTTTGGTACATAGCATCACCTATAGGTCCTCTACAAAATTTATATAAATTATGCCCCTGGGGTCAAAATTGGCCCTGCCCCAGGGGTGGGAAGTTTTCAATAGAAACATATAGTAAAACTTTGAAAATCTTCTCCTCTGAAACTGAAAGGCTCTCATCTTTCATATTTGACACAGAGCAGCATATTCAGGTCCTCTACAAAAATTATATAAATTAAGGCCCTGGGGTCAAAATTGGCCCCGCCCCAGGCGTGGGCAGTTTCCAATAGAAATATATAGTGAAAACTTTGAAAATCTTCTCCTCTGAAACTGGAAGGTTCTCAGCTTTCATTTTTGGCACATAGCATCATGTTCAGGTCCTCTACAAAAGTTATATAAATTATGGCCCTGGGGTTAAAATTAGCCCCGCCCCAGGGGTGGGCAGTTTTCAATGGAAACAAATAGTGAAATCTTTGAAATTCTTCTCCTCTGAAACTGGAAGGCGCTTAGCTTTCATATTTGGCACAGATCATCATGTTCAGGTCCTCTACAAAAGTTATATAAATTATGCCCCTGGGGTCAAAATTGGGGCCGCCTCAGGGGTGGGAAGTTTTCAATAGAAACATATAGTAAACCTTTGAAAATCTTCTCCTTTGAAATCAGAAGTTTCTCAGCTTTCATATTTGGCACATAGCATCATGTTCAGGTCCTCTACAAAAGTTATATAAATTATGCCCCTGGGGTCAAAATTGGCCCCGCCCCAGGGATGGGCAGTTTTCAATAGAAACAAATAGTGAAATCTTTGAAAATCTTCTCCTCTGAAACTGGAAGTCGCTCAGCTTTCATATTTGGCACAGAGCATCATGTTCAGGTCCTCTACAAAAAGTTATATTAATTATTGCCCTGGGGTCAAAATTGTCCCCGCCCCAGGGGTGGGCAGTTTTCAATGGAAACAAATAGTGAAAACTTTGAAAATCTTCTTCTCTGAATCTGGAAAGTTCTCAGCTTTCATATTTGGCACATAGCATCATGTATAGGTCCTCTACAAAAGTTATATGAATTATGGCCCTGGGGTCAAAATTGGCCCCGCCCCAGGGGTAGGTAGTTTTCAGAAGAAACATATAGAGAAAACTTTGAAAAGTCGCTCAGCTTTCATATTTGGCACAGAGCATCATGTTCAGGTCCTCTACAAAAGTTATATTAATTATTGCCCTGGGGTCAAAATTGTCCCCGCCCCAGGGGTGGGCAGTTTTCAATGGAAACAAATAGTGAAAACTTTGAAAATCTTCTTCTCTGAATCTGGAAAGTTCTCAGCTTTCATATTTGGCACATAGCATCATGTATAGGTCCTCTACAAAAGTTATATGAATTATGGCCCTGGGGTCAAAATTGGCCCCGCCCCAGGGGTAGGTAGTTTTCAGCAGAAACATATAGAGAAAACTTTGAAAAGTCGCTCAGCTTTCATATTTGGCACAGAGCATCATGTTCAGGTCCTCTACAAAAGTTATATTAATTATTGCCCTGGGGTCAAAATTGTCCCCGCCCCAGGGGTGGGCAGTTTTCAATGGAAACAAATAGTGAAAACTTTGAAAATCTTCTTCTCTGAATCTGGAAAGTTCTCAGCTTTCATATTTGGCACATAGCATCATGTATAGGTCCTCTACAAAAGTTATATGAATTATGGCCCTGGGGTCAAAATTGGCCCCGCCCCAGGGGTAGGTAGTTTTCAGCAGAAACATATAGAGAAAACTTTGAAAATCTTCTCCTCTGAAACTGAAAGGTTCTCAGCTTTAATATTTGGCTCATAGCATCATGTTCAAGTCCTCTACAAAAGTTACATAAATTACGCCCCTGGGGTCAAAATTTGCCTGCCCCAGGGCCGGCTAGTTTTCTATAGAAACATATAGTGAGCGCTTCAGGGCCATTCTGGCCCTCTTGTTTTATATATAGATCTGATTTTACAGTTTTTGTCAAAGCAAAACATTTCCTTGGAAAGTCTACATTATAAAACTTCAGCAATTCCTACAGGATCCATCTGACAAAGGTGTGCAAAGGTATAGCATATTAATCACTTTTCACAGAATATTATGCTGCTTCAAACAGTTTGGATCTGGCTGAGATGCTAATTAAGTAAATGAGTGTATCATCTGGATCCATACTGTATGCCAAGGTAATATTGGGTTTATCCTAGCAAGCTTATCAAACTGTTTAATGATCACCAAAATAATTATTCAAACATTACATTGCACTTTCCCATCATATCAAAGAAACAAATGCTTAATTAACCCTTTCCCTGGTGAATATTCATGTGGAAAATAGTGACATTAACCCTTTCCCTGTTCTATGTTTATTGCAAATTTCAATACCTACTCAGTATTCATTAACAAAATAGCTATAAAGAAATATGAAAGGTGGAACATTGTAGACATTTTAGAAAGCTAAGAAATGGAGCTATCAAATTCTATTAGCAAACAGAATAGACCCTGATCAGACGGCTCCTCTAGGAGCCATCTGATCTGGGTCTACTCTGTTTGCAAATGCGTGAAAACACGTTTATATGAGGGAAAGGGTTAATAAGATTATTGTTTTTAATCGCATATGAACACAGGACATTTTGGCTCAGGCAGAAGCTGTAGAATCAGATCTATATTACAGCACAAGCTAACAGAGCAGACTCTGATCCGACGGCTCCTATTGGAGCAGTCTGATCTGTGTCTACTCTGTTTGCAGATGCATGAAAATGCGCTTATATAAGGGAAAGGGTTAATATCTGCCTCACTCATAATGACAGAAAGATTGCTTATGTCATTAGTATGTGTAAGACAAAACATCTGAACTGCATCCATGAACAACTGTCTTCATGGTTAACATTATCAAACATCATGTTGACTCAAACTGAAGCTCAGAATAGAGGCATCTGATAGGGTCTTCACTGTTTGTCAAGTTAAATAATACAAATATTAGTGTCAAAACAGGATGTCAAAACCCTGAGTTGAGGCTTAAGATGACTGTAGATGCAAATTCAAAACTTACCCATTGTCAAAACTTGGTTAACTTATATCATAATAGGATGCCTGGCAATATATTTAAAACATGCTCTTTTATAAATAATTTAACAATTGTGATGAATAGAGCATTTGCTCCATATGAGCAAATGCTCTATTTATCACAATGGTTTCAGAACTACACTTCCAAAACTTTCTCTAGTAAAATTGCTCCTTTATTCAAAAAGGTTGGATCTAAAAATAGCCCATGAGGTAATGGGTTAAAGATGTCTCTATCTGGTAAAGGGTTAAGCCTTTACTCCATAAATACACATATCTCTGTCTTTGCAAACAGAATAGACCCAGATCAGATGGCTCCAGAAGGAGACATCTGATCAGGGTCTGCACTGTTTGCTCTTGAAATGATATAGATACCCGTATGATATTACAGTTTCTGCCATGGCCTTGAGGTAATGGGTTAATCCATTCCCTCCTATTGACACCTTCTGACGCCTTTGCAAAAGTCCCCTGTTGAAACCATTGTGATAAACAGAGCATTTGCTCCTATAGGAGCAAATGCTCCATTTATCATAATTGTTTCAAACTACAAAATTCTAAAATTTTCCTTTTCTCTAGTTAATGATCCTTTTCGGTTGATTTATTCAAAGAGGTTGGATCTAAAAATAGCCTCTGAGGCAAAGGGTCACACATACCTTCCTCATGTTTGTAATTGCGTGTGACATCCAGCCTTTCATCTGTCCCTGGTTTCGTGGTACTCATACTCAACCCCACACTAAATCATAAAATACATAATATACACTCTAAAACCATTTACTCATGCAGAACCAGAGCAACAGATACATTGTAAATGTGCATACAAATACTAAAATCGGTATTTCTCCACCAAACCCTATGCTGCGACCACTCTTTAGAATCACCTCAAAGAGACAATTCTAAAAAGTGGTCACAGCATAGGGTTTGATGGAGACATAAAGAAGTTGTTCTTGAAAATATTTTATTTTACACATCTTATCTGGACCTCTGTTCTGTGTGTTATTGAAATATGGACAATTCCATAATTGTCCTACGCGTTTTAGGAATTCCAATAACGGCAGACAATATTGGAATTCCGAAGTGCACAGGGAGATTCTAGAACAATCTGTGCAGGTTTTCAAAATAGTAGACAAAGTTGGTGTTTTTCTATCACTTTGTGTTTATTACAAGTCATGATCAACTTATTTTAAGTTATGCCGATTGATAGTTTTGAACTCTTTCCTTCATTCAAGCATTTGCAGAGAAGACCCAAATCAGACTACAATGTTCCACTTTCCATATATCATTATAACTATTTGTCCATGAATATTCATTAGGTATCAAACTTTAGATTATAGAAAAAGGAGGGGGTTAATAGAAACATTGTTTTCGAAAATTACACAAACAACAAGAGCCACGTCTGTTACGCATTCATATAGGAAATAATGACATCATGAATATCTATTGGCTGAATTTTTATAACTGTATAGTTTTATGTGCATACAGTTGAACTTTGATATCTCACTTTGTGAAGGAGTTACAATAGTTTTGCACCAAGCCCTCGATACACATTAGTTAGAGATAACAGAAGTTGGAGTCATCATCTGATTTATAATCTGACAAATATCTCAAGTTCAAATCTTAATGCAGGTCTAAAGTAATGCTGGAAGCTCCTGTAGGAGCTTTCAGCATTACCTTAGCCCTGCCATAAGCTGTCTTATGTGTTTGTAGATATGTGCAGTGATGCATTTTAGAACAATTCTGTATTGTAAATTTTGGTAGGACCAAATTTTAGACTTTTAGTTCGAAGTTTGAGTTATTCGAGTTTGAGACAGAGAAGTTCAATTGTAGCATATTTTGGTATTGGCAGAAACTCTAAAGTCAGATCTACTATAATTTCATAAGTAAACAAAGCAGAAACTGATCATATGGCTCCTATAAAAGCCATCTGATCTGGGTCTCATCTGGTCGCAAAGGCATACATGTAAATGTATTTATATATCTGAATATCTTAACCCTTCGCTTGCTGAATTTTAAAATACATTTCCCCTTCTTTACCCATGCCCTGTTGTATAATTACATATATCTTCACTGTGTACAAGTATATCGCTGTGCAATCACTGCTGTGGAGTGCACTGGTTGCACAATCAACTTGTAAATAGTGCAAACCCTGATGAGACAGCTCCTGCAGGAGCTGTCTCATCTGGGTCTTCACTATTTACAGGTATGTATATTGACGCGATTAGCAAGCGAAGGGTTAACATATGTACATACAGAAACATGGACAGATTTAACAATACCAGAGTGACCATAACTGCACCAAAAACATTCCTAAGATTTTATAAAATTTTCAATTCCTACCGCACAACTTTAAAACTCTAACATGTATCACAGACTAAATGTTATTTTCACATGCATTAGATTACATAAACCCTTCAGGGTATGTATTTGACATGCTGAGCAAGATAACCCTTTCCCTGTTCTATGTTTATCTCAAATTTTAATACCTAATGAATATTTATTGATAACATTCTGATAATGAAATATAAACTGGTCTTTCAAATTTCATTAGCAAACACAGCAGACCCTGATCAGCTGGCTTCTATGTATACATGTAGTTTTAAAGTCTGAATTGTCAACTTCATTGAAATCTAAAGCAGTTCCTTTCATAGAACAAGCAATTTTGGCATGTATATATGTAACCCTTTAGTCCATAAATATTTATATATAAACTACAAGAAATTTAATTTTACATCGGATTTCTTGTATTTCTTAAAATAAAGAATATTAATTAGATTATTGTTTAATGCACATGGAAACAGGAATTGTTGGCCATGGCAGAAACTGTAATTTTTCTGAGCATATAATCTTTATTATATAAAAAAAAGAGCAGACCCTGATCAGACGGTTCTTACAGGAACAGTCTGGTCTGGGTCTAGTCAGTTTGCATAGGGGCAGAAAGGCGTAGTTAAGGAATGCAGAGTTAACCCTTTCAAATTTCCTGATCTAGTTTATTCCAACTTTCAATACCTCCTGAATATTCATGGACAAAATAGGTATAATGAAATATGGAAGGTGAACCATTGTAGCCATTTTACAAACTAAAGCAACAGAAAAATCAGGTGCAAACAGAGCAGACCCTGATCTGTGTCTACTCTATTTGCAAATGTGTGAAAATTTGTTTATATGAAGGACTAGTCTACATTTGCCTACTCGAAATAAGGATATCGAGCTACTTTCGGTTTTGGGACGATATCCAGTACGACAACCATCACAAATTTAAACAAGAAATGTCGACACGACATCAAACCGGGTTTTCCTTCAGTATTAACTGGTGATTCTAAGTTCAAAGGGGCATAACTCCCAGAACAAGAAATGTGTCACAGTACGTGACAAATGCCCCAAAGCAAAGCACAGACAATATGCGTTTTGTAAGCAGGCCTGCAATATGCAACTGCAAAATGAAAATAAAGATTGCATAGTAAGACCACAATTTGAACTAAAGTTACCCTAAATGACAATCTTTTTTTCATATTTGAGGTCAAAGGTCAAGGTCATGGTCACATGACCTACAAAAAGTATGCAATATTCCAGCATCCGAAGATGAACTCATACACCATATTCAGTGATCCTTGCTGATTCGGTGTAGGGATGAGAAGCTTTTTTGTAAATAAAGTCAAAGGTCAAGGTCATGGTCACACTGATCTTTAAATAGTATGTGACACTGCTATCCCAGGATCTACTCACAAACCATATTTGGTGATCCTAGCTTAAGTAGTGTAGAAGATATGCTCCGGACAAGCCATATTTTAAAATGAGGTCAAAGGTCAAGGTCAAGGTCAAATTAACCTATAACTAGTATGTGATCCCAAGACAAACTCACACACCACATTTGATGAACCTAGCTGATTCAGTGTAGGAGGTAAGCTCAAGACAAATTTTTTTGTAAATGAAGCCCAAGGTCAAGGTCACATTGACTTATAAATAGTATGCGACACTCTGCCATCCTAAGATGTACTCACACACACACACCATATTTGGTGATCTTGGCTGAAGTAGTGTAGAAGATATGCTCAGGACAGGCTTTTATTTGTAAATGAGGTCAAGGTCACATTAACCTAAAATTAGTATGCAACACTCCGCCATCCCAAGACAAACTCACATGCTATATTTGGTGATCCTAGCTAATTCGGTAAAGGAGGTACATGCTTCGGACAAAATTTCTTTTGTAAATAAAGCCCAAGGTCAAGGTCATATTGACCTATAAATAGTATGCGACACTCTGCCATCCCAAGATGTACTCACACACAATATTTGGTGATCATAGTTGAAATGATGTAGGAGACATTTTCCAGACAAGCTTTTTTTGTAATTGAGGTCAAAGGTCAAGGTTACCTTGACCTATAAATAGTATGTGACACTCCGCCGTCCCAAGATGTACTCACACACCATATTTGGTGATCTTAGCTGAAGTAGTGTAGGAGGTATTCTCCGGACAAGTGTTTTTGTAAATAAAGCCCAAGGTCAAGGTCACATTGACCTATAAAAAGTATGCGACACTCAGCTATCCCAAAATGTACTCATACACCACATTTGGTGATCCTAGCTGAAGCAGTGTAGGAGATATGCTTCGGACAAGCTTTTTTGCAAATGAGGTCAAAGTTCAAGGTCAAGGTCATATTGACCTAAAAATAGTATGTGACACTCCGCCAACCCAAGATTAACTCACACACCATATTTTGTGATCCTAGCTGATTCCGTATAGGAGGTATGCTCCAGACAAGTGTTTTTGTAAATAAAGCCCAAGGTCAAGGTCACATTGACCTATGAATAGTATGCAACACTCCGCCATCCCAAAATGTACTCACACACCAAATTTGGTGATCCTAGTTGAAGAAGTGTAGGAGATATGCTTCCGACAAGGTTTTTTTGCAAATGAGGTCAAAGTTCAAGGTCAAGGTCACATTGACCTAAAAAAAGTATGTGATACTCCGCCAACCCAAGATGAACTCACACACCATATCTGGTGATCCTAGCTGATTCTGTATAGGAGGTATGCTCCGGACAAGTTTTTCTTGTAAATGAAGCTCACGGTCAAGGTCAAGGTCACATTGACCTATAAATAGTATGCGACACTCCGCCATCCCAAGATGTACTAACACACTATATTTGGTGATCCTAGCTGAAGTAGTGTAGGAGATATGCTCCGGACAAGCTTTTTTTTGCAAATGAGGTCAATGTTCAAGGTCAAGGTCACATTGACCTAAAAAAAGTATGTGATACTCCGCCAACCCAATATGAACTCACACACCATATTTGGTGATCCTAGCTGATTCTGTATAGGAGGTATGCTCCGGACAAGTTTTTTCTTGTAAATGAAGCCCAAGGTCAAGGTCAAGGTCACATTGACCTATAAATAGTATGCGATACTCCGCCATCCCAAGATGTACTAACACACCATATTTGGTGATCCTAGCTGAAGTAGTGTAGGAGATATGCTCCGGACAAGCTTTTCTTGTAAATGAGGTCAAAGTTCAAGGTCAAGGTCACATTGACCTAAAATAGTATGTGATACTCCGCCAACCCAAGATGAACTCACACACCATATTTGGTGATCCTAGCTGATTCTGTATAGGAGGTATGCTCCGGACAAGTTTTTTCTTGTAAATGAAGCCCAAGGTCAAGGTCTAGGTCACATTGACCTATAAATAGTATGCGACACTCCGCCATCCCAAGATGTACTAACACACCATATTTGGTGATCCTAGCTGAAGTAGTGTAGGAGATATGCTCCGGACAAGCTTTTCTTGTAAATGAGGTCAAAGTTCAAGGTCAAGGTCACATTGACCTAAAAATAGTATGTGACACTCCGCCATCCCAAGATGAACTCACACACCATATTTGGTGATCCTAGCTGATTCCGTAAAGGAGTTATGCTCCGGACAAGTTTTACTTGTAAATGAAGCCCAAGGTCAAGGTCAAGGTCACATAAACCTATAAATAGTATGCGACACTCCGCCATCCCAAGATGTATTCACACACCATATTTGGTGATCCTAGCCAAAGTAGTGTAGGAGATATGCTTCGGACAAGCAAAATCTGTTAATCCAGTTAAAAATATACATGATTTTGACCTTTGACCTCTAAGTATGACCTTGACCTTTCAGCTATTGACATGGTTTTTTCATGTGACACGCCGTACCGTCTAGAGGAACATTTATGCCAAGTGATTTCACAATCCATCCATGGAGTTCTAAGTTACAGCCCAGACAAGACCGGACGGACGCACATATGGACTGACACATTTTTAAGTTCAAAGGGGCATAATTCCAATATTAGTGAAGCCAGATTTATGGACCTTGTGCATGACACTTCCTCTTATCATGATCTTTCTATGTATGAAGTTTCAATCCAATGGCATAAGCCATTTAGGAGTTATTGTCCGGACAAAACTGGCAGCCGTCCGACCTCCCACCCGCCCGCCAGCCAATCATCAGCATTTCAATAACCGGAGATTTCCGTGGAAAAGCCGGTAACTAGAACACTGACAAAGTCAGAAAGGGCCCCACATGGTGATCAAACTTGGCCAAGACTGTTTACCTATAAACATTCTCAGCAGGTATGGTGAATAGCAGATTAGAGTTATAGAGCAGACAAAGCTGAAATGGCAAATTTTGACTAATTCAAGGGCCGTAACTCAGGTGTCACATTCAATTTAGCTGGTAATCGAGCATGACCAAGAAGTTATAGCTATGAACATTCTCTGCAGGTTTGGTGAAGATCAGATGAAAACTATTTAAATTAGAGAGCAGACAAGACTAAAATGGCAAATTTGGACTGAATCAAGGACTATAACTCAGAGGTGTGTTATGCGATTTGACTGGGCGATTTGACTGGTAATCAAACTTGGTCAAGATTTTGTACCTACAAACATTCTCTGCAAGTTTGGTGAAGATCAGAGGAAAACTATTTGAGTTAAAGACAAGGCTAAACTGGTCAATTTCAACTGAATCAAGGGCCAGAACTCAGAGGTGTCTAATGCGATTCAGATGATAATCAAACTTGGTCAAGATTTTACACCTATAAACATTGTCTGAAAGTTTGGTGAAGATCAAATGAAAACTATTTGAGTTAGAGAGCGGACAGGGCTAAAATGGCCAATTTTGACTGAATCAAGGGCCATAACTCAGAGGTGTCAAATTATATTTAGGTGGTAATCGAACTTGGTCAAGATTTTACACCTATAAACATTCTCCGAAAGTTTGGTGAAGATCAGATGAAAACTTAGAGAGAGGACAAAAAAGAGGACTGACTGACTGACTGACGGACAAGGTGATTACTATATGCAATCAGCCTTTTGATTGACCCAGTCATCCTTATCCATACAAGATGAGAGGCGATTAAAACAAAGGACATGTGTTTGTGGGTAATAAGATGATATTAATTCTTAGCCTGCTAAGAAATTGAGGTCTACTTAAGTTCCAATCTGTTGTCATCATCACTTACTTCTGATTCCTTGAAGCTTTTGAGATTCTATTGACGGAGTGTCAAACAGCTATGATCCTGATGAAACACCGAGTTACTCGGTGTCTCATCTGGATCCTCCAAGTTGTTTGAAAATGTCAGTTTGGTCGTGCTTAGCTGTCTTATCAAATATTTCTGAGAAATGGACCTCAACAAAAAAGGTTAACCAACGCCTATGTCGGCGAGAGGTTCATGACAATAACTCCACTTTTTGAAAAAGTGGAGCTAAAAATGACATGATGTTCAGCAATAAAGAACAAGAGTGCCAAAATGTCACAATATACGCCCGTCAAATGTATGGAAGTTGAAAGGCCATTACTTCACATCAGGTGGCATAAAGTAAGGGGAGATAATTGTGGTGTGTCAAGGGCAATTTTGTTACTTTTTGATTACAATTGTTCGAGTTAGAGAGCGGACAAACAAAAGTTCACCGTAATTCATAAAGTAAAGAGAGATGATTCTTGAGTGTCAAAGATAATCTTGCTGAGTGGACAAGCAAAAGTTCAATGAAATTCATAAAGTAAGGGGAGATATTTCTTGAGTGTCAAGGACAATCTTGCTCATCTGGCTATCAAACTTTACTGAGACATTATGGTAATATACATACCGACAACATTTGGAAAGGATTAGATGACATTTGTTTGTGTTATAGAGTGTACAAGCAAAAATTCAAAGGAATTCATAAAGTAAGGGGAGATAATTCTGGAGTGTCTGGAGCAATCTTGCTGGTTATCAAACTAGACAGAGACATTATGGTAATATACTTGCTGACAAAATTTGAAAAGGATTGGACTACATTTCTTCTTTGAGTTAGAGAGCAGACACTCAAAAATTCACCAAAATTCATAAAGTAAGGGAAGATAATTCTGCAGTGTCTGGGGACAATCTTGCTGGTAATGGAACTTAGACTTAGACATTATAGTAATATACTTGCTGACAAAGTTTGAAAAGGCTTGGATTACATTTGTTTCAGTTAGAGAGAGGACAAGCAAAAATTCACCGAAATTAATAAAGTAAGGCGAAATAATTCTGCAGTGTCTGGGGCAGTCTTGCTGGTTATGGAACTTGACTGAGACATTATGATTAGATTGTATGTTAGAGTTAGATAGCGGACAAGCAAAGGTTAACGGACGGACGGAAGGACAGAAAGACTGACAGCGCCACGACATAATACGTCCCATCTGAAGACCGAGGTATAACAAGAGCTGTCCGCAGACAGCTAGCGCGCTGCACTTTTCTTAGTGCTGGATAATGTAGTGGAAGTCTAAGTCGAAAAAAGGGGCATACATATGACAAAATTAATTTTAGAGTTACCTGCCCTTGTGAAATTGGTTCCCCTTCTGATAGTAAACATGCATACCAAATTTTAACCAAAAATATCTTTGATAGTTTCTGAGAAATGGACCATAACAAAACGTAACCAATGCCGACACTGACGCCGATGCCGACACCGATGCAGACGCTGACAAGAGAGTCATGATAATACTTCCACTTTTGGAAAATGTTGAGCTAAAAATGAAAAATTCAGAGAAATATTTACATTCACCCCCATCCCTTTCCATTGTAAAAATTGACGTTCAATTGTTGTAAACTTCATTTTCATTTTCTCTAAAATTCTTCTTTACTAATACGCGACAACTTTAAAGATAAGTGCAGCACTTTATAAAAAGCATTTATTAGTATTTACATGTAGACTATATCAACAGCGATCAACGCTTTTTTATCCTAAGGTCAAGATGACGTCACATCGAATTGATGTCAACTCGGTATTTTCGCGCCAAAGTGTCAAGTTGATGACGTTGATTGTTTACATTGGAACTTATTTTGTTGCGTTCGAATAGTAAACCGCTTTAGTTATGCGGTTATGGCTATTCCTGTAAGCACATGTACTATTCATGTTAACAACATCAAGTAAAGATTAAACACATTTGCATACCAATAAGCTACTTATCCATGCTTGAAATTACAGGAAATATAATGCAAATATAAGAAATGAATTGAATTTTTTTGACGTTTAAGCGAAATAAACGACAGAAAATGATCGGCAAATTAACCATGAATCGCGCTAGCGATTCATGTAATTTGCCAATCATTTTCTGTCATTTATTTCGCTTAAACGTCAAAAAAATTCAATTCATTTCTTAAATAAGACCCTTTCGAAAGTTATTATATGTAGAACCACAGGTGCCCTTCGCATGCTATGTCTCTACAACAACAACAACTCCATCAGAAATACAATATTTTTAATCACACGTCATAAGTATCTAAAACATACCAAAAGATGGTTCCAAAAAAGAAACAAACAAAAAAAACAAAAAAATGCAAACATCCCTTTGCTTAGACCAAATAGCAAATAATTCCAGCTGACACATTGGCGAAGAAATCTTTGACAGAAATGTTTATGTCATTAACCAATCATGAAAATTCCCTATGTGTTGCCTCTGCGTAACACAGGCATCACAATAATTTACTATAGATAAGCTAATTTTTTAATAATTCTGCATTATACTGTAATTACAAATCACTAATAATATACATGTAACCATAAACAGGAAGAAGACTGTTAAACAATCACCAAAATTCAATCAAAGTATCAGCAAACAGGAAGTAGATGAAAAACAGACCTGACAAGATGTGTTTGTGAAACACTATGCCCCCTCATATATTTGACCTCTGACCTTGAAGGATGACCTTGACCTTGACATGTCACCCCTCAAAATGTGCGGCTTTATGAGATACATATGCATGCCAAATATCAAGTCTCTATCTGTACTGGCTCAAAAGTTAAGACCAATGTTAAGGTTGCGTTAAAGTTACAGACAAAGAAACAGACAATTTGACCTTTGACCCTGAAGGATGACCTTGACCATGACATGTCACCCCTCAAAATGTGCAGCCTCATGAGATACACAAGCATGCCAAATATCAAGCCTCTATCTCTACTGGTCCAAAAGTTATGGCCAATGTTAAAGTCGGTGATTTGACCCATATATTTGACCTCTGACCTTGAAGGATGACCTTGACCTCAACATGTCACCCTTCAAAATGTGTGGCTTTATGAGATACATATGCATGCCATATATCAAGTCTCTATCTGTACTGGCTCAAAACTTATGACCAATGTTAAAGTTGCTGACAAACAAACAGACAAACAGACAGACAGGGCAAAAACAATATGCCCCCCCAGATCTGATCTGGGGGGCATAAAAAGGGGAGACACGGTACAACTCACTATGATTATGCTTCAGACCAAATATCAAACCATTCCAGCTGACACAAGCTAAGACACCTTTGACAAAACATTTTGTCTAATAAAAGAAAAATCACCAAAATAATAATTTGACAATTCTGTATATATACTGCAATTACATATTACTAATAATATAACCATAAACAGGAAGAAGATTGTTAAACAATCACCACAATCACCAAAATTCAATCGAAGTGTTGGCAAACAGGTAGTAAGATGAACAAGGCAGTCCAAAGGACAGCTATATCCCCCACCGCCGCCACCTAAATTAAGACATTGACCTTAAGGTGATACAATGGGTTTTAACGTGGTTGACATTCAACCTTCCAGTTGTTAAGAAAATAGGACGCAGAAACAAATATAATGGAAACTGAAGGTAAGAACACGACTTTCAAATGTGACCTTGACCTTGAGCCGACATGACTGCCACATGTGTTCTGCACATCATCTCAATTCGGTTAATATTTGACTCAAGTTTTATGAAAATCCTTCAAATGGTTTAGAAGATATGGAGCGGTCACGAAATGTAATGGAAATTGAAGATTAAATCACTTGGCCTTCAAATGTGACCTTGACCTTGAGCCGACATGACTGCCACATATGTTCTGCACATTGTCTCAACGTGGTTAACATTTGAGGCAAGTTTCTTGAAAATCCTTCAAGGGGTATAGGAGATAACGAAACTATAATGGAAATTGAAGGTAAGAACACTTGACCTTCAAATGTGACCTTGACCTTGAGCCGACATGACTGGCACATGTGTTCTGCACATCGTCTCAATTTAGCTAACATTTAACTAAACTTTTATGAAAATCCTTCAAAGGCTTTAGAAGATATGGAGCGGACACGAAAATGTAACGGAAATTAAAGGTTAGAACACTTGACCTTCAAACGTGACCTTGACCTTGAGCCAACATGACTGCCGCATAGGTTCTGCACATCGTCTCAATTCATTTAATATTTGACTCAAGTTTTATGAAATTCCTTCAAAGGGTTTAGAAGATATGGAGCGGACACGAACCTGTAATGGCAACTGAAGGTTTAAACACTTGACCTTCAAATGTGACCTTGAACTTGAGCCGACATGACTGCCACATGTGTTTTTGCACATCGTCTTAATTTGGCTAATATTTGACTCAAGTTTTATGAAAATCCTTCAAATGGTTTAGAAGATATGGAGCGGACACGAAATGTAATGGAAATTGAAGATTAAATCACTTGGCCTTCAAATGTGACCTTGACCTGACATGACTGCCACATATGTTCTGCACATTGTCTCAACGTGGTTAACATTTGAGTCAAGTTTCTTGAAAATCCTTCTAGGGGTATAGGAGATAACGAAACTATAATGGAAATTGAAGGTAAGAACACTTGGTCTTCAAATGTGACCTTGACCTTGAGCCGACATGACTGGCACATGTGTTCTGCACATCGTCTCAATTTAGCTAACATTTAACTAAACTTTTATGAAAATCCTTCAAAGGCTTTAGAAGATATGGAGCGGACACGAAAATGTAACGGAAATTAAAGGTTAGAACACTTGACCTTCAAACGTGACCTTGACCTTGAGCCAACATGACTGCCGCATAGGTTCTGCACATCGTCTCAATTCATTTAATATTTGACTCAAGTGTTATGAAAATCTTTCAAAAGGTTTAGAAGATATGGAGCGGACACGAAACTGTAATGGCAACTGAAGGTTTAAACACTTGACCTTCAAATGTGACCTTGAACTTGAGCCGACATGACTGCCACATGTGTTCTGCACATCGTCTTAATTTGGTTAACATTTGACTCAAGTTTTATGAAAATCCTTCAAAGGGTTTAGAAGATATGGAGCGGACACAAAAATACAATGGAAATTGAAGGTTAAAACCCTTGACCTTCAAATGTGACCTTGACCTTGAGCCGACATATCTGCCACATATGTTCTGCACATCGTCTCAACTTGGTTAACATTTGAGGCAAGTTTCTTGAAAATCCTTCAAGGGGTATAGGAGATATGGAGCGGACACGAAATTGTTACGGACGGACGGACGGACAGACGGACGCACTAACAAATGGGTAGTTGTGTGACTTTTTCCTTTGATCTTTTCTTGTGGGACTAGTCCCACAAGTAAAACTATTTTTGGCTCTAACTTTGGAATAGAATGATCTGGAAGCTAACCCTAACCCTAACCCTATGTCCCACAACTGGCCAGGTTAATGTCACAGAAATGGCCAGGTTAATGTCACAAGAGATGGCCAGGTTAATGATTTTACTTGTGCGACTAGTTAGAAAAAGTCACACAACTACCCTTTGGTGAGTGCGGACAGACAGACAGACAGACGAAGGCCATTCCTATAACCCCCCTCCGCTATGCGGTGGGGGATAATGAAAGACCTGAAAAGGGGAGACACAGTATAACTGACGATAATTATGCTTCATATCAAATCATTCCTGCTTATACAAGTCAGGAAATCCTTCACTAAAATTTTACAGGACGTACATAGGTACAGATGAAATTACGGATCGGCAAGGGTAAAACTTAATGCCCCTAAAGGCGGGGGCATAAAAACCGTTTCCCACTTATTAAGTTTACAGATAACCAAATTTCTCATTGTCATCCAGAGTTACAGATAAAGGTGCATACTAAAATCACCATTTCTCCACCAAACCCTATACTGTGACCACTCTTTGGAAGTGTCTCGAAAAGATGCTTCTACAGGGGTCACAGTATAAGGTTTAGTGGAGAAAAATAAGGAGCTATTCTTGAAAATGTTTAAAGGTATGCATCTTATCTGGACCTCTGGTAATCTATACCTATTTATTCTTAAAGTCCCTGAATGCCTTTGCATTAAAAAATGAATATATGCTGAATGTACCCTTCAGAATACCATTTAAACAGTCTTGCTTTATATTTGATTGTTTTCTGTTCAGAAACAACAATAAAACGCTAAAAAATATCGCGCTGTACTTTTTGTTCCAGCGGTCAAAAAAGTATGACAGTTCTTTATAAATATTCGCTATAAATATAGCAAACACTTCGCGCATGTGCCTCTAGATATCAAACAATGTATTTAGGCGTCTCTTGGAAGCCGAAGTTGAATGAGCACTGTCTCTAAAAAAAATCGGGAAGAAAATGTAGAAATAAACATACTCACAGTCTCTATATTTAAACCTTAACTTTTGTTTCTCTCTATATTTAAACCTACTTTCGTTCTCATCGATTTTAAAAAAAAACAACGAAATTTAACACAAAACCTTACGTTTGAAACTTTTTTAAGACCAGTTTCTTTCAAATGGATGGGTACTCTATCAAAAATACCAAAGTGTCATATTTTCGATCTCAGGACATCCAGGGACTTTAACATTCATGCTGCAGCAAATTCATGATTACCTATACAACTGTTTGGATCCAGATACAATGCCGGGTAACTTAGATTCTCATCAGGATCTTAACTGTTTGGAAACCTGATCATGATTTTCAGAAATAATAAAGAAAATCCACTGTTAAGAATCTCCAGCAGAAGATCAATCATGCATACGACAATGAATGACCCGTGTACACAGTTAACCCTCTGAATCCGGGACATGCATGCACTGGCATTTGCAAACGGTGTAGACCCAATAGGAGGGCTCCTAGAGGTCCCTGATCAGGTTCTGCACTGTTTGCCATTCAAAAGCATCTAACAAGTTAACCCTTTCCCTGTTTTATGTTTAGACAAAATTTCAACGCCTGCTGAACAATCATGGACAAACTAGTTATAATAAAATACGGAAGGTGGGACATTGTAGCCATTTAAAACTAAAGAAACAGATCTATCAAATTCCATTAGCAAACAAAGTAGACCCTGATCAGATGGCTCCTGTAGGGGTCGTCTGTTCTTGGTCTTCTCTGTTTGCAAATGCATGAAATCATGTTTATATCAAAGGTGCCCGACGCATGCTTGGACTCGCCCACGGAACCCCCCCCCCCCCAAAAAAAAGAAAGAAAATGTGATCTAAGTATGTAAAACTAGCCTAAAACTATCTATTTGAACCTTAAACCACTCAGAAAAACAAGAAAAACATGATCCGGAAAAAAATTCCTATCGGGTCTATATACGTATTGAAAGGTATCGAACTACGTCAGATCAGCGGCGGAAAATACAACAGTCATGTTTTTCAAAGTCTTACAGCAAAGCCAATTCAACACCGATTTCAATCATTTTGGTCTTGATCCGTTCCAAACTCCATAAATTATGCTAAGCGGCACAATTAGTGCTTTCTTTAAATATTGCTCCGTCCTGTCGCTGCAAGACTGCGAATTTGAAAAAACGCTAGAGTGAAACGATGTGACTCCCGCCAGGATGCATAGACGTATATAGGGAGCTCTGTATTCGTTAATCTTTGGAGCTCTGTATTTGTTAATCTTTTCAACAAAAACGCGAATTATGGTGAAACACTATCGAAAAACATTAAACTCACCGCAATTAAAACGGCGCTTACTATTTCCAGTCTGCTACAAGGCGCCAGTTTTCTTTCTCCAACTTTCCTTTGGAACGGATCAAGACCATTTTGCTGTGACCCGGCTCATAAACTATTCGATATGCAAATTGACTACTACTTCCGGGCCACAGCGAAATAGCCACCTCCGTTCAAAACGAAAGTAGGAGAAAGAAAACTGGCGTCTCGTAGCAGACTGGAAATAGCCAGCACCGTTTTAACTGCAGTGAGTTGAATGTTTTTTGAATGTGTTTCAGCATAATTCGCGTTTTTGTTGAAAAATTTAACGAATACAGATCCCCCTATATACTTCTATGCATCCTGGCGGGAGTCACATCGTTTCGCTCTAGCGTATTTTCAAATTCGCGGTCTTGCAGCGACAAGACGGAGCAATATTTAAGGAAAGCACTAACTGTGCCGCTTAGCATATGGAATTTGGAACAGATCAAGACCAAAATAATTGAAATCGGTGTTGAATTGGCTTTGCTGTAAGACTTTGAAAAACATGACTGTTGTATTTTCCACCGCTGATCTGATGTAGTTAGTACCTTTCAATACATATATAGACCCGAAAGAAATTTTTTTTCCGGGTCATGTTTTTCTTGTTTTTCGGAGTGGTTCAAGGTTCAAATAGATAGTTTTAGGCTAGTTTACATACTTCGATCACTTTTTTTTTTTTTTTGCCGGGGGGGGGGGGGGGGTTTCCATTGGTGAGTCCAAGCATGCGTCGGGCACCTTTGGTTTATATGAGGGAAATGGTTAAAGCCTTTCATACTGTCAGAGTGGACTTTATGATTAAATGCTGATAATCTGCTCCACTCTGAAAATTCAGTTGAAGTGTTTAAATCTGTGAATTTGCTGCAGTAATTCTCCTACCTATTCTTTTCTTGCCACATGCGATTCAATTCTCATTCTTCACAAAGCCATGTGAGGCTTAAGGAAATTTTGAGCCTACTTTTGCTGCAGTAATTCTCCTACCTATGCTTTTCTTCGCCTATCAGGATATATTCTCCACTCTCTCTGACCTGCCAGTCCAACTTGTCCGCATTGACTTCAGCAAATACAAATTGACCATCATACGGGTAGTGCACATTACCTTGCTTGATGGCCTGCACTGATGTTGGGCCACAACAGTATACATCTAAACAATGATAACATAAGACAAATAATATTCATGTACAGCATGAAAGTATTCCACAAAATGATCCTATATCTCACTTAAACCCTAAACCATTGCCTGACAGAGATGCCTTTTGATGTCTTTGCAAGAAGAGTACATTATAAACCCAAATCAGACAACACCAGTAGGCTGTATACTATAAGGAGTCATTTGATCAGGGTCTGTTCCATTTGCATTTAACTCTTTACATGCTAGCGGTGAAACTGTGATTACCTATGCAAACAGTTTGGATCCAGATGAGACGCCGCATAATGCGGCGTCTCATCAGGATCCAAACTGTTTGTCATCTTGATCATATTTTTGCAAAGAAATTAGAGAAAAGTTATTTTAAGAATTGAAGCAGACAACAATTGCTGCAGACGAAAAATTACTTAGCGTGCAAAGAGTTAATTTAGATCTGATTCTGCAGTATCTGTCATGAACAAAACATCCAAGCTATATTCATACATGTATATCATATTGTATAAAAGATTAGTGATTAAATATTTATGATATTATTATTTCTTACATGAATATTCATGAAGTCATTATTTCTTACATGAATATGCATGAGGCCAATTATCTGTTCAATTGACATGTCATAACACACAGTAAAACCTTCCTAAAAAGCCCCCAAAGAGAGGTAAAGTTTGTGTGGTAGAGGCAGGTGGTAGCTTAATGCAGGATTAAAGTTATGCATAAAGCTCCTGTAGGGGTTTTCCACATTACTTTCACCGAAGATTAGGCAGCCAACTGCT
Source organism: Azorinus chamasolen (assembly GCA_963576725.1). Taxonomy (NCBI): domain Eukaryota; kingdom Metazoa; phylum Mollusca; class Bivalvia; order Cardiida; family Solecurtidae; genus Azorinus; species Azorinus chamasolen. The sequence goes on along the minus strand of OY755238.1, from coordinate 12,471,719 downwards.
TATATTTATATCCATGTTAATTTATTAAACCTTTCCCTTATATAAATACCTTTTCACACATTTTCAAATAAACTTGACTAGATCAGACAGCTTCTATAGGAGCCATCTGATCAAGGTCTTCTCTATTTACTTTTGACATATGATATAGATGTGATATAGATAATGATTCTACAGTTTTTATCCAGCAAATATTTCCTTTAAAAAGTTCAAATTAGTTAATTTGAAATCCACTCATGTATATATAGGAATTACAGAGTGGACACGACAAAATGTCTCCATTTTTTCAGCGGCTAGCTGTCTATTTTTACTTTTGTTCTAGTTTACCACCAATCAGAAACTATGTTAGATTATAATAAGCATATGGCCTACTAGTATTTTGTAGTAAACTGTATTTTCATTAGTTAATACCTTGACTGGCATACAGCCTTTTTATAATGCATCTAACACATGGCCAAACTATTTTCAATCCAGATATACTGTTAGTCTGCTAACGTATCGAAATACCTGAGGTCATTCTTACGATCTAGTAGTTATTTCAAAACACCATATTTATGATAATTAGCCAATTGAAATCAATCCAATCGATCCATATTAACTTAACATACAAAATGTATACATTCTGTTATACAGACATTTTCTATAAACTTCTCAGAGTTCAGTCAGAACGCCATATAATACAGAAAGTCATTATTTACCGGTATGACTAAACACCGGATATGACTCTCATCCACGGATATGAGATTTGCAGCCTAAAATCGGCAACAAAAGCGTTATTTTTTATTAGAAAAACCTTTTACCGAGCTGATTGACTAATATTGTCTATATTTATTATTTGTAATAAATCAAAGTACTGATGTACTGATGGTGATTTCAAAGCGAAAATTGTATTAAAATTGGATTTAAAGAATTAGACAAACGAAATTGTTATGGTAGTGAAAATTTAACAATTGTTGTTAATGATAACTGGTGATAATATAACTAGAAGTAATAAACTTCAACAGTATGAAATATATGAGTATAATGTAGTAAGAAACAATATGTAGACACAATATAAACAACAGGATCAGTATTAATTATCTTCAAATACAGTTTTATAAATTTATTTCTGAATGTAGTAAATATTTGTTTATTACAAATGTAAACAGATCCATGAATCTGAAGTCATTACTAAATCATATACTGGATTGAGAACAGTTCTAACAGATTACCAAATATTCTTATTAAGTTGCTACAGATGAGTATCATGGCAAATCCAACAATCTAAAAATAGAAAATATCTCCCAAACAGTCGTGTTCTAGTTTATGGACTCTTGAAGATGAATGAATGAACTTATTTGTAAACAATATACATGTATTCATACGCTCGAAAAGATATCAGTTGATTGTTAAATGCTTTCACATTGCTTAAAGCAGTGGTCATACTTAGAGGAGTTTTACTGTATTACCGTTGACACGCTTCATTCAACATATACGCTACTACCTGACCGTATTTAAAAAGTTTCAATACGCTTTCTTTAGGAAAATCTACCTTTTTATGGGACTTTTTCATGAAATGTGGTCGGTTTGACCAGCCAAAATAGATCTGGGTCTACATAGCATAGGACCAGTGTACTCAATAGTGTACTCTATATAGGTATACATACTTATTTTAATTCACGTACATGTATATATAAGTGTACTAGAGTTTAAAGGGTTAAATAGCCTTTCCAATAGTTTAGGTTTTAGGCATCATCATTTCAAATAACAACAATAATAATATCTTCATCATCTTCATCTTATTAACCTATAGCATGTTATCATAAAAAGGTCTTTGCTTCATCATTTAAGAATTGAATGAAAAAGGTATAAACAAGGGCATGTTGTATTGCTATGCAAGACATGAGTCCCCCACCGGCCTGAAAAAAAACTCCACTCTCCCCACCCCACCCACCCATGGTGTGGTTGACCATGGTATAAACATGACTACCTGAATGATATTAGTACCTACTTTCATACATTGAATCAGTAAATAAAAATTTATTGTCCCGACAAGAAAATATGAAAAAGGGGAGTAATTTCAAAAAATATTGATGATAGAGTTATTGCCCTTGTGCATGACACTACACTTCATCATGCTTGTTCCATATGAGAAGTTTCAAATCAAATGAACCAGTACATAAAGAGTTATTAACTGGACAAGAAAATATGAAAATGGAACAACTCCAAAAATATAGTTGCTAGAGTTATGGCCCTTGTGCATGACACTGCCCCTTATCATGCTTGTTCCATATGTGAAGTTTCAAATCAATTGAACCAGTAGATAAAGAGTTATTGTCCGGACAAAAAAATATGAAATAACTCCAAAATATTGATGCTAGAGTTATGGCCCTTGTGCATGACACTACTCCTCATCATGCTTCTTCAATGTGTGAAGTTATAATGAATTTGGCCTAACTTTGTAGGAGATATGGCCCAGACACGAAGCGTGACAGACGGACTGACAAGAAAATATGAAAAAGGGGAAGAACTCAACAAATATTGATGCTAGAGTTATGGCTCTTGTGCATGACACTACCCCTCATCATGATTGTTTCATATGTGAAGTTTCAAATCAATTGAACCAGTAGATAGAGAGTTATTGTCCGGACAAAAACATATGTAAAAGGGGAATAACTCCAAAAATATTGATACTAGAGTTATGGCCCTTGTGCATGACACTAGCCCTCATCATGCTTCTTCAATGTGTGAAGTTATAATGAATTTGGCATAAGTTTGTAGGAGATATGGCCCGGACACGAAGCATGACAAACGGACGGACAGACGGAATCGAGCAAACCTATAGTCCCCCAACCGGTAACCGGTAGGGGACTAATAAAATCTTTTTAATAAAAGTATCAAAAACCATTAAATATACGTATGATAAATTCTCAAAAATAAATAATGTTATAATTACATGCATGTATTATTAATGAATAAGTAATAATTATTAAAATACCAACAAACTGGTGCCACAATTTATACCAATTCATAACCAATTATCTTTCTTATCACCTCATGGTTATAATTGGTCAGCATTATTACCAGTTTGACAAAAACACTACCAAACTTTAAACTTTTATTATCTATTTGCTATCAATTTTAATACCACATTTGATCATAAAATCTAGTTTGACGAACCGGTAGTTTGACGAAACCACCATAATCCACTGTCAATAATCATAGGAAATAAAGAAGAAAGGTTGTTTAATATATTAAATTAGTGGCGTTACTGCCTTTACTGGTATTAATAACTATCCCCGAGCACAGCACCGAGGCTCTGGGTTGTTGGCCCTCTTTGATATAAATCTACTTACTGAAGGTGATTGCTGAACATGTAGTTTAAAACGACAACAGACAAACAGCGTAAATCCTGATCAAAGGGCTTCTATTTAAATGGAATTATCTGATCTGGATCGGTGCTGTTGTACATATTTACATGTAATATCACGGATTTCCCCTCGCAGCGAAAAAAAGGACTTGCTGAAATGAATCTTTGAGTGAGTAAACTTGCGAATCTAGGCATAATTCTGTGAACCAGCACACTCTCTTAACCGGCATACTAACTTGGAACCATGGGGTGCCGGATAACAGAGGTTATACTGTACTAAACATTTTCGCAAAGTTTCATAGTATAAGTCCAAATAGTTTCTGAGATATGGCTCCGGACAGACAAAAATGTTATATTATTCACAAACAAAGAGCAATAACTCTTATGTTACAAAGTCAATATAAATTATACTTGCAGAGCCGTATGTCCTTATGCTACTTACTCTTCGCTTGCTATTCACGTCAATATACCTACCTGTAAATAGTGAAGACCCAGATGAGACAGCTCCTCAGGGTCTGCACTACTTACAAGTTGATTGTTCAACCATTGCACTCCACAGCAGTGATTGTACAGCGAAATACTTGTACACAGTGAAGGTATATGTAATTATACAACAGGGCATGGGTAAAGAAGGAGACATGTATTTTAAAATTCAGCAAGAGAAGGGTTAACATTCACAAAAAGTTTCATTGCAAAACTCCATACAATTTCTGAGAAATTGCTCCAGACACGCAAAAATGTTACATGTTTGGCACATAGAAGGCCATAACTCTAGTGTTCCAGGGTCAGTATACATGGAAATGATACTTGCAGAGCCCCATGTCCTTATGCTATTAAATATTTCAACAAAGTTTCTTAGAAACAAGAGCTGTCACAGTCATGAAAAATGTCCCCAGAAAGGATATCACCGACACTAAAGCTTGGGTCATGTGTATGCCTGTGCCATATTGTATTTTGTAGAAGCCTATTAGTGCTAAGCTATTTCAAAAATGTTTTATGTAAAACAATATTAAGGGAAACACAAATATACATAGAGGCAGACTCATTTGTTTTCAACTTTGACCCAGTAATGTGATAGGAACCTGGTTCTTTTTCACAACACATGGTCTTAAGTTGGTGAACATTTGTACCAGGTTATTTTTAAATCCAGTTGTGTATGTAGGATTTAGAGCGGACACGAAAAAAAATTCCCCATTTTTCAACTTTGAACCCAAACTGTGACCTTGACATTTAAGATAGAAACCTGGTTCTTTTTTGCAACATATCTTCTCAAGGTGGTGAACATTTGTACCAGGTTACTTGAAATCCACTCATGTATGTAGGAGTTACTGAGAGCCGAAAAAACAAAATGTCCAAATTGTTTAACTTTGACCTCTTTTTGTGACCTTGACTTTTGAGATAGGAACCTTGTTCTTTGTCATGACACATGGTCGAAAGGTGGCAAATGGTTGTACCAGGTTACTTTGAAATCCACTCATGTATGTAGGAGTTAAAAAATGCACAAGACAAAATGTCCCCATTTTCAAACTTAGACCCTAGATTGTGACCTTGACCTTTGCAATAGGAACCTGGTTCATTTCACAACATGTCATCTTAAAATGGTGAACATTTGTACCAGTTTACTTTGAAATCTATTCATGTATGTAGGATCTACAGAGCGGACACAATAAAAGTTCCCAATTTTTGTATTTTGACCCACGATTGTGACCTAAACCTTTAAGATAGGAACTTGGTTCTTTTTTGCTACACATTTTCTGACAATGTGGAACTAACAGACAGACTGACCGATGGACTGACTGACGGAAGGACTGACAGTGTGATTACTATATGCCTCCCTTTTGTTTCCCATATCGTTTCCAAGATAAGGCTACAGACAGACAAAAATGTTGTATTTTCTCAAACAAAGTGCCATAACGCTAGTGTTCCAAGGTCAATATAAATGATACTTGCAAAGCCACATGTCCTCATGCTTGCAGACTAAACATTTTCACAAAGTTTCCTAGAAAAATTCCAATTAGTTTCTGGGAAATGGCTCTGGACAGACAACAGTTACAAGGGGCTATAATTCTGGTGTTCCTGGGTCAATTTAAATGATACTTGCTATGCCCATCTCTTTATAGTGCGTTATATGTACTTTTATTGAAAAACTCCATACAATCTCTGAGAAATTGCGCCAGACACACGAAAATGCTACATCTGTGCAAACAAAGGGCCATAACTGCTGTGTTCCAAGGTAAACGTGAGTGATTCTTGTTTGCCCACATTATATTATAGTACTAAACAATTTCACATTTGAATGAAAAACTCCCAACCATTTCTAGTTAATATCACTCCGGGACGCAAGGACAACGTCAAAACCATATCCTTCAGCCTTCGGACACAGAGAAAACACAGTATGTTCCCGGTATTTGTTTGGGGGACATAAATCTTCACTGTGTCATTATTTTTTACATGAACATTCAATGGGGAAAGTCTAAAAGTTGGGTTTACATACTATCACTTAACTCCTGGGGTGTTGCATCAACTGCCTGCCATCCTCCATAGCCTGGTGGTAGATCTGGTCGAGCCATCCATGCCTCATTCCACACATGGAAGTTCCTTGATGTAAAAAATATGTTTCAGAGCTGTAGAGTTGAGGTACAGTAAAACCCCTCTAAAACAGAATATTTACTAAGAAATAATTTAGGTGATTTTAGGCAGGTGGCTGCTTAATGCAGGATGGAAGTAATACTGAAAGCTCCTTTGAGAGCTTCCTGCATGGCTTTCATCCTGCATTAAACTGCCACCTGCCTTAAAGACAGGCATGAATACTGATCTGAAAGCTCAAAATAAGAGGAGTTTTCTACATACTGTTATATCAAAATCACAGAGCAATACTACCTTCTTGGCTAAGATATAGTAATAAACATTTTTACAACTCTGATTCTAACAGGTTTCAAACATAACATCAACACATAAATGGAATTTCATATAAAAATATATAAGGAAAGATTTCGGGACTTGAAAACAAGAGTTCAGTGTGTTGGAGTATTATATGCCCGAAGCAACCTTGCCTTTGACCGACTGACCTAAAAATCATTAGAGGGCGTCTACTGGTCATGACCAAACTTACTACTCAGTATGAAGACAGCACACCTACCCAAAAATTATTAAGTAATTGTGTGGACGGAATTTTGAGTTTAAAGTCACTGTCACCTTGACCTACTGACCTCAAATAGATTTCATGTACTAGCCATGACGAACCTTCCTACTAAGTATGAAGACAGCACACCTGATAGTTACCAAGTTGTTGAGGATACAAGATGTTTTAGTTGAAGGTAGCTGTGATCTTGACCTTTGACCACATCACCTCAAAATCAATAGGGGTCATTTACTGGCCATGACAAATCTTGAGTTTGAATGTCACCGTGGCTTTGATATTTGACTGACCTCAAAATCAATATAGGTCATCTACTTGCCATGATCAACCTCCCTATTACGTATGAGCACTGTACACGCACCTAATAGTTGTCAAGTTATTGAGTGGACAAAGATGTGGCTAACAGATGGACGGACAGACGTTCTTACATATGGACACTTGTTGAGTATTTCTTATGTTTAAAACTAGCTAACAAGGGCACAGAAATACCCAAAAATACAAACGGAATGAATAGAATTTACCTTTATCCATTGTTCTCCATATCCAATAAGTGTCCATATGTTCATCCAGATGGACAGACAGATGGATGGATGAACAAGTGTCATACCATAAATGAACTAGAGTTTGTTTTTGAGAAAAACAGTGTCATGTCTCCCCCCGGTACTCCGTCCCCGCACCCATAAGAGGAATGAACATTGTAACCAAGAGTTGCGTTTTAACAACTATTATGATAATCAAGCTTAATTCAAAATCACATGACCACCTTCACATATAGATTTCACATATAGATATAGATTGGTTGTGTGTCACTTATAGATACATATAGATTGGTTGTGCATCACATATAGATTGGTTATCTGTAAACTTTTGTAGACATCTATAAACACTAGTTTTCCCTATAAATTTCATATTTGAAAAAAATCCAAACTTCTGTCAAAATTGTTGCAGCCCATATTCCAATCCACACGACCATCCTCACATATAGCTGGTTCATATGTAAAAGTTTGAATGAAAACTCTTACATAGTATAGGAGGATGTAGCTGCACAAGACTTTTTCGCTATTACTCTATATAAGGAAAAACTCCAAAGGGTCATAACTTTTGTCAAAATTGTTGCAGCCAAAATTCCAAACCACATGACTATCCTCACATATAGCTGTTTCATATGTAAAAGTTTTAAGTAAATCCCTCAAATAGTGTAGGAGGAGTTAGCTGCACAAGAATATTTGGCTATATATTCTATATAAGGAAAATAGTGTTGGAGGAGTTAGCTGCACAAGATTTTTTCGCTATAAGAAAAAACTACAAAGGGTCATAACTTCTGTCAAAATTGTTGCAGCCAAAATTCCAAACCACATGACCATCCTCACATATAGCTGGTTCATATGTAAAAGTTTGAAGGAAATCCCTCTAATAGTGTAGGAGGAGTTAGCTGCACAAGACAGACAAACAGACGGACGACGGACGGATGGACAGACAGAAAGCACAACATCAATATGTCTCCCTCCCCTAAAGGGGGGGGGGGGGACATAAAAAGTAGTAAAGTCAAGCAGGCAAAGCCACATACAAGATGCAACCACAACCAAAACGTCGATAGATAGCATGTCACGCACACAATTACACACCCAAACGCACGCACATACACGAGATGAACACAGAAAACATTAACAAACACACAAGTACTATAGTAACATTCAAACATGAACAAAAGTACAAACTAGGACACAAGACAAAACAAGAGGGCCAGAATGGCCCTGAAGTGCTCACCAGACAATCAGAGGAGAAGATTTTCAAAGTTTTCAATATATGTGTCTGTAGAAAACTAGCCTGCCCTGGGGTGTGGCTAGTTTTGACCCAAGTGGCACAATCTATAGAACTTTTGTAGAGGACCTGAACATGACGCTATGTGCCAAATATGAAAGCTGAGAACCTTCCAGTTTCAGACGAGAAGATTTTCAAAGTTTTCACTATATGTTTCTATTGAAAACTTGCTACCCCTGGGGCTGGGCCAATTTTGACCCCAGGGGCATAATTTATATAACTTTTGTAGAGGACCTGAACATGATGCTATGTGCAAAATATGAAAGCTGAGAACCTTCCAGTTTCAGAGAAGAAGATATTCAAAGATTTCACTATTTGTTGCTATTGAAAACTGCCCACCCCTGGGGCGGGGCCAATTTTGACCCCGGGGCCATAATTTATATAAAATTTGTAGAGGACCTGAACATGATGCTATGCGCCAAATATGAAAGCTAAGAACCTTCAAGTTTCAGAGGACAAGGTTTTCACTAATTGTTTCTATTGAAACTGCCCACCCCTGGGGCGGGGCCAATTTCGACCCCAGGGCCATAATTTATATAACTTTTGTAGAGGACCTGAACACGATGCTATGCGCCAAATATGAAAGCTAAGAACCTTCAAGTTTCAGAGGGGAAGGTTTTCAAAGTTTTCACTAATTGTTTCTATTGAAAACTGCCCACCCCTGGGGCAGGGCCAATTTTGACCCCAGGGCCAAAATTTATATAACTTTGTAGAGGACCTAAGCATGATGCTCTGTGCCAAATATGAAAGCTGAGAGCCTTCCAGTTTTAGAGAAGAAGGTTTTCAAAGATTTCACTATTTGTTTCTATTGAAAACTGCCCACCCCTTGGGCGGGGCTAATTTTGACCGTAGGGCCATAATTTATAAAAAAAATTGTAGTGGACCTGAACATGATGCTCTGTGCCAAATATGAAGCTAAGAGCCTTCCAGTTTCAGAGAAGAAGGTTTTCAAAGATTTCACTATTTGTTTCTATTGAAAACTGCCCACCCCTGGCGCCAATTTTGACCCCGGGCCATAATTTATATAACTTTGTAGAGGACCTGAACATGATGCTCTGTTCCAAATATGAAAGCTGAGAGCCTTCCAGTTTCAGAGAAGAAGATTTTCAAAGATTTCACTATTTGTTTCTATTGAAAATGGCCCACCCCTGGGGCGGGGCTAATTTTGACCGCAGGGCCATAATTTATAAACGTTTTGTAGAGGACCTGAACATGATGCTCTGTTCCAAATAAGAAAGCTGAGAGCCTTCCATTTTCAGAGAAGAAGGTTTTCAAAGATTTCACTATTTGTTTGTATTGAAAACTGCCCACACCTGGCGCCAATTTTGACCCCGGGCCATAATTTATATAACTTTTGTAGAGGACCTGAACATGATGCTCTGTTCCAAATATGAAAGCTGAGAGCCTTCCAGTTTCAGAAGAAGATTTTCAAAGATTTCACTATTTGTTTCTATTGCAAATGGCCCACCCCTGGGGCGGGGCTAATTTTGACCCCAGAGCCATAATTTATATAACTTTTGTAGAGGACCTGAACATGATGCTATGTGCCAAATATGAAAGCTGAGAACCTTCCGGTTTCAGAGGAGAAGATTTTCAAAGATTTCACTATTTGTTTCTATTGAAAACTGCCCACACCTGGCGCCAATTTTGACCCCGGGCCATAATTTATATAACTTTTGTAGAGGACCTGAACATGATGCTCTGTTCCAAATATGAAAGCTGAGAGCCTTCCAGTTTCAGAAGAAGATTTTCAAAGATTTCACTATTTGTTTCTATTGCAAATGGCCCACCCCTGGAGCGGGGCTAATTTTGACCCCAGAGCCATAATGTATATAACTTTTGTAGAGGACCTGAACATGATGCTATGTGCCAAATATGAAAGCTGAGAACCTTCTGGTTTCAGAGGAGAAGATTTTCAAAGTTTTACTATATGTTTCTATTGAAAAAAGGCACCCCTGGGGCGGGGCCAATTTTGAGCCCAGGGCCACAATTTATATAACTTTTGTAGAGGACCTGAACATGATGTTATGTACCAAATATGAAAGCTAAGAGACTTCCAGTTTCAGAGAAGAAGATTTTCAAAGATTTCACTATTTGTTTCTATTGAAAACTGCCCACCCCTGGGGCGGGGCCAATTTTGGACCCTAGGGCCATAATTTATATAACATTTGTAGAGGACCTGAACATGATGCTATGTGCCAAATATGAAAGCTGAGAACCTTCTATAACTTTTCAAAGTTTTACTATATGTTTCTATTGAAAACAAGGCACCCCTGGGGCGGGGCCAATATTGACTCCAGGGCCATAACTTATATAACTTTTGTAGAGGACCTAAAGATGATACTATGTGCCAAAGATGAAAGCTGAGATCCCTGTAGAATCAGAGGAGAAGATTTTTAAAGGTTCAAATTGTTGACGACTGACGACGCACAACGGACGACACACACCGACGGACGACAGACATCAGGCGATCACAAAAGCTCACCCCGAGCACTTTGTGCTCTGGTGAGCTAAAATGTATGGGTGACAAAGAGAGTACGCCCTTGGAACGGTCAGTGGCAATATCACCACTGGGAGTTTAAACCAGTTTACGGACGTTCTAACCTCACACTTATCTCAAAGTCACCAATGCTTCACAAATAGTGTAAATAAAGGTCTCCCATCCAGACGTTCCCACAACATAGGAGACAGTAAACACATGACAATATGTAAAACATATAGCATTAACAACTGTGAAAAGTCCGTCAAATATGTACTCAATGACTTCGCTGAAGTCAGAGCAACTGCAGGAAAGCCGTTAAAGGCACGACAAGGAAATGGCTCTGGACAAAGATATGTATGGGAGTAGGTGCTGACAGGAAGGTTGGACAGATCTTTCATCATTTACCATGTGTCTTTATTTTCATCTTTAACCCATTCCCCGCTAGACTATAGTTTTAGACCCAATCTCTTTAAACAAGTTCATGCTGCATTGATATGCAATACACAGTCCCCCACCAGATAAAAAAAATTCCCCCTGACCCACACACCCATGGTGCATTTGACCATGGTTTATGCATGACCAGCCTGAATGGTATTTGTAAAAAGCATAAGAAAGACATATGAAAAAGAGGGCCAGAATGGCCTTGGCATCGCTCACCAGACAATCAGGAGAAGATTTTCAAAGTTTTCACTATATGTTTCTATTGAAAACTGACCACCCATGGTGTGGTGCCAATTTTGACCCAAGGGACATAATTTATATAACTTTCATATAGGACCTGAGCATGATGCTATGTGCCAAATATGAAATCTGAGAACATTCCAGTTTCAGGAGAAGATTTACAAAGTTTTCCCTATATGTTTCTATTGAAAACCGACCACCCCTGGGGCGGGGTCAATTTTGACTCCAGGGGCATAATTCATATAACTTTTGTAGAGGAAAGAAACAAGGTGCTATATGCCAAATATGAAAGCTGAGAACCCGGTAGATTCAAAATAGAAGATTTTCAAAGTTTTCACTGTATGTTTCTATAGACAAGAGGGCCATTGACAACATTTCTAACGGACGACAGAAACTCAGTGTTATAAGCCCTTCACTGCTGAGCATGACTTGACTCAAATTAACACATACAGTAAAACCCCGCTAATGCGACCACCTGAAAGAGGTATAATTTTGGCTGATAGATGCAGGTGGTAGCTTAATGCAGGACAAAAGTAATGCAGAAAGCTCCTAGAGGAGCTTTCTGCATTACTTTTGTGCTGCATTAAGCAACCACCTGCTTATGAAGACAACCATGTTGATGCATTAAGTGGTCGCATTAGAGGGGTTTTACTGTAGTTTGGATTCTGATCTGACACATATGTAACTTCATAATTATATGGTTTGTACAAGAGAGTTAATTGTAAGATTGATATGTATTAAAAACTGTGTGAACATGTGACACGGTATTTCACATCCTGAATTTTATGGTGATGTGATTTACAAACTTCGTAAAATTATTGGACATACCCATTTTCTCACTTTGTTCATCAAATATGTTAAAAAATTCATTAACAAGCAAAAGATGCGGAAACCGCATTAAAGCCGGATTTTTTGTGTTGATCTTGGACCCAATTTCATGTATCCTTGTATCAACTGAAAGGCCTTCACCCATGCTATCTGCATACCAAATATCAATTGTCTAGCCCATGTAGTTCAGAAGTTATAACAACATTTTAATGACAAACAATGTTTCAAAATAGTGACCTTGACCTGAGTTCAGGTATCTTTATGTCATCCATAAGGTCCTTATCAAAGCTATCTGAATACCAAAGGTGAATTGCCCAGCACTCGTGGATCAGAAGTTATAGCAAAATGTTAAAGTTTGTTAAAAACAGTAAAGTTTTCAATATAGTGACCGTGACCCAATTTCATGTATCCTTGTTAGGCTGCCTTTGGCAGCCTATACTTATACGCCTTAGAAAAAGGTGCATGATTAACCGCGGTCCTGTGTTTCTATAACTGCCGACTTCTACGGATTTTTTTTGTTATCTCGTCTTTTCTAAAATTCATGAAAATTATGTTGTTGTTTTTTCAAAAATTATGACCTACCCATTTATAATTGTTTAAACTCCGCATGATGCTTTTGCATTTTAATTTCATATGCACATGTTTGTGAACATGTTCTTCGAAAGCGGGTTTTTAAATGCTAGTGATATAGCTATAATTGAAACACAATTTTAGTATAAAGCACCGTGGCGTAGGGGTAGCACGTTAGCCTAGAAACCAAGGGTACACGGGTTCGATCCTAGGTAGATACGAAAATATTATTTTCTTTTCGTACGTCAATTTTTTCGTTTTATTTCTTATTTCGACATTAACGTGCTTTTGTTTTGAATCCATTTAATATTAGCACCCTGTCATTAAATATCCACACATCGTCCCGTATGTAGAACCTACTCCACAGTTACACAAATGACACCTTAACTCTGATTTGCTGATGAAATGACGTCAACAAGTTAACAAGTGAATAACTGATTAACTGTCAGTTGAATTTGGTAACTAGTTGAATACAAACTTTTTATTTCAAAGTTTCTTTGCATAATACAAATGCAAACACAACAAAACCTCTCAAACACGACAGGTTAATAAGTGTTAAATACATGTATGTTCTTTCTCTGATTTCCATTCATTTACAAGCCCCCATTGTTTTTTCTGCAAGTACACTATATAACCAGCTTGTTATTTTATTTATTTATTTATTGACATTTAAGGTCTTGGTTTACACTGCTGATCTTGCCACCTGATACATGTTAGGCAGCCATTTTACGCTTGCGTAAAACCTCGCTTGTATCAACTGAAACGCCTTCACCAAAGCTATTTCCATACCATATCTGAATTGTCTAGCATATGAGGTTCAGCAGTTAAGAAACAAGAGGGCCAGAATGGCCGTAAAGCGTTCACCAGACAATCAGAGAAGAAGATTTTCAAAATTTTCACTATATGCTTCTATAGAAAACTAGACGGCCCTGGGGCGGGGCCAATTTTGACCCAAAGGGCACAATTTATAAAACTTTTGTAGAGGACATGAACATGATGGTATGTGCCAAATATGTAAGCTGAGAACCCTATAGATTCAGAGGAGAAGATTTTCAAAGTTTTCACTATGTTTCTATTGAAAACTGTCCACCCCTGGGGCGGGGCCAATTTTGACCCCAGGGGCATAATTTGTATAAGTTTTGTAGAGGACCTGAACATGATGCTATGTTCCAAATATGAAAGCTGAGAACCTCCTAATTTCAGAGGAGAAGATTTTCAAAGTTTTTACTATATGTTTCTATTGACAACTGTCCACCCCTGGGGCGAGGCCAATTTTGACCCCAGGGGCATAATTTATATAACTTTTGTAGAGAACCTGATCATGATGCTATGTGCCAAATATGAAAACTGAGAACCTTCCAGTTCCAGAGAAGATTTTCATGTATCCTTGTATAAAGTGAAAGGCCTAAGTTATATATAACAAGTTATATATAACAAGAGGGCCAGAATGGCCCTGACATCGCTCACCAGACAATCAGATATGTTTCTATTGAAAACTGACTGTCCCTGGGGCGGTGCCAATTTTGACCCCTGGAACACAATTTATATAACATTTGTAGAGGACCGGAAAATGGTGCTATGTGCCAAATACCCTGTAGATTCAGAAAATTCAGAAGATTTTCAAAGTTTTCACTATACGTTTCTATAGACAAGAGGGCCATTGAAAGTGTTAATTTTTCAGACAAACAGATTACAGATGACAGAAACCCTATCACTGCTGAGCATAATTTGACTGAAAACAGCACACAGTTTGGATTCTGATCTAACACATATGTAACTTCATATGTGGTTTGTACAAGAGAGTTAATTGTAAGATTGATATCTATTAACCAGGGAATTTTAATTATGCAAGGCCATACAAAGTTCTGACTAAAGACGATCAACTGACCTCTCAAATAAACAATTGTTCCTCTGAAAAGGTATGTGTACCCTAGCATTCCAAACTGATTTTTTGCTCTTGAATATTATTTTAAATTATTACATAATAATTTCATATTCATAAGTTGAACTTAATATTTTCAAGTAATACAATTTCATGTTAAAAATTATTTCATAATTTATTTAAAATCTTTAATTTGGCATTCTGGAGTCTTTACATGATTTACCCTTCTTCTGAACTGCAGGGCAGGTTATAATAATGTCATAATGCCAATCACTATTATTAATTAACCCTTCCCTCATTATAGAAATGTGTTTTCACACATTTGAAAAATGAGTAGACCCAGATCAGATGCCTCCTATAGGAGCCATCTGATCAGGGTCTGCTGTATTTGTTAATGGAATTTGATAGATCTGTTCCTTTAGTTTCTAAAATGGCTACAATGTTCTACCTACTATATTTCATTATAACTATTTTGTCTATGAATATTCAGTAAGTTGTGAAATTTGGGAAAAAAAATGGCTACAATGTTCCACCTTCCATACTTCATTTTAACTATTTTGTTCATGAATATGCAATAGGCATTCAAATTAATAATAAACACAGAACAGGCAAAGGGTTAAGACAGACTGACTATCACTCCACTACCAGCAATACAGGTGCACTAAAAATAGCCACTGGTCATCCCCTCTCTACTGATGACCTCTTTATGAGTAAAGATAAGATGCTTAAAAGTGCAGTCAGCTTCAAGTTTGCTAGAAAACTGGCCACCCTGGGGTGTAGCCAATTTTGACAACAGGAGCATAATTTATATAACTTTTGTAGAGGACCTGAACATGATGCTATGTGCCAAATATGAAAGCTGAGAACCTTCCAGTTTCAGAGGAGATATTTTCAAAGTTTTCACTATATGTTTCTATAGAAAAGAATGCACACCTGGGACGGGGCCAATTTTGACCCCAGGGACATAATTTATATAACTTTTGTAGAGGACCTACAGATGATGCTATGTGCCAAAGATGAAAGCTGAGACCCCTGTAGATTCAGAGGAGAAGAATTTTAAAGGTTCAAATTGTTGACGACGAACGATGGACGACACACGACGACGAACGACAGACATCAGGCGATCACAAAAGCTCACCCTGAGCACTTTGTGCTCTGGTGAGCTAACAAATATGAATTGCCTAGCATTTGTAGTTCAGAAGTTATAGAAATGTTAAAGTTTGTTAAAAACAGCAAAGTTTTGGAAATAGTGACCTTGACCTTGACCTGATTTCATGTATCCTTGTATCAAGTGAAAGGCCTTTACCCAAGTTATCTGTATTCCAAATATGAAATTCAATGGTCTAGCATTTGTAGTTCAGTAGTTATAGCAATAATAATAAACTTTTGTTAAAAATGGCAAAGTTTTGAAAATAGTGACCTTGACCTAGACCTGATTACATATATCGTTATATCAAGTGAAAGGCCTTTAACCAAGCTATCTGCATACCAAATATGAATGGTCTAGCTTAAGTAATTCAGAAGTTATAAGCAATGTTAAAGTTTTGTTAACAACAGTAAAGTTTTGGAAATAGTGACCTTGACCTTGACCTGATTTCAGGTTTCTTTATGTGATCAGTAAGGTCCTTACCAAAGCTATCTGAATACCAAAGGTGACTTGCCTAGCACTCGTGGATCAGAAGTTATAGCAATGTTAAAGTTTATTAAAAACGGCCAACTTTTGGAAGTAGTGACCTTGACCTTGACCTGATTTCAGGTATCTTTATGTCATCAGTAAGGTCCTTACCAAAGCTATCTGAATACCAAAGGTGACTTGCCTAGCACTCGTGGATCAGAAGTTATAGCAATGTTAAAGTTTATTAAAAACGGCCAACTTTTGGAAGTAGTGACCTTGACCGTGACCTGATTTCATGTATCCTTGTATCAGGTGAAAGGCCTTTGCCCAAGCTATCTGCATACCAAATATGAATGGTCTAGCTTAAGTAATTCAGAAGTTATAAGCAATGTAAAAGTTTTCTTAACGATGGCCCGCCGCCCAAACGGCCCGCTCGCCCTCCCGCAAACCCGCCCGCCCGGTTTTCGCCAAACTATAAGCCGAGATTTTTTTCAAAAAGGGATATGATCCTATAGTACTACAACATACTGCATGTTTGGTTGTCAACCCTTTTACAGTTGGCAATCACGCTGGCCTCTTTGCATGTACGCCGACAAGAAAGGTTTAGTACTCTATGAAGGCGACCTCTTAAATCCAGAAACGGAAGGAGAACGTCGGATATCTGTACTATTTCGTTTTTGTCATACCCTTTATTACTTTTCTACAGTTACTCTGTTTGCAGCTCAATCATTGAGTACACTAGCGAAAGGTGGATACAGTTTGTTCACTTAAATGTTATACATGCACTTTACCACTGCATTTTCCATCGCGGTTGTTTTAGATTAGTCGGAGAGGGGATACATTTATTTACACTGTTTGTCTTTTAGGGTGGGGATGGAATAAGTGTGAGGTTGGGCACCCATAAACCGGTTTAACCCCCCAGTGACTTTTGTCACTGACCGTTCCAAGGCGGTACTTCCATCTTCCCCTATTGTATGTTTGTTTTGTCTTTGTGCATCTCTTGATGTTTTTATAGTTGTGTATATTTTCTGTTTCCTTGTGTTGCTGTTCGGGCGGCTGTTTGTTCTGTATGTGGTGTTTCCTGCATGACTCATTTTTGTACTTTTAAACAAGCAGACAACAATTCTGAAGCAGATTTACAGTAGTGAAAAAATGGGTAGTGCATAAAGCCCTGGAATTTGTATTAAGCTGACCTTCACAACAGATACACTGATAGGCTCTATATTGATAGTTGGCAGCTTAATGCAAGGCATAGGTATGAAAAAAACTTTAAGAGCTTTCTGCATTTTGAGAATTATTCACATAGTTTTCTCAATCTAAAATGAGTGTGTGTTATTTGTCTAAACACAATTTCTACCCTACTGATCAGGCTAAGGATGATTACATAAACACTCACACTGGCTAGGCTCAGTCTGATTTAAGGGGGACCTTTAAACTGTAGTTTCTGATGTGAAGAAGTCTATACACACAGGGCAGGGCCAATTTTAACCTCAGAACTACGATACTAACAAAACTCATAAAGGTATGCTAAGTAAATCTATACACCGAATATCTAAGCTCTGGGATATGTAGTTTTTGACAAGAAGGTTTTTAAAGTTTTTTCTATGCATAACTAGTGACCCCAAGGGCTGTTTAAGCAGTCAGCTAGAAAAAACTAGCAATCCCTGGGGTGGGACTAATTTTGACCCTAGGTGCATAATTTATATAACTTTTGTAGAAGACCTGAAGTTGAAGCTATGTGCCAAATATGAAAGCTGAGAACATTATAGTTTCAGAGGAGAAGATATTCAAAGTTTTCACTATATGTTTCTATTGAAAACTTCATCCCCCCAGGGCGGGGCCAATTTTGACTCCAGGGGCATAATTTATATAATTTATATATATTTATATATTTATTATTTTAGAGGACCAATAGGTAATGCTATGTGCCAAATATGAAAGCTGAGAACCCTGTAGATTCAGTGGAGAAGATTTTTAAAGGTTCAAATTGTTGACGCCCGACGATGCACACCGCACGATGGACGACGCACGCCGATGGACGACGGACAACAGGCGATCACAAAAGCTCACCCTGAGCACAAAAGTGCTCTGGTGAGCTAATGAAAGGGGGAATAACTCCAAATATATTGATGCTAGAGTTATAGCCTTTGTAGATTACACTTCCTCTCATCATACTTGTTTCAAATCAACTGAACCAGTAGATAAAGTGTTATTGTCCAGACAAGAAGATGTGAAAAAGGAAAATAACTCTTAAGATATTGACGCTATAGTTATGGCCCTTGTGCATGACACTTCCTCTCATCATGCTTGTTACATGTGTGAAGTTATAATGAATTTGGCCCGGACACAAAGCGTGACAGATTGACAGAGCATCAAAATATAACAAGAAATGTCGACACGACATCAAACCGGGTTTTCCTTCACTATTAACTGGTGATTTCTAAGTTCAAAGGGGCATAACTCCCAGAACAAGAAATGTGTCTTTGTGCGGACAGTACGTGACAAACGCCCCAAAGCAAAGCACTGACAATATGCGTTTTGTAAACAGGCCTGCAATATGCAACTGCAAAATGAAAGAAAAGATTGCATAGTAAGACCAGAATTTGAACTCAAGTTACCCCAAATGACAATCTTTTTTTCATATTTGAGGTCAAAGGTCAAGGTCATGGCCACATGACCTACAAAAAGTATGCAACATTCTATCATCCGAAGATGAACTCATACACCATATTTAGTGATCCTAGCTGATTCGGTGTAGGGATGAGAAGCTTTTTTGTAAATGAAGTCAAAGGTCAAGGTCATGGTCACACTGACCTATAAATAGTATGTGACACTCTGCTATCCCAAGATGTACTCACAAACCAAATTTGGTGATCCTAGATGAAGTCGTGTAGAAGATATGCTCCGGACAAGCCTTTTTTTAAAATGAGGTCAAAGGTCAAGGTCATGGTCACATTAACCTATAACTAGTATGTGATCGCAAGACGAACTCACACATCACATATGGTGATCCTAGCTGATTCAGTGTAGGAGGTAAGCTCAAGACAATTTTTTTTGTAAATGAAACCCAAGGTCAAGGTCACATTGACCTATAAATAGTATGCAACACTCTGCCATCCTAAGATGTACTCACACACACACACACACCATATTTGGTGATCTTAGCTGAAGTAGTGTAGGAGATATGCTCTGGACAGGCTTTTTTGTAAATGAGGTCAAAGGTCAAGGTCACATTAACCTAAAATTAGTATGCAACACTTCGCCATCCCATGACAAACTCACATGCCTTATTTGGCAAAGCTAGCTGATTCGGTATAGGAGGTATGCTTCGGACAAAATTTCTTTTGTAAATAAAGCCCAAGGTCAAGGTGACATTGACCTATAAATAGTATGCAACACTCTGCCATCCCAAGATGTACTCACACACCACATTTGGTGATCATAGTTGAAGTAATGTAGGAGACATTTTCCGGACAAGCTTTTATTGTAAATGAGGTCAAAGGTCAAGGTCACCATGACCTATAAATAGTATGCAACACTCCGCCATCCCAATATGTACTCGCACACCATATTTGGTGATCCTAGCTGAAGTAGATATGCTGCGGACAATCTTTTTTTGTAACTGAGGTCAAAGGTCAAGGTCAAGGTCACAATGATCTAAAATAGTATGCGACATCTGCCATCCCAAGATGAACTCGCACACCATATTTGGTGTTCCAAGCTGATTCCTTATAGGAGGTATTCTTTGGACAAGAGTTTTTGTAAATAAAGCCCAAGGTCAAGGTCACATTGACCTATAAATAGTATGCGACACTCCACCATCCCAAAATGTACTCACACACCACATTTGGTGATCATAGCTGAAGTAGTGTAGGAGATATGCTCCAGACAAGCTTTTTTTGCAATGAGGTCAAAGTTCAAGACCAAGGTCACATTGACCTAAAAATAGTATGTGACATTCCGCCAACCCAAGATGAACTCACACACCATATTTGGTGATCCTAGCTGATTCCATATAGGAGGTATGCTCCGGACAAGTTTTTCTTGTAAATGAAGCCCAAGGTCAAGGTCAAGGTCACATTGACCTATAAATAGTATGCGACACTCCGCCATCACAAGATGTACTCACACACCATATTTGGTGATCCTAGCTGAAGTAGTGTAGGAGATATGCTGCGGACAATCTTTTTTTGTAACTGAGGTCAAAGGTCAAGGTCAAGGTCACAATGATCTAAAATAGTATGCGACATCTGCCATCCCAAGATAAACTCGCACACCATATTTGGTGTTCCTAGCTGATTCCTTATAGGAGATATTCTTTGGACAAGAGTTTTTGTAAATAAAGCCCAAGGTCAAGGTCACATTGACCTATAAACAGTATGCGACACTCCGCCATCCCAAGATGTACTCACACACCATATTTGGTGATCCTAGCCAAAGTAGTGTAGAAGATATGCTTCGGACAAGCAAAATCTGTTAATCCAGTTAAAAGAATACATGATACATGATTTTTACCTTTGACCTCTAAGTATGACCTTGACCTTTCAGCTATTGACATGGTTTTTTCATGCGACACGCCGAACATTTATGCCAAGTGAATTCACAATCCATCCATGGAGTTCTGAGTTACAGCCCGGACAAGACCGGACGCACGCACGGATGGACCGACACATTTCTAAGTTCAAAGGGGCATAACTCCAATATTAGTGAAGCAAGAGTTATGGACCATGTGCATGACACTTCTTTTTATCATGATCTTTCTATGTATGAAGTTTCAATCCAATGCCATGAGCCATATAGGAGTTATCGTTCGGACAAAATTGGCAGACGCCCGCCCGCCGTCTGCCGTACATCACCATTTCAATAACCGGAGTTTTTCGTTGAAAATCCGGTAAAAAGGGGAATAACTCCAGAAATATTGATGCTAGAGTTATGATCTTTGTAAATGACACTTTCTTTTATCAAGCTTGTTCCATATGTGAAGTTTCAAGTTAATTGAACCAGTAGCTAAAGAGTTATTGTCTGGACAAGAAAATATGAAAAAGGTAATAACTTCAAAAATATTGATGATAGAGTTATAGCCCTTGTGCATGACACTTCTACTCATCATGCTTGTTCCAAGTGTGAAGTTATAATTAATTTAGTCTACCCTTGTAGGAGATATGGCCCGGAAAAGAAGCGTGACGGACAGACAGACGGACGGACGGAATCGAGCAAACCTATAGTCTCCCAACCAGTAACCGGTGGGGGACTAGTAATGGCTCTGTTTATCAGAATGGTTTCAAAAATGACTTCTACATAGGCATCAAAAGGTATTAGTAGAAGGGAATGGGTAAATTGAAAAATAAAGTGCTAATGTGAGCACATAATTCAAACAACAAAGGAGTCTGTAAAAGCAGGTGTTTGATTAACCCATTCCCTCAGGCTATTTTTAGATCCAACCTCTTTGAATAAATCTACCCAAAAGGAGCATTAACTAGAGAAACAATTTTAGAATTTTGTAGTTTTGAAACCATTGTGATATAAAGAGCATTTGCTCCTTTAGGAGCAAATGCTCTATTTATCACAATGGTTTCATACATGATTTTTACAGAGGCGTAGAAAGGTGTATTTATGGACGAAAAGGGTTAATGCAGGACATTAAACTACAACATGTTTAAAAATCAAGATTTAGAATTCTTTTGAATGTCTTAATTTGAACAATTTTCGTGTACTTGTGTTACAAATTACAATATATAGACAGACACATGGAAGTAGGCAAGGTTGGAAGTAGGCACTGATAGAAACGGAGGACTGACCTTTCATTACTTACCATGTAGAGTCCTGATTAAGTGTCTCAAGTCGCTCATAAGACGGGCCAAAATACTTGTCTATTGTAATACTTCCATCAGTGTCATGAGCTGATGAATAATTCGTTATACTCCTGGTGGGAATTCCAAGGGCTCTGAGCACTGCAAAACACTTTCATAATGCCACAAAATTGCAAAACTTTGCTTTCAAATGATCTCCCACTTTCAGAATAGAAGAGGGCCATAATGGCCCTAAATCGCTCACCTGGTTACTATAGACTTATGCATACACTGTATTTCTATGTAAGTCAGCTTCAGATTAGGGCCAATATGAAACCAAGGGCCATAATTTTAGGCCTGGTGGTTAAAATTTGAACAATCTTAATAAAAGAACATTAGATGATGCTTCATATAAATTTCAAAGGTCTGGGCCTTACAATTTCACAGAAGGAGATTTTTAAAGATTTTCCTATGAAAAACTGATAAGCCAGGGGCGGGGCCATTTTGGTCAAGGGGTCATAATTTGAACAATCTTAGTAGAAAACCATTAGATGATACTATTTACCAAATTTCAAAGTTCTAGGCCTTACAGTTTCGGAGGAGATTTTTAAAAAATTACCTATACAAGAGGGCCATGATGGCCCTGTATCGCTCACCTGGTTAAATGATGTCATGTGACCTATCAATTTTGACCCCAGGGGCACAACTTTATCAGTCTTGGTAAAGCTCCACCAGATGATGCTCCATGCTAAATATGACAGCTCTGATCCTTCCCCTTCCCCCACCCCAAGGAATGGGCTATTTTTTACCCAAGGGGTAAAATTTGAATAATTTATGTAGAATTCAATAGCTCATTCTACATACCAAATTTGGTAGCCCTAAGCCTTACAGTTTTTGACAAGAAGATTTTTTTAAAAGTTTTCAGTAAAACTTGGGACCCCCTAGGGCAGAGCCAATTTTGATCCTAGGGGCTTAATTTGAAAGATCTTGGTAAAGGTCTACCAGATGATATTATGTACCAAATAGCACAGCTCTAAGCCTTTCAGTTTCGGACATGAAGATTTTTAAAGTTTTTACTACATAATCCAATGTAAAACTTGTGACCCCCAGGGTGAGGACAATTTTAACCTCAGGGGCATAATTTGAACAATCTTGATAAAGGTCCACCAGATGATGCTATGTACCAAATATCACAGTTCTAAGCTTTTCCGTTTCTGACAAGAAGATTTTAGAAGTTTTTACTATATAATTCAATGTAAAATATGTGACCCCAAAGGTGTGGCAGTGTTTGACTCCAGGGGCATAATTTGAACAATCTTAGTACCAGATGATGCTACATACCAAATATCACAGCTCTAAGCTTTTCAGTTTGGACAAGAAGTTTTTACTATATAATCATATGTAAAGCTTGTGATCCCCGGGGTTGGGTGATGCTACATACCAAATATCAAAGATCTAGGCCTTATGATTTACAGATAAGAAGATTTTTAAAGATTTTCCTATGAAAAAATGATAAGCCCGGGGCGAGGCCGTTTTTGGTCCGGCAGACATAATGTGAACAATCTTTATAGATGACTATTAGACGATGCTACATACCAAATATCAAAGGTCTAGGCCTTACTGTTTCAGAAGAAGATTTTAAAAGATTTTCCTATGAAAAACTGATAAGCCCTTGGGCAGAGCAATTTTTGGTCCGGGGGTCATAATTTGAAAATCTTTGTAGAGGACTATTAGATGATGCTACATACCAAATATCAAAGATCTAGGCCTTACGGTTTCAGAGAAGATTTTTAAAGATTTTCCTATGAAAAACTGATAAGCCCCGGGGCGGGGCCATTTTTGGTCCGGGGGACATAATGTAAACAAACTTTGTAGAGGACTATTAGATGATGCTACATACCAAATATCAAAGGTCTAGGCCTTCTGGTTTCAGAGAAGAAGATTTTTAAAGATTTTCCTATGAAAAACTGATAAGCCCCGGGGCGGGGCCATTTTTGGTCCAGGGGTCATAATTTGAACAATCTTTCTAAAGGACCATTAGATAATGCTACATACGAAATATCAAAGCTCTAGGCTTTGTGGCTTCAGAGAAGAATATGTTTAAGTGAATTGTTGACAACGCACATATGCACGACGCACATACGCACGATGACAGACGCCGGAGACAGCCCCCTCATAATATCCAATAACAAGAGGGCCAGAATGGCCCTGACATCGCTCACCAGACAATCAAATATGTTTCTATTGAAAATTGACCATCCCTGAGGCAGTGCCAATTTTGACCCCTGGGACACTATTTATATAACTTTTGTAGATGACCTAAATATGAAGCTATGTGCCAAATATGAAATCTGGGAACATTCCAGAGAAGATTTTCAAAGTTTGCACTATATTTTTCTATTGAAAACTGACCACCCCTGGGGTGGGGCCTATTTTGACCCCAGGGGCATAATTTATTTAACTTTTGTAGAGGACCGGAAAATGGTGCTATGTGCCAAATAGGAAAGCTGAGAACCCTGTAGATTCAGAAAAAAAGATTTTCACTATATGTTTCTATAGACTAAAGGGCCATTGAAAAGTGTTAATTTTTCAGACAAACAGATTACAGATGACAGAAACCCTATCACTGCTGAGCATAATTTGACTGAAACTAGCACACAGTTTAGATTCTGATCTGACACATATGTAACTTCATATGTGGTTTGTACAAGAGAGTTAATTGTAAGAATTTTAATTAAGCAAAGCCATACAAAGTTCTGACTAAAGACGATCAACTGACCTCTCAAATAATCAACTGTTCCTCTGAAAAGGTATGTGTACCCTAGCATTCCAAACTAATTTTTTGCATTTGAATATTATTATAAATTATTACATAATAATTTCATGTTCAGAAGTTGAACTTAATATTTTCAAGTAATACAATTTCATGTTAAAAATTATTTCATAATTTATTTAAAATCTTTAATTTGGCATTCTGGAGCCTTTATATGATTTACCCTTCTTCTGAACTGCAGGGCAGGTTATATGGTCATAATGCCAATCACTATTATTAATTAACCCTTCCCTCATATAAACGTGTTTTAACACATTTGAAAAATGAGTAGACCCAGATCAGATGCCTCCTATAGGAGCCATCTGATCAGGGTCTGCTCTGTTTGTTAATGGAATTTGATAGATCTGTTCCTTTAGTTTCTAAAATGGCTACAATGTTCTACCTACTATATTTCATTATAACAATTTTGTCTATGAATATTCTGTAGGTTGTGAAATTTGGAAAAAAATGGCTACAATGTTCCACCTTCCATACTTCATTTTAACTATTTTGTTCATGAATATGCAATAGGCATTCAAATTAATAATAAACACAGAACAGGCAAAGGGTTAAGACACTGACCCACTAACAGCTACAGATAGACCAACTTATTTTGGAACAAAACATGATCTACTCTAATGTAAACAAAATGAAGCGACTATGGCGCTTCATAATTTTTAAAGGAATTCGCTAGCCGAAACCTTCAAAATAATTGTCGTGGTGCAATGGATATGTATCTGGGCTAGCATGCGGCGGGTCTCGAGTTCGATTCTGACCAGTGGCCAATATTTTTTTTATTAATTGATTGTCCATACAAAACAACAATAAATATAACATATAATAATTAATAACAAAATATTAACATATAATTGAAAACGACTAAAAATTTAAAAGATGGTTACAAATAGCAAATCATTTTTGTTTAAAAATCAAAGTACTGACAGTACTGAAGGTTTCGGACCATATATATGTCGATTGTGACTATACAATACGAAAAAGCTTGGTAGGGAAGGACTGGTACCATTGATACATAGTTAGATGACCTCTAAAGCATTATTTCCTGAACTAAAATGGTGTTTAATGGAACTGTTTGTTAAAATTGACCGGTCATCTGAACATAATTGCTGTGAACTTTTCTGAAAATCCTGTCAGTGTTTAAGATATTGTTTAAAGAAATAAATTGATGACCAGTAGCACACAGTGCAGTTCCAATAGTTCAATTTGCCCGAAGTTTACTTAAATTTATATTTGAATTTAGTAAAGGGCCATTACTCTATTACTATTTGGCCGACGTTGGCGTCATATATTGTGCCTCATGCACCTATCCATGTAAATACCCCGTCAAATTTAAATGAAATCTGAGCAAGCTGTTCAAAGATATGACTTCTAACAGTCATATTTCCTATATGGCTATCTGAAAGCAACAAAGGGTCATATTTCTGCTACTAACTGGTGGATTGTAACAGTATTTGGCGTGCATCAATCACCTATCCATCTATACACTACAACCACGTTTGGATAAATTATATATGCCATGTGAATCTAAATATCATACAGTTGACAAGATCTAATTGTAACAGAATATGTTGCAGAATGTCCCCTAAACGAAACTTACAACTGTTATTGGTGAGCATAATATCTAAATTTCAACCAATAACAGTCCATTAGTGAGCACTTGGTTACATGGCAACCAGCACTTTTAAAACAACTGCATATACCTACTGGCCAAATTTCCGAAAAATCTAATATGTAAATTGTGACCCATTCAGAGGACACTACTCCATTACCATGGCAACCAAGTATTTCAAAACAACTTGACTGAGTTTGGGATACCCAAATACCCCTAAATGCCAATTTTCAGCAAATTTGAATATCTAAACTTTTGACCAATCAGATCTCACCATTCAGTTTCCATACCAACAAATCATTTCGAAAGACATACCAATCAATTCTGAGTGTCAAAATATCCCGACATACCAATTTTCGGCAAAAACGAACAATATCTGAATTTGCCGAAAAATATCTAAATTTTCGACCAATCAGAGCCACCACTCAGTTACTATGGCAACCAATTCTTTAAAAAAGACCTATAAATTAGTCCCGAGTGCCAAAATATACCGTAATACCAATTTTTAGCAAAATCAACCAATACTGTATATGTACTTTCGAAACACAAACCAATTGATTTGGAGTACTCAAATATCCCATGATACCAATTTTCAGCAAAAAGTCGAATGATATATAACTTCGCCAAACACTATCTAAATTTCGACCAATTATAGCCAACCATTTAGTTATGGTGATTTTCAAAAAATAAAAAGTGGGATGTACATCTGCATGTATCAAGCAATATTCATATGAAGTTTCATTAGGATCGGACAATTACTTAGTCTTACTGAGAAATGCTCTGGACAAGTTCATGATGGAAGAAGAACAATTGGAAGAATCAGAATCGGAAGAAAGAATAATAAGAATAAGAATAGGAGCAAACACAATATGTCCCTCTACTTCATTTTGGGACATTATTATATACCAGGGGTGAAAATAACAGCATGCTTGTATGTTAACACAGATTAATGCTGGGGAAAAAGCTTAAACACACACTACAAACAAAAATTGTCAAGAATTATATACGTCCAGCTTATGTTATAATTAACATTATGTAACACATTCAATAAAATAAGTCCACTTTATCTTTTTTATAACTACTAACTCTCTATAATTGGAGTAATTATCCTTAAATGCTTACAACCTGGTACCAAGTCTCCTAACACATTACACACATTATAAACATGGGTCTTATAGAACAGAAACGTCTATGATCAATGTTTACTATGCTTGTCACACATTATGTAAAAATATAATTATGATCTTCTAAACTCAATATAAATACTTGTGATGCATTCAGAATACAGGCTCAAGGTTATCCATATATCTCCGGAACGTTTCACTACGGTCCGTGCTCCTTCGTGCAGAAGGGTCGGTGCCGAATATTATGATTTTTTTTAGCTTTCTTCAACTTCAACTATAACTACAGTAAATTAAATTAAATAAATTAAATTATATTAAATTTATTTATTATTTTATTTTATTTATTTTTTAATTTATTTTTATTATAATAATAAATTATTATTATTAATAAAAATAATAATAAATAAATTAAATCATTAAATTTTATTTATTTATAAACTAAATTACAGTAAATTAAATAATAATTTATTTATTTTATATTTATTATTTTTTTATTTTACTCGTCATAGCGAGCGGACGAGTAGAATTTTCCAGGCTGTTACTACTTATTATGCAATGAATATTAAATTTACGTATTTCAAATAATAAATATGGACAATATTAGCCAATAAGCTCGATGAAAGGTTTTTCTAAGAAGAAAAATAATGCTTAAATTGTGGCCGATTTTAGGCTGCGAAATTCATATCCGCGGATATGAGTCATACCCGTCATATCGGGTGTTTATACTGTATCCTGCAATTTCCAGTCGTTATCTTCATTCCCATAGTTCGTGTGTAATATGTAGAGATTGACGACGTTCCGACCATTATTCATTACTGTTTTCTCCGTAACGTTGTCTGTACCAATCCGACAAATTCAAGAAATGCTTGTAGATTTCAAATAAACGCCCGACTTTTAGATGTCGACTACTTTCTGGTTCATTTTTACCGGCGCTCTGTGGTATATATTCGTACGCGACCAAATTTATCATATAACGTAGCATTTTACACGGCAAAATTATTGGTAATTGCAACAGTTGCATCCGCATTTTAATAATTGACACAAATACCAAATAAATAATTATCGATATCGTTTATCAAATGCATTGCACTTGGAACTATATTTTTGTCAAGGGGTGTTATCAAAATCACATTTTTGGCAAAATGAACGTAGAAATACGGGTGAAATACACCCGTAGATAACTAAATCGCATAATCGGCGCTACGTGATAAACATTCTGTCAACGTTTAACCATTCAAAATGTCTGCATTTGGGTTAATGAACGTATGCATTCTAAGCATAAATTGATATTTCGTAGTATAACAGTGGTCTGATTGCGCATTATGGGATATGAATTTCTTTATAAATTTGCTTGAGGCATGCCCTGGGGATGCATTACTATTAGGTTTCGGAAAGTAGTCCGAAACCTAAAAAGAAAACTGTATAGCCTGGGATTCGAACCCACGACCCCCTGTTTGGAAGACCAGATACATATCCACTAGACCAAAACCCAGTACATTATTGGTGGCAACTTACTACATTATGTTGTCTCGTCCTATATTTGTGTTCTGTTATGTATACAACAAAATAACAACAAGTCTCAATATAGCGTGGTTTACCTGTACAACCAGCAATACAGGTGCACTAAAAATAGCCACTGGTCATCCCCTCTCTACTGCTTGACCTGATGACCTTTATGAGTAAAGATAAGATGTTTAAAAGTGCAGTCAGGTTCAAGTTTGCTAGAAAACTGGCCACCCTGGGGTGTAGCCAATTTTGACCCCAGGGGCATAATTTATATAACTATTGTAGAGGACCTGAACATGATGTTATGTGCCAAATATGAGAGCTGAGAACCTTCCAGTTTCAGGGAAGAAGATTTTCAAAGTTTTACTATATATTTCAATAGAAAACAAGGCACCCCTGGGGCGGGGCCAATTTTGACTCTAGGGGCATAATTTATATAACTTTTGTAGGGGACCTACAGATGATGCTATGTACCAAAGATGAAAGCTGAGAACCCTGTAGATTCAGAGGAGAAGATTTTTAAAGGTTCAAATTGTTGACGCCTGACGACGGACGACACACGACGACGGACATCAGGCGATCACAAAAGTTCACCCTGAGCACAAAAGTGCTCTGGTGAGCTAAAAACAAGGGGGCAATAATGGCCCTGATATTGCCCACTAGACAATCAGAGGAGAGAAGATTTTCAAAGTATTCACTATATGTTTCTATAGAAAACTGGCCACCCCTGGGGCGGGGCCAATTTTGATCCCAGGGGCATAATATATATAACTATAGTAGAGGACCTGAACATGATGCTATGTGCCAAATATGAAAGCTGAGAACCTTCCAGTTTCAGAAGAGAAGATTTTCAACGTTTTCACTATATGTTTCTATAGAAAACTGTCCACGCCTGGGGCAGGGCCAATTTTGATCCCAGGGGCACAATTTATAAACAAGAGGGCCATGAGGCCCTGAAGCACTCACCTGAGATAACCCTCGAGTGGGGCCATTTTTGACCCAGAAGTCATCATTTGTACAACCTTGGTAGAGAACCAAAAGGCAAAGCAGCAAGATTTTTAAAGGACTATACTGATAAACCCCAGGGTGGTGCCATTTCGGCCTGGGGATCATAATTTGAACAATCTTGGTAGAGGACTATTAAATAATGATATATACCAAATATAAAAAGTTCTGGGTATTTTAGTTTAAGAGAAGAAGATGTTTAAAGAGCTTGGGGGCTTGGCCGATTTCGACCCAGGGGTCATAATTTGAACAATCTTCGTAGAGGACCATTAGATCATGCTACATACAAAATATCAAAGCTCTAGGCTTTACATTTTCAGAGAAAAAGATTTTCCTATGAAAAATGTTAAGCCCTGGGGAAGGGCCATTTTCAACCCAGGGGTTATGATTTGAACAATCTTTGTAGAGGACCATTAGATGATGCATCATACCAAATATCAAAGGTCTATGCCTTACAGTTCCAGAGAAGATTTCTAACATTTTCCTATGAAAAACTGATAAGCCCCGGGGCGGAGCCATTTTTGGTCTAGGGGACATAATTTGAACAAAATTTGTAGAGGACCATTAGATCATGTTACATACCAAACATCAAAGATCGAGGCCTTACAGTTTCAGAAGAAGATTTTTAAAGATTTTCCTATAAAAAAAAATCCCTGATAAGCCCTAAGGCAGGGCCATTTTTTGTTTGGGCATCATAATTTGAAAAATCTTTGTAGAGGACCATTAGATCATGCTACATACCAAATATCAAAGGTCTAGGCCTTAAAGTTTTAGAGAAGAAGATTTTTAAAGATTTTACTATGAAAAACTGATAAGCCCTTTGGCGGGGCCATTTTTGGCCCGGGGTCATAATTTGAACAATCTTTGTAAAAGACCATTATATCATGCTACATACCAAATATCAAAGGTCTCGGCCTTACAGTTTCAGAGAAGAAGATTTTTTAAAGATTTTCCTATGAAAAACTGATAAGCCCTAGGGCGGGCCATTTTTGGTCCTGGGTGATAATTTGAAGAATCTTTGTAGAAGACCATTAGATCATGCTGCATACCAACAAGCAAAAAAATGCAGACACCGCATTAAAGCCGCATTATTTTGTGTTGACCTTGACCCAATTTCATGTATCCTTGTATCAAATAAAAGCCTTCACCCAAGCTATCTGCATACCAAATATAAATTGTCTAGCCCATGTAGTTCAGAAGATATAACAACATTTTAATGACAGCCAATGTTTCAAAATAGTGACCTTGACCTGATTTCAGGTATCTTTATGTGATCAGTAAGGTCCTTACCAAAGCTATCTGAATACCAAAGGTGACCTGCCTAGCACTCGTCAATCAGAAGTTATAGCAATGTTAAAGTTTGTTAAAAACGGCAAAGTTTTCGAAATAGTGACTGTGACCTTGACCTTGACCTGATTTCATGTATCCTTGTACCAAGTGAAAGGCCTTCACCCAAGCTATCTGCATACTAAACATGAATGGTCTAGCTTAAGTAATTAGGAAGTTATAAGCAATGTTAAAATATTGTTAATGATAGTAAAGTTTTGGAAATAGTGACCTTGACCTTATTTCATGTAGCCTTGTATCAAGTGAAAGGCCTTTACCCAAGCTATCTATATACCAAATATGAATTGCCCAGCATTTGTAGTTCAGAAGTTATAGCAATGTTAAAGTTTGTTAAAAACAGCAAAGTTTAGGAAATAGTGACCCTGACCTTGACCTGACTGCACGTATCCTTGTATCAAGTGAAAGGCCTTCACCCAAGATATCTGCATACCAAATATAAATGGTCTAGTTTAAGTAATTAAGAAGTTATAAGCAATGTTAAAGTTTTGTTAACAACAGCAAAGTTTTGGAAATAGTGACCTTGACCTGATTTCATATATATCCTTTATCAAGTGAAAGGCCTTCGCCCAAGCTATCTGTATACCAAGATGAATTGCCTAGAATTTGTAGTTCAGAAGTTTTAGCAATGTTAAAGTTTATTTTATTAAAGTTAAAAACGGCAAACTTTTAGAAATAGTGACCTTGACCTGATTTCATGTATCCTTGTATCAAGTAAAAGGTCTTCACCCAAGCTATCGGCATACCAAATATAAATGGTCTAGCTGAAGTAATTCAGAAGTTATAAGCAATGTTAAAGTTTTGTTAACGACCGCCCGGTTTTCGCCGAACTATAAGCCGAGATTTTTCTCGAAAAATTGGGCTAAATATCAAAGATCTAGGCCTTACAGTTGCAGAGAAGAAGATTTTTAAAGCTTTTCATATGAAAAACTGATAAGCGGGGCCATTTTTGGTCCAGGGGCCATAATTTGAACAATCATTGTAAAGGACCATTAGATCATACTACATACAAAATATTAAAGGTCTAAGCCTTACAGTTTAAGAAGAATATTTTTAAAGATTTTCCTATGAAAAACTGATAAGCCCTTGGGCGGGCCATTTTTGGTCAGAACAATCTTTGTAGAGGACCATTAGATCATGCTACATACCAAATATCAAAGGTCTAGGTCATTTTTGGTCCAGGGGTCATAATTTGAACAACCTTTGTAAAGGACCATTAGATCATGCTACATACCAAATATCAAAGGTCTAGGCCTTACAGTTTCAGAGAAGATTTTTAAAGATTTTCCTATGAAAAACTGATAAGCCCTTGGGCGGGCCATTTTTGGTCCGGGGGACATAATGTGAACAATAATCCGTTCCCCCTTAGCCACTGATGCTTCTGACAAAATTTGGTTAAAATCGGGTTAGCAGTTTCAGAGGAGATGTTTGAAAATGTGGCCAGACGCCGGACGGACTGGGTCACACTAGCTCATCCTGAGCCTTCGGCTCAGGTGAGCTAAAAATATTTGTTGAGGACCTGAACATGATGCTATGTGCCAAATATGAAAGCTGAGAACCTTCTAGTTTCAGGAGAAAATTTTCAAAGTTTTCACTTTATGTTCTATGGAAAACTAGCCATAAAAAGATAAAATCAATTCACAGGGGAGAAAAACTGGCTTAGGCTATTTCTTCCCCCCTATCTAAAAAGATAAAATCATATCAAAGGGGAGAAAAAAGGCCTAGGCCATTTCTTCCACACTATCTAAAAAGATAAAATCAATTCACAGGGGAGAAAAACTGACTTAGGCTAATTCTTCTCCCCTATCCGAAAAGATACAATCAATTCACAGGGGAGAAAAAAGGCCTAGGCCATTTCTTCTCCACTATCTAAAAAGATAAAATCAATACACAGGGGAGAAAAAAAGGCCTAGGCCATTTCTTCCCCCCTATCCGAAATTATACAATCAATTCACAGGGGAGAAATAAAGGCCCAGGCCCATTCTTCCCCCCAGGCTGGGGAGGGGGGAAAAACTGGACTACGGGGGGAAGAAACTGACTAGGCCTTTTTTTCATACCAAATACTGGAAAAACTGGCCAGGGGGAAAGATAGGACTGTTACACCGGGCCGGGGCCAATTTTGACCCCAGAGGCATAATTTATACAACTTTTGTTGAGGACCTGAACATGATGCTATGCGCCAAATATGAAAGCTGAGAACCTTCCAGTTTCAGAGGAGAAGATTTTCAAAGTTTTCACTTTATGTTCTATGGAAAACTGGCCACCCCGGGGCGGGGCCAATTTTGACCCCATGGGCATAATTTATATAACTTTTTGTAGAAGACCTGAACATTATGCTATGTGCCAAATATGAAAGCTGAGAATCCTGTAGATTCAGAGGAGAAGATTTTTAAAGGTTCAAATTGTTGATGACGCACAACACACGATGCAGGCCGACACTCGCCGGACATCAGGCGATCACAAAAGCTCACCCTGAGCACTTTGTGCTCTGGTGAGCTAAAAAGGAGGAGGAGCAAGTTTGATTTAATCAGCAGGTTAACCCTTCCTTGATATAAACACATTTTCATTCATTTGCAAACAGAGTAGACCCAGATTAGACGACTCCTAGAGGAGCTGTCTGGTCAGTATCTACTCTGTTTGCTAATGGACTTCGATATATCTTTTTCTTTAGTTTCTAAAATGGCTGTAATGTTATACCTTTCATATTTCATTATAAATAGTTTGTCCATGAATATTCAGTAGGTTTTGAAAACTGAATAAATATAGAACTGGGAAAGGGTTGAATCAATCAAGGAAAACCATTCACTGTCAGTCTGGTGACAACGTCCATGCAACAGTCAGAAAAAGCTTGATCCTGTGATAATTCAAGGTTTGTGAAACTTGGAATAGCGATAGACAGCAGAGTAGAATTTCAGGTGCATTTTGACACTTTAACCCTTCGCTTGCTATTCGCGTCAATATACCTACCTGTAAATAGTGAAGACCCAGATGAGACAGCTCCTGCAGAAGCTGTCTCATCAGGGTCCGCACTATTTACAAATTGATCATGCAACCAGTGCACTCCAGAGCAGTGATTTCACAGCGAAATACTTGTACCCAGTGAAGATATATGTAATTATACAACAGGGCATGGGTAAAGAAGAAGAAATGTATTTTAAAGTTCAGCAAGCGAAGGGTTAACTCAGTAAAGTATGCAATCATCTATCTATTACATGTATATCGAGATTTACATTTTTCTGATGAAATAAATTTGACTCATTATAGCATGATTTTGATGACATGGGTTGACATGGGTTTTCTAAGCAAATTAGCCGTATTTGAAAAACTGATTTTATAAGGATTTAGATAGAAGCTGACATATATTTCAATCTCACTATGCAAACCAAGAAATGTTTTTTATACAAAAACTGATGTCTCCCCCACCCCCACCATGCGAACAAAATTTTCCATTTAAAAACTTAAAGCTCCATAACTTGGCAGAAAATCACCGAACTGGAACAGGAATAAGATTTGCAAAATTAGGCATGGTGGTGATTCAGGGTTCATACAGAGATTTGGCAGTGAAATGGTTAACCCTTTCCCTCATGTAAACGTGTTTTCACGCATTTGCAAACAGAGTAGACCCAGATCAGACGGCTCCTAGAGGAGCCGTCTGATCAGGGTCTGCTCTGTTTGCTAATGGAATTTGATAGATCTGTTTCCTTGCTTTCTAAAATGACTACAATGTTCCACCTTCCACATTTCTTTATAACTATTGTTAATGAATAATCAGTAGGTATTGAAATTTGGAATAAACACAGAACAGGGAAAGGGTTAAGCCTCTGAATGCTGAATATTCAAAGTGGAATACCCATCACTATTTAATGATAGTGATCATGAAAGATGAAAGACAAACAGTGCAGACCATGACCAGATGGCTCCTGATCTGTCTTCCCTGTTAGCAAATGACAACAGTAAACATGGTTCCTTTGTAGAAAGGGTTAAGTCACAAGCTGTGCAAATACTTCTACATACAGTGCTACCTCCCTACAACGACCCTCTCAATAACGATTCCCTCCTTACAACAATGCATGTCACTGTTTCCGAAACAACAAGGCTCGAGAAACAACTTTTTCCATCGTATTTTCTTTATGCCTCCATCAAACCCTATGTTGTGACCACTCTTTAGAATCGTCACAGAGTGACGATTCTAAAGAGTGGTCACAACATAGGGTTTGATGGAGGCATAACGGTTTTAGTTCTCGAAATACACCTTATCTGGGGATCTGCAAACAAGCTAACTATGTTTGATTTTCCCTCCCTATAACAACTCCCTCTGAACAACACATACAATCTTCGTATCCCAAAGGGTGTCGTTGTAGAGAGGGAGCACTGTACTGACAAAATCATGCTTTACGTGGATTCCATTTAACCCTGTAACTCATGAGTACTCATGGAATGGGTTAACTCTTTACTTCATGAATATCTATGCAAGAAATGATGTCATGGATACTAATTAGATAATCAATTTGCTATAATCGCATATGGACATATGGATTTTTTGTCAAGGCAAAAACTACATAATGTCATGAGTAAACAGAGCAGACCCTGGTCAGATGGCTCTTATAGGAGCCATCTGATATTGGTCTAATATGTTTGAAAATGCATAAAATATGTTTATATGAAGGAAAAGGTTAGCAACATCAGGAACACTAATTATATAGATTATTTTTCATAATGGAATATGAACAAAGGAATGTTTGCTTATGAAATTACAATAGGTTTGACTCTGAGTTTTTACTCATGCCTAACATAAAACAAGTGTGCATACGTAATAATAAAAAGATCAGCTGCTGATAAATATTCATGATGTCATTATTTCTTACATGAATATTCAACAGGCAAA
The DNA here is from genome assembly GCA_963576725.1 of Azorinus chamasolen. Classification (NCBI taxonomy): domain Eukaryota; kingdom Metazoa; phylum Mollusca; class Bivalvia; order Cardiida; family Solecurtidae; genus Azorinus; species Azorinus chamasolen. The sequence goes on along the minus strand of OY755238.1, from coordinate 12,435,263 downwards.
GGTTTAGATCAGTTTGAGTACAACACTTTTATAATACAATTCTAAGACTCAATACTCAACAACGGGATGAAGCATGCTTATTTGGTTCTCAGCTTCCATCATTCTGGTAGAAGCTGAGACCCAAGAAAACAAATTTCATCGTATTATCGAGTCTGAAGCCTCAAAAGGTGTTGCTGAATTCAAGACCTGTAGTGAGAACACCAGAGAACACCCAGCATTGGCCAAACTTCACAGTTTTCTTGGTTCTGTAGTATTCCTCCAAAATGCCAACACTTCCAGACCAAAACAGAGGTGAAGTTCCTTCTTTGTAGTCTCCACTCCAATTACCTTCCAGCACACCATTGTCACCAGGGCCATTGACCTTGAAAAGATGCATGAGTGACATTGAAAACAAGAGTGTTAAGAGGAACATATGTGTCACATCATGGGACAAGTGTTAGTGAAAAGAAAAGGAAAAGAAAATGTGTCCATGGGACATGGATGACCCCCACCCCCAGGTTTTTTTTCTAAATTGCATTAACTTTTTTGTCATTATAAAATAATCATCAAAATTCAATCAAAGTGTCAGCAAAAACAGGAAGTAGATGAATGGCAGACCTAAAACGGGAAGACCACAGTACAACTCACTATGATTATGCTTCAGACTAAATATCAAATCATTTCAGCTTAAACAAGACATGAAATCTTTGACGAAAATTTTACAAGATGGACATACATACGGACATACGTACGGACATACAGGACGTATGGGACAAGGGTAAAACTTAATGCCCCCATCGGCTAAAAAAAGTCTGTCACATGACGGACAGACAGACAGACGACGGAAAAGTGATCCTTAAGTGACACACCGCCTCTCAGCAGGTGACACAAACAAGAGGGCCTGAAAGGCTCCAACATCGTTCACCAGACAATCAGAGGAGAAAATTTTCAAAGTTTTCACTATGTGTTTCTATAGAAAACTAGCCGGCCCTGGGGCGGGCCAATTTTGACCCAAGGGGCATAATTTATGTAACTTTTGTGGAGGACCTCAAGTGAAGAAAATTTCAGAAAATGTAACTGAAAACATATATCATAACAAGGTAAATCTAAAGAAGGGCATGCACTAAGTATGTATACCCTCTCCCTGGGCAAATTGGTTGAATTTCAGAAAGAATAAATCAATCTATACTGTTCAAAATTTCAGATATTTTCATTACACCTTCATGAGTTATTATTATTCATATTTTAATTTATTTTCAACCCTTCCCCTGTTCTATGTTTATTCAAAATTTAAATATCTTCTGAATATTCATGGACAAATATGGAAGGTGGGCCAGTGTAGTCATTTCAGAAAGTAAAGAAACATCTTTCAAATTCCATTGACAAACAGAGCGGACCCTGATCAGACAGCTGCTATAGGAGCCGTCTGATCTGGGTCTGCTCTGTTTGCAAATGTGTGAAAAGGTGTTAATATGAGGGAAAGGGTTAGTAAACATATTATAAGTATATTGTACAAAAAATGAAAATAATGTAATGCAATTTGCACTATATTATATCATAAGCAAACAGCAGATTGATCAGACGGCTACTACATGAGCCATCTGATCTGGGTCTACTATGTTTGCAAAGGCGTAGAAAGGCCTATTTATGGAGTAAAGGCTTAATTGTCCTATTTACCGTGCAACAGGCGAGATCTAACTATAACAATTTTCTTTGTTTGGGTCTGCAATATTACTGCAGATTTACTACCAACAAGGGAGGCAATCCAGTTGTTATCAAAAAAAAAGGCAAAGGGAGATAACCTACCTTTAAATGTATGCTAAAAATAGACACCAGTAAATGCTAAAAATAGCCACTTGTAAGTCAGCTTTTAAAAACTTGATACCTCTGGGGTGGGGCCAATTTTGACCCTAGGGGCATGATTTATATAACTTTTGTAGAAGACCTGGACATGATGCAATGTGCCAAATATGAAAGTAATGAAACATCCAGTTTCAGAGGAGAAAATTTTCAAAGTTTACTATATGTTTCTATTGAAAATTGCCCACCCCTGGGGCGAGGGCCAATTTTGACCCCAGGGGCATGATTTATATAACTCCTGAAGAGGATGTGATGCTTTGTGCCAAATATGAAAGCTAAGAACCTTTCAGTTTCAGAGGGGAAGATTTTCAAAGTTTTCACTATATGTTTCTATTGAAAACAAGGCACCCCTGGGATGGGGCCAATTTTTACCCAAGGACCATTATTTATATAACTTTTGTAGAGGGCCTACAAATGATGCTATGTGCCAAAGATGAAAGCTGAGAACCCTGTAGATTCAGAGAAGATTTTTAAAGGTTCAAATTGTTGACGACGGACGATGGACGACACACGCAGACAGACAACGGATATCAGGTGATCACAAAAGCTCACCCTGAGCACTTTGTGCTCTGGTGAGCTAAAACCAAGAGGGCCATGATGGCCCTGTATTGCTCACCTGGTTTGCTATGTTTTCTATATCAAAGCTCTGACCATATTAATTTCAGAGATGTTTATAGATTCACTATATAACTGACAACCCAAAAGGCAGGGGCACTTTTACCCTGGGGCAAACTTTGATTAGTCTTTCAGGAGGTCTACTAGACAATACTACAAATAAATATCACAGATCTAAGCCTTTGGGTTTCAGACAAGAGGGTTTTTTTTCTATATAATCCTATGTAAAAGTTGCGACCCCCGTGGCAAAATTTGAACAAAGTTACCGTATAGGTGGTTTTTTACGCGGGACGCAAATTTCACGAATCTTCCTCAAATTAAATTTTCACGTCTTTATTATTCGCGGAAACTGGATGAAAATTAATTTTTCATGGAAACGAAATTAAAATCATTCCTATCTTACCATGTTGTTTTGTATCTTTTAAATAAAACAGCCATTGCAAATGGTGCATTCCGAACTAAGGGAAGTAACTCTAAGTAACTCTGATAATCAGAAATATATATATATATTTACACGTTTTATAAATGAATAACATTCACTCAATTGGGCATGTTGTTTGTTTAAACAGTTTGAACTAGAACTGTAAGCCAAAGGCTAACGAATACCCCCCACCTGTCTGCTTGTCAGAACACCTATTATCAATCTGAACATATGTACATACAGAAACATGAAGAGATTTAAAAACAATTCATGCCCCAACCTAATTTATGTAATAAAAATGAAGAATAATTCAGAGAAACAAGACCCTTTCATGAGGTTTTTGTCAAATCCAAAGTTCTAAAGCTAGGTACCTTTTCAGAAAAACATTAAGTTCAAGGACAATACATGTAACTCTGACAAAAATTATTCAACCAGACCCATATTTGAACTTAAGCTGTACCTCATCTAGATTTAGCTTTATTGCAAATATGAAGTTAATATCTCCAACCACTTCCAAAGAAAGACCAGAAAATTGAAAATTTGATAAAAAAAATTAAAGTTCAAGGGCAGTAACAATTAATAAAAATAAAATTATTCAACCTGACTGAGATTGGGAATTAAGCTGTAACTCATCTAGAGTTAGCTTTATGCCAAATATAAAGTTAATATCTGCAACCACTTTCAAAAAAAAGTCTGAAAATCCCAAATTTGAAGAAAAAAATTAAAGTTCAAGGGCAATAACTCTGGAAATAATTATTCAACCGGGCTGAGATTGTAACATAAGCTGTAACTTATCTAGATTTAGCTTTGTACGAAATATTGAGTTGATATCTCGAGTCACTTCCATAAAAAGTCAAGAAAACCAGAAAACATTGGTAGGGGACTAAAAAGGGGAGATAACTCCTGAAGCAGTGGTCCGATCATAACGGAAATATGCGGTGCACAGGTTTATATAATCATATGGCTATACATGAACTTTCAACAAAATTGAAGCAAAACTGTAGAAGAAGAAGGCCGGACAAAATTGTGTCCACGGACGGACGGGACACTGACGGACAACCTGATTCCAGTATACCCCCCCCCCCCCCAAGTTTCGTTATGGGGGGTATAATAATTATCTGACACCAGTGATTGTTCACCCCCATAACACTGTAATTTACCTGTGTCACAATCACTGGGCGTATGTTAGCGGATTCGGATCAAACATCCAATTCACACATCGGACTGATAGGTGTGACTTCAATACAAACACTCTTACGGTAATTACATCCAAAACTGACTTTGACTTACCGAAAACGCAGTCAGTTCGACCTCGTCTTAAAATCTTATAAAGAATAAATAGGAAGAAAAACTAGTCAGATGCAATCACTGCTATTGTGATTAATTTACAACGGTATCTTTGAACACTCGATTACTAAATTGGAACAAATTCTCCTTCTATACCCGTTTCTATTTTACGTAATCATGCACACCGCATAAACTAAGGATATACATGTGTCAAATGGCGATGAAAGATGTTTACGTTTTACCCTTTATAGAAAGTTGTTGTCTCTTGTATGGGGAGAGAAGGGGAGGAATTTTTAACGGATTATATTTACGCGTGCTTGATGGACACACGAACATAACAAAAATTTCCTTCTCGCGACAAAATCCACTTATACGGTAGTAGAAGTCTATCAGATGATGCTACATACCAACTTTGGTAGCTCTAGGCCTTACGGAATTTGACAATAAGATTAATGTTTTCAGTAGAGTTTGTGACCCCTGAGGCAGAGTCAATTTTGACCCTAGGGGCTTTTGATAAAGGTTTACTAGATGATGCTACATACCAAATACCACAGCTCTAAGCCTTTCAGCTTCGGACAAAAGTTTTTAAAGTTTTTACTATATAATCCTATGTAAATTGTGTGACCCCCAGGGACAAAATTTGAACAATCTTGGTAAAGGTCCAACAGATGATGCGTCATACCAAATATCATAGCTCTAGGCCTTTTGGTTTAAGACAAGAATATTTTAAAAGTTTTTACTATATAATAATAATCCATTGTACAACATGTGACCTCAGGGCATGGCCGTCTTTGATTCAAGGGACATAATTTAAACAATCTTGGTAAAGGCTCACCAGATGATGCTACATACCAAATTTCACAGAGCTCTGTAAATTTTTCGATTTTGGACAAAAAGATTTTTTAAAGTTTTTACTATATAATCCAATGTCAAACTTGTGACCCCTGGGTTGGGCCAATTTTGACCCCAGTGACAAAATTTGAACAATCTAAGTAGAGGTCCACTAGATGATTACTCACACCAAATTTGGTAGCCCTATGCCTTATTGTTTTTGACAAGAAGATTTTTAAAGTATTTTATTTCTTTTTGGACATTGGTTGCCATGACAACAAGAGTTCTGGATAAAATCAAATTCTTTGAACAGCTTTGGAAGAGGTTGACCAAGGAACATTCCTGCCAAGTTCAGTAAAATCCAGCAAGTAGTTTAGGAGGAGATGTCATTTTAAGAAAAAAGTTGATGACGGACAAGTGACGACGGATGACGGACACAGGGCGATCACAATAGCTCACCTTGGCACTTTGGGCCAGGTGAGCTAACAAGAGGCTGCATTGCATATGAGTGTCAAGACTTTTTAACTCTTTCACTGCCAATCCTCATGAGACTGGGTTATTCAATGTCTTATCTGGATCCAAACTGATTTCATAGGTAATCACAGATGTGACATTGGCAGTGAAAGAGTTCAGTTTATAATTATTTCCAAGTCTACAAAGGGGCATATTTTGTAAACAAGAGGGCCAAGATGTAATGGCCCTTAATCGCTCATCTGATTACCATAGTTTTAAGATTATAGCTGGGTAGCCCCTGGGTGGGGCCAATATTGACCTAAGGGACATATTTGAACAATTTTGATAGTGGATCATGAGCAGTGGTTCTGCAGAACAAGATTTTTAAAGATTTATAATATTGATTTTATCAAGACAATCATTCTGACCAATGAAGATTGGGTTAAAATGTGCACTCTAGAGTGATTTTTCTAAGATTTGACCTAGTGACCTACTTTTTGATCCCATCCAACCCAAGATCACACACAACCTTAATATCACCAAGACAAACATTCTGGGCAAATTTGAGGATGATTGGGCTAAAAATGTGGCTGCTGGAGTGTAGACAAGGTTTTTCTGAGATATGAGCCAGTGACCTACTTTTTAACCCCACATAACCCACTTTCATTCTCGTCCAAGATCTTATCAGGACAATCATTCTGACCAATTTTCATGAAGATTTGGCTATAAATGTGACCTCTAGAGTGTTCACAAGGTTTTCCTACTATTTGACCTATTGACCTAGTTTATAACCTATCATGCCCAATTTTCAATCTTGTACCAGATTTTATCAAGACAATCATTCTGATCAAGTTTCATGAAGATTAGAAAAAAGTGTGACCACTAGATTGTTCACAAGGTTTTTCTACTGTTTAATCTAGTGACCTATTTCTCAACCCCACATGACCCACTTTAAAACTCAGTCAAGATTTTATCAAGACAATCATTCTGACTAAGTTTCGTGAAGATTGGAAAAAAATGTGACCACTAGTGTTCACAAGGTTTTTCTACTGTCTGACCCAGTGACCTAGTTTTTTATTGGCAGTTTGGTATTGGTAGAAACGGTAGATCTATAATAATTTATAAGTAAACAGAGCAGACCCTGATTAGATGGATCCTAAATCCTAATGGAACCATCTGATCTGGGTCTACTCTGCCTGCAAAAGAGTGAAAATGGTTGACATGTACTGTTTTATAAAATTATAAGTGAATAGAAAACGAGTGAATACATTGTTATAACAAATAGTTTAGAACCATCTCTAAGATAACTATAAGTAAAGACTAAAGAGAGAAGACTGATATGATGTCTCAAGAGCTGTCTGATCTATCTACTCTGTTTAAAACTGTTAAAAGGTGCGTCTATCAAGTTTGCTTATGAAATTATATAGATCTGTTCCGCCATGGCAAACAAATCCTGTGTTCTATTTTCCAGGTAAAGATGTAAAACACACTCACAAGTCAAACACATGGGCACATGTTAATGGGCTTGTAACACTCAGCAGGGTTGCCACAAACCACAGGAAACAAAATTCCCTGACATTTCCCTGACATAATTTCAAATTTCCCCGACAGATTACATCACGAAATTTGTTCTTTCTGTCATAATTTCTGTAATAATTTATGACATTTTCAGCTCACATTTATTAATTATCCAGACGCAACATTACTGAATTTCTGAACATTGATTTCTTTTGCATATGGATCTGTGTTTTACTGTTTTGTATTTTGTATGAAATGCTTGATTGAGGGCCTCCAAGGTAGATTAGTCATTATGACTAATTGAGCTACCCTCGTTAAATAAAGTCTTTCATTCATTCATTTCATTCATTCATTCATTCATTCATTCATTCATTCATTCATTCATTCATTCACCTGAGCAAAGCTCAGGGTGAGCTTTTGGGATACTTGAATGTCCGGCGTCCGGCGTCAACAATTTGCTTGTGAACACTCTAGTGGTCACAATTGTAGTCCAATCTTCATGAAACTTGGTCAGAATGAGTGTCTTGATAAAATCTCGGACGGGTTCGAAAGTGGGTCAAGTTGGGTTAAAAACTAGGTCACTAGGTCAAATAGTAGGAAAACCTTGTGAACCCTCTACAGGTCACATTTTTAACCCAATTTTCATGAAACTTGGTCAGAATGATTATCTTGATAAAATCTCGGAAGAGTTTGAAAAATGGGTTATGTGGGGTAAAAAACTAGGTCACTAGGTCAAACAGTAGAAAACCCTTGTGAACACGCTAGTGGTCACAATTTTAGTCCAATCTTCATGAAACTTGGTCAGAATGAATGTCTTGATAAAATCTTGGACGAGTTCGAAAGTGGATCAAGCGGGGTTAAAAACTAGGTCACTAGGTCAAACAGTAGAAAACTTTGTGAACACTCTAGTGGTCGCATTTTTTGTCCAGTCTTCATGAAACTTAGTTATAATGAGTGTCTTGATAATATCTCAAAGGAGTTTGAAAGTGGGTTATGTGGGGTTAAAAACTAGGTCACTAGGTCAAATAGTAGGAAAACCTTGTGAACACTCTAGAGGTCACATTTATAGCCAATTCTGCATGAAAATTGGTCAGAATGAGTGTCCTAATAAAATCTTGGACAAGTTTGAAAGTGTGAGGTCAAAAAGTAGGTCACTGAGTCATATCTTAGAAAAATCTAGTTTACACTCCAGTGGCCACATTTTTAGCCCAGTCTTCCTCAAACTTGCTCAGAGTATTTGTCTTGGTGATATCAAGGTTGAGTGTGATCATGGGTGGGGTGGGAATAAAAAGTAGGTCACTAGGTCAAATCTTAGAAAAATTACTTTAGGGGGCACATTTTTAGCCCAATCTTCATTGGTCAGAATCATCGTCTTGATAAAATCAATATACTAAATCTTTGAAAATCTTCTTCTGCAGAACCACTGCTCATGATCCACTATCAACATTGTTTATATATTGTCCCTAAGGTCAATGTTGGCCCTACCCATGGGCTACCCAGCAATAATCTTAAATCTATTGTAATCAGGTGAGCGATTAAGGGCCATCTTGTTTAAAATATATGACCTTCATTGTCATGTTTTCAAAATTCCCTGACAATTCCCTGACATTTGTCTATATTTTCAAAGTTACCTGACAGTTCTCAAATTTCCCTGACAATTCCCTGACCTTGAAAAAAAATCAATTTCCCTGATTTTCCCTGACGCCTGGCAACCCTGAACAGTGTCAATCTTTTTTCATATTGCAGGAATAGCCTGTGTTGTCAAATTGATATACTAGAATTGTTTTTGATACGTGAGCGCGTGGACAAAATGTCCAAAGTCCCATAAGTCTGCAGAAAATCATCGAACCCTAAAAGGAATAAACTATGCACAATTAGGCATGGTGCTGATCAATCCTATGAAGTTTCATAAAAATCCGACCAAAGATTTGGGGAAACCCTATGTACAAAATTTTCCATGTAAAAATTTAAAAGTCCCACAACTCTGCAGAAAATCATCAAATGGGAACAGGAATAAGATATGCATAGCTAGGCATAATGCTAATCAATCCTGTGAAATTTAATTAATATCCAGCTAAAGGTTTTGGAGAAACCCTGCAGACAAAATTTCCATGTAAAAAAATGAAAGTCCCATAACTCTGCAGAAATCTGGGGGCAATAACTCCAATATTATTGATACCAGAGTTATCAAACTTGTGCATAACACTCCCTTCTACCATGCTCTTTCCAAAACTGAAATGTCATTCCAATAGCATTAGTAGAGCAGGAGTTATTGATCGGACAAAAAATGTAAAATGGGCAATAAATCCAAAAGTATTAAAGCCAGAGTAATGACCCTTATACAGGACACTTTTCCTCATCATGCTCTTCCCATGTATGAAGTTTCAATCAAATGGCATTAGCCATTTAGGAGTTATCATCCGGACAAGAAAGAGTGAATAATTGACCTTGCATTGTGACCATGACCTTGAATTGTGACCTTGACCTTTGACCCACATGCCTGAATTTTGCTGTCTGCACATCGGCTTGTTAAGGAGAATATTTGTACCACAGCATTTTGGAATCCTTCCAATGGTTATACAGATGTGGAGCAGACATAAAAATAAGGCTAAAAACATTTGACCTTGAATTGTGGCCTTGACCTTTGAAGAACAAGAAAATTGTGTCAGTAAGACACAGTGATGCCCCCGTGTAGGTGCTTGCCTAGCTGCACGTAAAATTTCCAAGTCATTTGACCTTGACCTTGGGCTTGCGGGCAGCATGGGCTGGGTGTGCAATGAAAGTATGGATGGTGTATATGCAATTCCATGGCAATAGCTACAGTGGTTAGGGAGATATAAGACAATGAAACAAGAGCTGTCCGCAGACAGCGCGCTCCACTTTCTTTAGTGCTGGATAGTGTAGTGGAAGTCTAAGTCAGAAAGGGGAGATAACAACAACAAAATTAATTTTAGGATTACCTACCCTTGTGAAGTAGGTCCCCCTTGTTTTAGTTAATATGTATAACAAAGATGAACCAAATATCTTAAACAGTTTCTGAGATATGGACCTGAACATAAAACTTAACCAACAATGAAAATTGTAAGTCGAAAAAGGGGCATAACTATGGCAAAATTAATTTTAGCGTTACCTACCCTTGTGAAATGGGTTCCCCTTGTGATAGTTAATATGTATACCAAAGATGAACCAAATATCTTAAACAGTTTCTGAGACAAGGACCTGAACATAAAACTTAACCAACAATGAAAATTCTAAGTCGAAAAAGGGGCATAACTATGGCAAAATTAATTTTACAGTTACCTACCCTTGTGAAATGGGTTCCCCTTGTGATAGTAAACATACATACCAAATATGAACCAAATATCTTTGATGGTTTCTGAGAAAAGGACCTTAACAAAAAGGTTAACCAACGCCGACGCCGACGCCGACGCCGACGAGAGGGTCATGACAATAGCTCCTCTTTTTATACGCCCACCTAATAAAGGTGGTCGTATATTGTCGTGGCCCTGTCCGTCCGTCCGTTCGTTCGTTCGTTCGTTCGTTCGTTCGTTCGTTCGTTCGTTCGTTCGTTCGTTCGTCCGTCAACATTTTGTTTGTCCGCTGTTTTCTGGGAAAACTATTTGACAGATATTAATGAAACTTCATACAAATGTTTAATGCATCAAGATCTGAAGCTGAGTTGATTCTGAGGTTCATTTGATTTTTCATTTCAGAGTTATGGCCCTTGTCCTTAAAAAATATGCAAATAGTTTGTCCGCTGTTTTCTGGGAAAACTATTTGACAGATATTAATGAAACTTCACACAAATGTTTAATGCATCAAGATCTGAAGCTGAGTCAATTCTAAGGTTCATTTGATTTGTCGTTTCGGAGTTATCGCCCTTTTACTTAGAAAATAATGCAAATACATGCAAATAGTTTGTCCGCTGTTTTCTGGGAAAACTATATGAGAGATATTAATGAAACTTCACAAAAATATTTAATGCATCAAGATCTGGTGCCGAGTTAATTTTGAGGTTTATTTGATTTGTCGTGTCGGAGTTATAGCCCTTTTACTTTAAAAATAATGCAAATATATGCATATAGTTTGTCCGCTGTTTTCTGATAAAACTATTTGACAGATATTAATGAAACTTCATACACATGTTTAATGCATCAAGACCTGAAGCTAAGTCGATTCTGAGGATCATTTGATTTGTTGTTTTGGAGTTATGGCCCTTGCACTTAAAAAAATAATGCAAATCTATGCAAATATGAGGATGGCCATAACTTTTTCATTTGAAATGATATTTACTTCAATTTTTTTATATGGTTAAACCTTAATGTGAATTTTCACATATATTGCGGGGGTTTTGATATGTCATTTTATTCTAAAGTTATGGTCCTTGAACTTTGTGTGTTTGTTGCTTTGTTTGTCGGTCAACTTTTAGTTTGTCTGTTGTTTTTTAGGAAAACTATTAAAATGATATGAATGAAACTTAACACAAATGTTTTAAGCAACAAAATTTGAAGCTGAGTTTATTTTGAGGTTCATTCAGTTTGTCTTTACAGAGTTATGGCCGTTGCACTTTACAAAAATCTGCAAAAATGAGGATTAGCTGTAACTTTTTTATTTAATAAGATATTCACTTCATTTTTTTAAAAAATAGTATCACCTTAATATGGAAATCAAGATCTGGAGCACAGATTAGAAAATGTCAACACTTATAAGGCATGTTGAATCAGTTTGCAAGTGGGCGTATTATGTACCGTATGCGGTACTCTTGTTGAAAAAGTGGAGCTAAAAACTGTAACAAAAAACTGCACGTAAATGTGACAACCAACTGCACCTAAAAGCGTGACAGACGGAAAGATGGACAGACAGACGGATGGACGGACGGACAGACATGTGCAAAACATAATGCCCCCTGACTATCGTCAATGGGGGCATAATAAGCCTGAATCTTGCTGTCTGCACATTGGCTTGTTATGGAAAACATTTGTGCCACAGCATTTCGAAATCCTTCCAAGGGTTTAAGAGCTAGTGGAGCGGAAACAAAGGGTGTGGCTAAAATCATTTGACCTTGAATTGTGACCTTAACATTTGATCAACATGCTGAATGGAACGTTGTCTTGTTGAGTAGCACCTTTGTGCCAAAGAATTCTGAAATCCTTCTATATTTGTTAGAGATATGGAGCGGACACGAGTGTGACAGACAGACAGAGGGACAGACGGACGGGCAGACAGACGGATGGACGAACAACTTGACCAAAAACAATATGTCTCCACATTACAAATTGGGGAGACATAATTGGTCTTGATAACAGGTGGCAGCTAAATGTAGGGTGTTAGAATTCCGGTTTAGGAGTTTTACTGTATATAAGGAATAGAAAAGTGGTTTTCACTTACTAAAGCCGTTAGTTTTCTGACGACTTTGGCAACATCACCACGTTCTGCGTCTTTCATGCCTTGATCAAGCAAGTATAAAACACAGTCCAGGATGACATCTTCAAACTGAAAATAAAGAATAACAAGAGTATTTGAAGGAACACATGTCACCTGTCAATAGAAGACTGACAAGGATGTATGATGCAAACAGTGCAACAGACAGTTGATGGAAGTAATCACACATTGTCATCCTACTAAAGCAGGTGACACAAATATGACACTGCAGCCATTTTTTAACCCTTACAGTGCTGAATTTCCAAATGGACTATTCCAAACTTCAAACAGATCAAGCTTACGGTGAATATTTAGAGAGTTTTCTAAAGAAAAGGGTAACATGACAAACAGTGCAGACCCTGATGAGAGGGCTCCTCTAGGAGCCCTCTCATCTGGGTCTGCACTGTTTGCAAAGGAAATTGGTGACTCGTGTCCCGCACTGTAAGGGTTAACCCTTTACCTGTTGAATATTTCTATAACACCAAAATCTATTAGCTAGAGTATACCCCGGAAGACTAATAAAAACCGCAGTGAAAAAGGCAAAACTACTAGACAGAGATGCGCTACTCAAAAATAAAGAATCAACACCACGAAAAGGTGTTCATTAAGACCTACAATCCCCAAAACCCAGATCTCAACTGTAACATCAACAAAAACCGTCATCTTCTGACCCATGGAACAGAAAGTCACGTCTTCCAGAATATAAAACTCACCACAGTATTATAAAAACATTCAAACCTCAGTCAGTACCTTGCAAAATCAGATCTAATAACGAAACACTAAACAAAGGCAGTCAACCACGTGGAAAAACAGCTTCACATGCCGTTATATGAACAGTAAAATCGAAATCCAGAGCAACAGCAACCAGAAAACAAGAGGCCCATGAGGCCCTGAAGCACTTACCTGAGAAAAACCCAGGGGCGGGGCCATTTTTTACCAAGAAGTCATCATTTGTACAACCTTGGTAGAGAACCACAAGGCACAGCAGTATGCCATTGATTAAAGGTCTAAGCCTTATGAGTGCAGAGAAAAACTGATAAGCCCCAAGGCAGGGCCAATCTTTGTAGAGGACCATTAGACCATGCTACATACCAATATCAAAGGTCTATGCCTTACAGTTTCAGAGAAGATTTTTAAAGATTTTCCTATGAAAAAACGATAAGCCCTTGGGCTGGGCCATTTTTGGCCCGGGTCATAATTTGAACAGCTATTGTAAAGGAATTTTAGACCATGCTACATACCAAATATCAAAGGTCTAGGCCTTTCAGTTTCAGAGAAGAAGATTTTTAAAGATTTTCCTATGAAAAACTGATAAGCCATTGGGCAGGGCCATTTTTGGCTCAGGGTCATAATTAGAACAAATTTTGTAGAGGATCATAAGATCATGCTACATGCCACATATCAAAAGTCTAGGCCTTACAGTTTCAGAGAAGAAGATTTTTAAAGATTTTCCTATGAAAAACTGATAAGCAATTGGGCGGGACCATTTTTGGCCTGGGGGTCATAATTTAAACAACTTTTGTAGAGGACCAATAGATCATGCTACATACCAAAATATCAAAGGTCTAGGCCTTTCAGTTTCAGAGAAGAAGATTTTTAAAGATTTTTCTATGAAAAAATGATAAGCCCTTGGGCGGGGCCATTTTTGGCCCGGGGGTCATAATTTGAACAACATTTCATTCCCCCTGACCACTGATGCTTCTGACAAAATTTGGTTAAAATCGGGTAAACAGTTTCAGAGCAGATGTCATTTGAAAATGTGGCCTGACGCCGGACAGATTGCGGTCACAATAGCTCATCCTGAGCCTTTGGCTCAGGTGAGCTAAAAATCGCCAACAATGGCTCCTACACATGTGAAATGGTAAGTTTAAAATTAATAATATACATGATTACTTGTCTCAAATGGGGGATCCAATAAATCGGTCAGACGAGAAACACCATTCTAGACCACCTGTATGGCCATCTTAACCCTTCGCTTGCTGTGTTTTAAAATACATTTCTCCTTCTTTACCCATGCCCTGTTATATAATTACATATATCTTCACTGTGTACAAGTATTTCGCTGTGCAATCACTGCTGTTGAGTGCGCTGGTTGCACAATCAACTTGTAAATAGTGCAGACCCTGATGAGACAGCTCCTGCTGTTGAGTGCGCTGGTTGCACAATCAACTTGTAAATAGTGCAGACCCTGATGAGACAGCTCCTGCAGGAGCTGTCTCATCTGGGTCTTCACTATTTACAGGTAGGTATATTGACGTGAATAGCAAGCAAAGGGTAAATGACAGAAAACAATGGAAAACCCGTATCAAGGCACTTTTCGGGAAATAATCACAACACTTGGGACATAGACGTCACAGTCCTAACGGGAACCCCTAAAGACACCAATATCGGCCTTCGGACTAAACAAGCTCTGATCTCACTAGTTAAAACTAAAACACAACATGGCTTAAACTGAATTCAATAACATGAATAACTAAATAAGAGGGCCCATAATGGCCCTTAATTGTTCACCTGGTTATAACAGATTTATGTATACAATTAATTCATGTAACCTGGGGCGGGTCTATTTTTTTTGCCAAGGTGTCATAATTCGAACAATCTTAAAAGAGAACCATTAACGGATGCTACATACCAAATATGAAAGACCTAGGCTTTAGTTTCATAGAAGAAGATTTTTCAAGATTTTCCTATGAAAAACTGATAAGCCCCGGAGTGGGGTAATTTTTTATCTGGGGGTCATAATTCAAACAATCTTTGTTGAGGACCATTAGATCATGCTACATACCAAATATCATAGGTCTATGCCTTACAGTTTAAGAGAAGATTTTCAAAGACTTTCTTATCAAAACTGATATGCCCCTGGGCGGAGCCATTTTCAACTCAGGGGTCATAGTAGATGATGTTACATACCAAATATCAACGGTTTATGCCTTATAGTTTCAGAGAATTTTTTTTTTTAAAGATTTTCCTATGAAAAACTGATAAGCGCCAGGGCGGGGCCATTTCTGACCCAGGGTCATAATTTGAACAATCTTGGTAGAAAACCATTAGACGATGTGACATACCAAATATCAAAGGTCCAGACCTTACAGTTTTGAAGAAGATTTTCCTGTGAAACACTGATAAGCCCCAGGGTGGGGTCATTTTTGGCCTGGGAGTCAAAAAGACAATTCTAAAGAGTGGTCACAGTATATAGGGTTTGGTGGAGAAATAAAGAAGCTATTCTTGAAAATGTTTAAATTTACACATTTTATCTGGACCTCTGATAAGAATAATTATATACAGCTATTTGAAGAAGAAACATTATATAAATATCACTAATGTCTAGCAACCACATGATTATCTAACTCTTTGCACGCTAGCGGCGAAACTGATTACCCATGCAAACAGTTTGGATCCAGATGAGACGCCGCATGATGCGGCGTCTCATCAGGATCCAAACTGTTTGTCATCTTGACCATATTTTTGCAAAGAAATGAGAGAAAGTTTATTTTAAGAAGAGAAGCAGACGACAATTGTTGCAGACGAAAAATTACTTAGCGTGCAAAGATTTAACAGGATCAATAAACAGTTGTTTAAATTGTTTTTCGTGGCCTTTAATTGCACTGTTTGCTAAGGTCTGAATATTGTTTCTATCCTGTAAATCCAGGAAATCTTAGCAATTATAATCACCTGCCCAAATGTCCAGACTCTAGATCCTATCCGTTTATAGGTGCCATAGAACTGATATCCTGTGTCACGAAGGACACATTCTTCGAGGAGTGCCTTGTCACTCAGATATACCTGGTCATCTATTAATTAAAATGCGTTTATAACTGTAACATCAATGTAAACAAGAGGGCCAAGATGGCCCTTAATCGCTAACCTGATTACCATAGATTTAAGATTTTTGCTGGGTAGCCCATGGGTAGGGCCAATATTGACCTTAGGGACAATATTTGAACAATGTTGATAGTGGATCATGAGCAGTAGTTCTGCAGAACAAGATTTTCAAAGATTTAGTATATTGATTTTATCAAGATTGGGCTTAAAATGTGCCCTCTAGAGTAATTTATCTAAGATTTGACCTAGTGACCTACTTTTTATTCCCACCCAACCCATGATCACTCAACCTTGGTATCACCAAGACAAACACTCTGAGGAAGTTTGAGGAAGACTGGGCTAAAAATGTGGCCACTGGAGTGTAAACTAGATTTTTCTAAGATATGACCCAGTGACCTACTTTTTGACCTCACATAACCCACTTTCAAACATGTCCAAGATTTCATAAGGACAATAATTCTGGCCAATTTTCATGAAGATTTGGCTATAAATGTGACCTCTAGAGTGTTCACAAGGTTTTACTACTACATTGTATTTGACCTAGTGACCTAGTTTTTAACCCCACATAACCCACTTTCAAACCTGTTTGAGATTTTATCAAGCCAATCATTATGACTAAGTTTCATGAAGATTGGACAAAAAATGTGACCACTAGAGTATTCACAAGGTTTTTCTACTGTTTGACCTAGTGACCTAGTTTTTAACCCCACTTGTAACACTTTCAAACTCATCTGAGATTTTATCAAGACATTTATTCTGACCAAGTTTCGTGAAGATTGGACTAAAATTGTGACCACTAGAGTGTTCACAAGGTTTTTCTACTGTTTGACCTAGTGACCTAGTTTTAAACCCCACTTGACCCACTTTCGAACTCGTCCGAGATTTTATCAAGACATGTATTCTGATCAAGTTTCATGAAGATTGGACTAAAATTGTGACCACTAGAGTGTTCACAAGGTTTTTCTACTGTTTGAACTAGTGACCTAGTTTTTTACCACACGTAACCCACTTTTCAAAGTCTTCTGAGATTTTATCAAGACAATCATTCTGACCAAGTATCATGAAAATTGGGCTAAAAATGTAACCAGACCATAGTTTCCCTGTATTGATCCCCGATATGTTATGTACATGTTAGTATGTTTACACTTGTATGTATGGTCATGTACATGGTGAGTGTGCACGAGAGAATCGGTTAAGTGTGAGTTGACATGGTGAGTGAAGCATATCAAGTCACCTGACCGTAGTTAATGAACTAAACCTCTTTTCCCGCTTCCTATATTCTGGCTATAACTCTTGTACTAAACGGACGTCTATATCATAGAAAAGTTTCCGTGGCTATTGCTTTTTCTTACAACAACCAGCTGACTCTTTTCCTTATACTTGTACACTTACATTGTGATAAAAAGAACTCTCAACAACCCTTCTGGATCCGTTCTGATTCCGACCCCGGGTTACAGGTATTTTAACCAACTTTATGAATACAGGGCCAAATTACTGCTTTCTATGGCAATCTTTAATAATAGTGTACATGTTTTGGAACTGAATAAGCCACAGCATGGGGAAATGTCCCTTATTGTATTACAAAAAGTATAGACCTAGACTGGCTGCCACATCTCAGCTATGGCATCTGATCCAGTCTACTACTTTATGCATTAGTTGTAGTTTATATATATATACTATATAGTTTATTCTGATATAGTGAATCATTACATATCTGACTGGGTGTTGCATTGGTGATGTGGTTGCTGATCTGTTTCTGAACTGTTTGAATCATAAGGCCTATTTTATCTTGACACTGCTTGATTATGAAAGCTGTATAAAGCATAATTTAAGAACTTAATACAAAACAGTATTGAACATTATCCATCAGTTTTCAACAGGGGATAATGGTAATAAATATATGACTTTTGTGTATCAAAGGGGAATAACTCCTAAAAGTCGCACTCCATCTGAAATTGTAATACATGGGAACAACGCCATGGCAATAACAAATATTCATGTTGAGTTTCACTGAATTCTGTCAATCCATTACAGAGATAAAGCATCGGATGGAAAAACATATGATTTTTGAGAATCAAAGGGCAATAACTTCTAAATATTACAAGTGACCTGGAAAAGTAATACATGAGAACATTGCCCCAGTGATAACATGTGTCACCTGGCTGTTTTGTGTACTGCTGTCTGGGATACACATGATAATCGTGTGCAAAAAATTAGGGGAAACGAAAAAATGTTGCTATGGGGCGACTAGGAGGAAAAATCTAATGAATATTTTGCGCATATATTATTTGCGGCCAGATGGTATCAGCAAAATTCCGCAAAAAAATACGTTGCCGCAGAAATAACCAGTTATACGGCATTAGAATATGCAAAGATTTTCCTGGTCAATTTAGGAATAAACTTAACACGGCATCAGAAACATGAGCAAAATGGCCAAAATAAGTTAGTAGGACACGACCACGTCCCTGAGTGCGAACCGCTGACAGCCTTGAAAGGATTACTTTTACGTCAAGCACAATAAAATTTGGCGTTCGTATATTTAGCATTATATTTAATAAAAAGAACTTTCTTACTGTGATCTTACACGAAAACGAGGTTTTACTGTCATTTCGCTGTGTTTTTACATGTTTGTCTCATGTCAACAACTTTTACTTTCATTTTCAAGTAGCTGAAGTCATGTGACGTGACTTCTTGTTATGCACGTTTTGATTGGCCATTGACGAAAGAGAACTATTCAACCTTGTTCGTGATCCATCGGAAAACCATCGCCATTTTCCGCCCGTCCAATGAAATAACGCAGCTGATGTATAGTCAAGTGACCAATAGGAGTGTAACGATGGATCGACTTATCCCGATAGCGGCTGTCTCGATGTCAATGCATCGATCCAAAAATTAGAAACCAATACTATTGCCGATAGTAAAACAAATATTGCGATAGTTACGATAGTTTAACAATGCAATGTTAAAGATAAAAAGCTCTTAAATTGCTCCCAAACGATGCATTAATATTTCCGTGATTCGTCCCTTTGTGTACGAAACTAACAATATGGCAGAAGGAAGTGTGATTTGGGTCGAAATTGTTACGGTCCGAATTTAGGCTTCCGGTTTCATTTTCAGAATGGCTTCCGTTTTCTTTTGGTAGGTTGAGATTTTATGGTAATAAGTGAATTTGCTGATGTTTATTACTGTTTTGTTCAGTTTTGTATGAGTTGATATGTTATTTTTTAGGGATTTAACACGTGGATTTAGTTTGGGAAGTTTTCGTAGGAAGTTCGCTAAACTGACATGAGTTTCAATGCGTTTCTAAGCAAACTGGAATTCGAATCAGTGATGCAAGGACGATAACAGTTGTTTAATTGCTTCACAAGAACACAACATGTTATTGTTTTAATTGAATCCTCATATTTACTGGTGGTCATGGTGTAGGAAAGCAGGACAGCCCAAAGTTGAACTGTAAAGTAATACTTTCAAGGCTGTAAACGGTTCGCACTAAGGGACGAGGTCGTGTCCGACTAACGAATTTTGGCCATTTTTCTCATGTTTCTGGTGCCGTGTTAATTTTATCCCTTATTTGACTGGGAAAATATTTGCATATATGAATAAAACAATGTTTTTGCTTACGGAATAGCTTTTTATCTGATCGAAATCAGTGCATTTCTTGCAGTGCGAAGGGTTTAAAGTAGAGGAGTGGGTAATTTGGATCTTTTGAAGTCGGATCCCTTCTTTCTATATATACATATATATACTGACTCAAACGTGTCTTATCCCTGTGGATCAGACCACTTGTCCAGATGTAATTTAATATTTATTCAGGTTGCAGTTTAGTTTCATAACTGTTTGAAACTGGTTGATAATGTTTCCTGTACAACAAAAAATTGTAATTATCAACCAAAAACACTTATTGTTATAACACAGGGATTTTTCAATATACAATTGTAAGTTCAAATTGATAATTTTCATGAGAATAATTGAACAAAAATTTTATTGAAAGTACCAGTATGCGGTTATTGTAGAGACTATCACATTAGCCCTTTCCCTAATGCTTATTTATGAAAATGACACCATGAATATTAAATAGATTATTTTTCATAATGGAATATGAACTCAAGACATTTTGGCTCAGGCAGAAGCTGTACAGTGAGATCTGTATCATACCATAAGTAAACAGAGCAGACCCTAATTAGACATCTCATACAGGAGTCATCTGATCTGGATCCACTTTGTTTGAAACTGCATGAAAAATCTTGTATAAGGTGGAAAATGATTGTATAAGGAGCAAAGTTACAGGGTTATTACAGGGTTGCCACAAACCAGAGGAAACAAAATTCCCTGACAATTCCCTGACATAATTTCAAATTTCCCTGACACATTTCATCGCAAAATTTGGTCTTTCTGTCATAATTTCTGTAATACGTTATGGATTTTTAAAAATATATAACCTTCATTCTCATGTTTTCAAAATTCCCTGACAATTCCCTGACAGTTGCCTATACAGTCGACTCTCGTTATGTCGAGTTCGTAGGGACCCGTTAAAATCTTCGACACATCGAGAGTTCGACTCAAAAATCACATGCCATTTTTCAAAAAAATCCAGTTTCTTTCATTACATTCACCTTAAACAAGCTGCCATATTACAAGCATACTAATGTGCTTGTACAGTTTAGTCTTCACATTGTGTAAAAGAATCGCACTCTGTGTATATAAAATTGTATATGTGCGTGTTGATCCATTACTGTTTGAACAAACTTCTGTCTTTCCTACCCTCCATTATGCCCTAATTTACAAGGTCCTGTCCAATTTTCAGATCCCTTTTGCCTTTATCATTGAATTAATGGCCGTTGGTTTGGCGATTTTTAAAGCGCATCCTTTGTTTACGCCATTTATATGGGGAAATCCCTTTTTCTCAACGGGCACCGGAAATATGCAATCACATGTGAACTAGCTGGTTGCCGATTCGCGTACTTCCGGTACATGTAAGAGAACAGCCTTATTCGGGAAACCAGACGTTTCAATATGTAGTCACCATTACACATGTTTCGCCGTATGCTGTTTCGCTATTACTCAAGTGACAAATTCAATTCAATGCTGAACTGCATGTATTGGTAATAAAATAAGGAACAGGCCTTACTTTTATCCAATCTCTACAAAATCGTCCGGAAGCGAGGACGCTTGAGAGTTATCTTTCTTACTACAATAGTCATGATTGATATTAAGGACGAATGAATGGTAATGTGTCATTTTACTAAATAACGTTCACTCAATGCGGCATTGTTCCACAGTTTGATTTAAATGAACAATTATCTGACATCAGTGATTGTTTACCCACAAAACACTGTAATTCCATGTGTCGCGATCACCTGGCGTACTTTGCCAGGGTCGGATCAAAAGGTCCAATTCACACCTCGAACTCAATCAGATTGAGAGGCGTGACTTCGATACAAACACCGATAATCACATGCAAACACACTTTGGGGACTGAAAATGATTTCTACTTAATGAAAACGTGATCAGTTTGAATTCGTCTTAAAAACTTAAATTTATATAGAATATATAGGAAGAAAAGTTGGGACTTTACAAAAACTTCGTGTCAACGAGAAATTCGTGTCAAGCAAGTACACCATAACGAGAGTGGACTGTAATTTCAAACTTCCCTGACAGTTCTCAAAAATCCCTGACAATTTCCTGACCTTGGATTTTTTTTTAATTTCCCTGACTTTTCCCTGACATGTGGCAACCCTGTTTCAGTTCTCATACAGACAAACTAGAATTGTGCAAACCCTGATCATGGAGCCACTAGAACAAGGTCTTCTTTATCTGTTACTATGACTGTCTTATTCAAAGTGAACCCTTCACTACATGAATATATGCCTTTCTATGAATTTGCAAACATAGTAGACCAAGATTAGACGGCTCCTGTATTAGCCATCTGATCAGGGTCTGCTCTTTTTGCTTATGATCTATAATATAGGTATGGTTCTACAGTTTCTACCATGGCCAAACATTCCTGTGTCCATGTGCTATTATAGCTAATTAATCTAATTAAAATTCATAACATCATTATTTCTACATGAATATTCATGGAGGAAAAGATTAATAGCATGGTACTAAACTGAACTAGGAAACTGACTCAGTCAGAGAGGGCCCCTGTAATCAAGAGCAGATAACTTTAGTCATTGTGATCTGATTCAACCGAAAAACAATAGGAGTCTTCCTCTGATGATACTTAACGCATATGCCCTTAATATGAAAGCAATATGTGAAGTACTGTTTGAGTTATCGCATAACATCAAAAGTGTTGACGAACAAATAGACGGACGGACAGACAGACAGAAAATGTGATTCCTATATAGAGACTCCTGCATGCCCAATGCAGGCCCCTAATTATACAGCTTTGTAAACCAGTAGAGGTTGAAAATCGAGTGTCTGAATATTTAGGGAAAAAAGGGTACCGGTAATTTTGTTACCTTTGAACCATGGGTTGAACAGCATGTAGATTGGATCTGGATGCTTGTATCTGAAAACTTCCGTATCAGCATCCTTCCTTTTTATAACATCAATTCTGAACTTCCACTTGCCCACATGGAATGTTGCTGTCGTCCTTATGGTAACAACAATTGAGTTGCCACTAGCAGACTTAATCCAGGCACTCAAGCCCTTTGCAGTGTCCTTGGCGGAGAGAATGATCTCCACATGTGTACCCTTAGGTGGCATGGGTGTGGCCCCTATTATAATAGATAAATAGCAAAAAAAATCCAGATAAGATGAATAGATTAAAAATTATTCAAGAATAACTTCCAAACAAGAGGGCCAGAATGGCCCTGAAGCGCTCACCAGACAATCAGGATTTTTTTTTTCAAAGTTTTCACTATATGTTTCTATAGAAAACTAGCCTGCCCTGGAGCGGGGCTAATTTTGACCCAAGAGGCACAATTTATATAACTTTTGTAGGGGACCTGAACATGACGCTATGTGCCATGGCCAAAATATGAAAGCTGAAAACCTTCAAGTTTCAGAGGAGAATGTTTTCAAAGTTTTCACTACATGTATTTCGAGGGCTTGGTGCAAAACTATTCTAACTCCTACACAAAGTGAAGAAGTTAGAATAGTTTTGCACCAAGCCCTCGATTTGTTTCTATTGAAAACTGCCCAAACATGGGGCGGGGCCAATTTTGACCCCAGGGCCATAATTTATATAACTTTTGTAGAGGACCTGAACATGATGCTCTGTGCCAAATATGAAAGCTGAGAGCCATCCAGTTTCAGAGAAGAAGATTTTCAAAGATTTCACTATTTGTTTCTATTGAAAACTGCCCACCCCTGGGGCGGGGCCAATTTTGACCCCAGGGCCATAATTCATATAACTTTTGTAGAGGACCGAAACATGATGCTATGTGTCAAATATGAAAGCTGAGAGCCTTCCAGTTTCAGAGAAGAAGATTTTCAAAGATTTCACTATTTGTTTCTATTGAAAACTGCCCAAACATGGGGCGGGGCCAATTTTGACCCAAGGGCTATAATTTATATAACATTTGTAGAGGACCTGAACATGATGCTCTGTGCCAAATATGAAAGCTGAGAGACTTCCAGTTACAGAGAAGAAAATTTTCAAAGATTTCACTATTTGTTTCTATTGAAAACTGCCCACCCCTGGGGCGGGGCCAATTTTGACCCCAGGGCTATAATTTATAAAACAATTGTAGAGGACCTGAACATGATGCTATGTGCCAAATATGAAAGCTAAGAACCTTCTGGTTTAAGAGGAGAAGATTTTTAAAGTTTTACAATATGTTTCTATTGAAAACAAGGCACCCCTGGGGTGGGGCCAATTTTGACCCCAGGGGCATAATTTATATAACTTAGAGGACCTAAAGATGATACTATGTGCCAAAGATGAAAGATGAGAACCCTGTAGATTCAGAGGAGAAGATTTTTAAAGGTTCAAATTGTTGACGACGGACGACGCACGCCGACGGACGACGGACAACCGGTGATCACAAAAGCTCACCCTGAGCACAAAGTGCTCTGGTGAGCTAAAAAGTTATTTCTCCATCAACCCTATGTTGTGCCAAATCGTCTTGAAGACACAATTCTAAAGATTGGTTCCAACAAAGGGTTTGGTAGCTCTGTATCAGTTGTGTTTAACATTTTACGTCATAAAAATGCATTTGCAAACTGTGTAGACCCAAATCAAATGACTCCTGTAGGAGCTATCTCATTAGGGTCTGCTCTGTTTGTTTATGGAATCATATACAGTTGAACTTCGATATCTTGAACTCGGATAACTCGAACTTTGGGATAACTTGAACTAAAAGTTTGGTCCTTCCAAAATCTAACAATACAGAATTGCTCTAAAATGCATCACTACGCATATATCTAGAAACTCATTTCACAGCTTAATGCAGTTCTACAGTAATGCTGAAAGCTCCTGCAGGAGCTTTCAGCATTACTGTAGACCTGTATTAAGCTATGAACTTGAGAAATTGTCCAGATTACAAATCCGATAACTCGACCTTCTGTTATCTCGAACTAATTTAATATAGTCCGTTGAAGTTTGAGATATCTGTAGGTCTGATTTTACCGCATAGATCTGCCAATGTCCAAAATGCTAAGACAGTGTTCATACACCATTACGGAAATTGATCAGCTAAGTAATGTTCTTAAGGGTCAGCATATTTTGACATCTCTGTAAAAGCCACTTTTTAAAACCCCTGTGATAAATAGATCTTCTCCCCTATTTATCACAATGGTTTCAAAACTACAGAGTAACAAAAACATTTCATTTTCTCTAGTAAATGCTCCTTTTCAGAGATTTATTGAAAGAGCTTGGGTCTAAAAATAGCTATGAGATAATGGGTCAAAGGTCAGTGTAATATATACAACTTACCAAACTGAAATACAAGTCTGAGGTCATCCTTTCCCTGCTGGTAAGGTCTGTTGAAAACCACTTCAATGTTGAATTCCTGACCCCTTCGAATGACCAGGTATTCGTGATGTGAGCTCCCTTGATTTACGTCTGTTATGTCATACACATCAGTATAGTGGTCACGTGTGTTTTCTCTAATGTTAAAATGGACATCGGTAACAGAAAGAGTTTCTTTGTCTGCTGGGTTTGGTGCTACAAAATAAAATGCACAAATCAGAGAAACAGATCAGAAGTCCAAATAAGATGCGTAAATTAAAATGTTTTCAAGTGTGATTTCTTTATTTCTCCACCAAACCCTATGTTGTGACCAATCTTTAGAATTGTCTCTTCAAGACGATTCTAAAGAGTGGTCACAACATAGGGTTTGGTGGAGAAATGACGATTTTAGTATTTGAGTACGTACCATTATCTGTAGCTCGCGATCTGAACAGATAAAGGTACATATTCAAATACAATGTACTAAAATCTTTCTCCACCGAACCCTATGTTGTAGCCACTTTTTAGAATCGTTTCTCTAAAACAATTCTTAAGGGTGGTATTTAGAAAAGAAATTGTTTGGTGGAGAAGTTGTTCTTAATTTTTTTTATTTTACACATCTCATCTAGACCTCTGAAAAACTTGTTGAAGTACAGCTACCCATGTGATAAACATTTTATTACAAAGACTGCATCTTTGTGTGGGGAGCATTAAGCCTTTCCATGTTGAATTTTCAAAAGAGAAGAGTCCATCACGCTTACTCCATGAACCGTTATCCATGAAATAAATGCTGACATCATACACCTTAATTAGATTAATTTTTAAAATGGCAAATTATAAACAAATAAATTTTTTGCTTAAGCAGAAACTATACAATAAGATCTATATTATTCCATCTATAGGCAAACAGAGCAGTCCCTGATCAGATGGCTCCTACAGGAGCCATCTGATCTGGGTTTACTCTGTTTGCAAAGGCGTAGAAAGACTTATTTATGGAGTAAAAGGTTAAAGATAGATTTCATCCAGTATAAAAGGGAATAATTTGTGAGAGTATTTTGAATTCATGACAAACAGTGCAGACCCTGATGACAGGGCTCCTTCAGGAGTCCTCTGATCTGGGTCTACACTGTTTGCAAATGACAGTGCACTCAAAACACACATTTCAGCTGGCTTGCGGTAGGTCAGTGGTTCTACCCAGAAGTTCTTCTGTGCACCAAACAATGCAGTTTGTTTTGTGTACAGAACTTCTGGGTCTTCTTTTACCTGTAATTAGCTGGACGTTGTAACATGACTGAAATACTTTTAAAACGATGTAAAACTATATATAAAGTTTATAAACCATGCTCAGATCTGTATAAACAATTTCATATTGAGAATGGACTTTTAATTCTTTATGGTTCTAGTTAGAACATCTGATTAACTCTTTATAACCAATATTCTTCTGTACAAATTGTTTTCCAGTTATAATTAACCCTTTGCTTGCTATTCACGTTAATATACCTACCTGTAAATAGTGAAGACCCAGATGAGACAGCTCCTGCAGGAGCTGTCTCATCAGGGTCTGCACTATTTACAAATTGATTGTGCAACAAGTGCACTCCACATCAGTGGTTGCACAGCGAAATAGTTGTACACAGTGAATATATATGTAATTATACAACAGGGCATGGGTAAAGAAGGAAAAATATATTTTAAAATTCAGCAAGCGAAGGGTTAAGGTACATCAACAAACACTTATCCTGACTCTTCAACACATCGAGGTCTGCATAAAAAATGCTATCACAAGAACTTGTTTTCTATGCTGAAGGAATAGTATGAAGCAGGCTTAAACCCTTAATTCCCTCATATTGACGACTTTTGACAACTCTGTAAAAGTTACTTTGTGAAACCATGATAAATAGAGAATTTGTTCCTACAGGAGCAAATGCTCTATTTATCACAATGGTTTCAAACTACAAAATTCTAAAAAATTCCTTTTCTCTAGTTAATGCTCCTTTTCGGTAGATTTATTCAAAGAGGTTGTATCTTAAAATAGCCTATGAGGTAATGGGTTAACACTTTCCCTCAAATAAGTGCACATGCCTTTTCACCCATTTGCATTTAACAGAGTAGACCCAGATCAGACGTCTCCTATAGGAGCCATATTATCAGAGTCTGCTCTCTTTGCTTCTGGTATAATATATATCTGACTCTATAGTTTCTGCTTGATCAAAAGTGTTTGAATGCTAAATTATAAACAAGATGTGTAAAACTTGTGAAACACTACACTATGTCCCCCACACCACCCTAATAGGCTAGCTGGCCTTACACTCCATGAGATACATAGGCATGCCAACTATGAAGTCTGTATGTGAAGTTGATGATTTTACCTATATATGTGCTTTGACCTTGAAGGATGGTCTTCACTTTGACATGTCATGTCACCACGCAATACATGCACCTTCATGAGATACACATGCATGCCAAATATCAAGTCTCTATCTGTACAAAATCAAATAGTATAGCAAATGTAAACTTGACCTATAAATTTGTCCTTTGACCTTGAAGGATGACCTTGACATTGACATGTCACCACTCAAAATGTGAGGTTTCATGAGATACACATGCATGTCCAATATAAAGTCTCTATCTCTATTAGTTCGAAAGTAAGTGATTTGACCTATACCTCTGGCCTTTGACCTTGAAGGATGTCATTGGCCTTGACATGTCACCCCTGAAAATGTGCGGCTTCAAGAGATATAAATTAATGCCAGATAAGTCTCTAACTCTACTGTTTCAAAAGTTATGCCCAATGTTAAAGTTGCTGACAAAAATCATCTTGACTTTTGACTCTGAATGACCTTGACATGTCACCCCTCAAAATGTACTGCTTTATGAGATACTGATAGGCCTACTAATGCATGCCAAATATCAAGTCTCTATCTCTACTGGTTCACAAGTTATGGCTAATGTTAAAGTCAGTGATTTGACCTAGTATAGATTTGACCTCTGACCTTGAAGGACGACATACCTCAATTGACCTTGACATGTTCACAGGGGTAAGACATGTTTGAGTCAGTATACATGTATACTCCTTTTATTGTGTTTGGCATATTAGTACCCGTTTAAAGGCTGTGGCGGTTCGCACTCGAGGACGCGGTCGTGTCCAATTAACTTATTTTGGCCATTTTGCTCATGTTTCTGATGCCATTTTATTCCCAATTTGACCAGGAAAATCTTTGCATATTTGAATAAAACAATGTCTTTGCTTACGGAATAGCTTTTTATCTGTTCCAAATCGGTGCATTTCTTGCAGAACGAAGGGTTTAATGTAGAGGAGTGGGTAATTTGGACCTTTTTAAGTCGGATCCCTTCTTTCTATATATATATATACACATATACTGACTCAAACATGTCTTACCCCTGTGGACATGTTACCCCTCACATTGTGTCTGTAACAAAGACCTATGTTTTATCATAGGTATTTGGTCTGTAATAAACTTATAGATCTAAGTGCACTTAGCAATTACATTATTAATTATGATGGCTGTTTTATAGTTTATTTTATAAATAGATCTACAGTAGAATCTAGGTCATATTTACAAGTTGCAGAACTGGTGCTCTAGTCAAAATATGGATAATAATAACGGTACAACTTGGTCTCAAGTTCAAGATCTAGCAAGCCTATGAGGTAATGGGTTAAAGCAGACGACACAACCATGACAACAGACGACAGTTCACGCTACTTTCACAATTTGAAATGGAGTAAAAAAAATATGACAGTCATAGGTAATATGAGAAGACGGGCTAGTGAGCCATTGTCCAGATTAATAGAGGCATAATTAGACTACAATGGAAGAACTTTGTGGCGTCGGCTCAAACACGTTGCCTGCTTACTCAAGTATACCTCATGCAGCTGCAATAAATTTGTTATTCACCTTGCTAAAAATTTAGGTGGAGACTAACTCAGCGTATTACAAGGCTTCACGAACATTTTTAAGAACATCTATGTCTTATTACAATTCTTAGTAACAGACTAAAATTATAAATTACTCTTGTGTGCTTATCACGCGCATAAATAGTACAACTGTGCCTCTAATTGAAGAGTAGCGCATTAACAACCAAAAGGAACGGAAAGTATGGTATAAATTTGGGCTTAACTAAGCAACTAATTAAGAACGTTCATGAAACTCAAAATGTTTTACAATTAGTGCTTAGCAAAAAAAAAGTTAACCGTTTATCCTTTTTCTAAGCTTAAGATACTTAAGATTTTCGTGAAACCGTGGCCAGGACAACCTTCTGGAGTTTTGGAAATAACTTTGACTATTCGACATAGACAGTCACGAGGTACGCGTCATTTTGACGTAAGATGTGCAAAGGTTTGGAATAGGAAGATTTTACGTCTAATAACTTGAATAATAACTCTGTAAGTAAATATGTCTTTAAGGCAGATGGTTACTTGATACATTCCGAACGTAAAACGGAAATTTAAGCTCCTTTCTGCATAAATTTCGTCTTGCATTAAGCTACCACCCCTCTCCCTCATATAAACGCATTTTCACGCATTTAAGCTACCACCCTCTCCCTCATATAAACGCATTTGCACGCCTTTTCAAACAGAGTACACCCATATCCTATACGAACCGTTTGACCAGGATCTGTTCAGTTTGCTTATTACATGACACAGATCTAAATCTAATAACTGGAATAATAACTCTGTAAATAAATATGTCTTTAAGGCAGATGAACAGAAAATTAAGCTCCTTCAGGAGCTTTCTGCATAAATTTCGCCTTGCATTAAGCTACCATGAAACTTTTAACCCTCTCTCTTTCTCTCTCATATAAACGCATTTTCACGCATTTAAGCTACCACCCTCTCCCTCATATAAACGCATTTTCACGCCTTTTCAAACAGAGTACACCCATATCCTATACGAACCGTTTGACCAGGATCTGTTCAGTTTGCTTATTACATGACACAGACCTAAATATATAGTGTTTGTCAACGTACGGAGAAAATTCCTTGGAATAGTTTAGCCTAAACTTTAAAATTATACTAATAAATATTCATGATGGCATTATTTCGTACATGTAGGAGCCGCCTGATCTGGGTCTACTCTATTTGCCAATGCGAGAAAACACGTTTATATGAGGGAAAGAGTTAAACCTTCATTCGGTGGTCGCATTTGAGGGTTTCTACTGTACTGTAAAACCTCTCAATAACGACCACTAAATTGTGTTAATTAATTGGTATTTTGGGCAGGTGGTTGCTTAAAGCAAGGTGAAAGTAAAACAGAACTCTCCTTTAAGCATCCACCTGCCTTTAACACAAAATACTTGATGAAATATAGTGGTCGTTATAGTGAGGTTCTACTGTATTGTAAAACTCATCATGCTGAAAAAACAAAGTCTGCTCAAACCCTGATCTGTAGCATTTTTCACTTCGTTAATGCTTTTGAGAAACTCCCAAGTTCAAAAAAGTTTGGATCCGTATGAGATGCCGAGTTACTTGTGTAGTTCAATGTCTAATCTGGACCAAATTTTTACTTTGAGTCAATTCAAAATTCGATTTATCCGAAGTTCGAGATATAGAAGTTCAACTGCATATCAATCCATAAGGAAATGTTCGATTTAGCCAGGTTTCCTGAACACATTGTCTGATGGAGGGACTCTGTAGCTGCTTGACCCTTAAAGTGCAGGGTAGCGTTTTACTAACGAAGTTACGCTAGCGTAAGTCTACGAACGAAGGGATTTTGACGTAAGTTACGAAAATCGCGTTTTACTAACATTTGCGTAGTCAATGTCCTTTACAAACAGTGTAGACCCAGATGAGAGGGCTCCTACAGGAGCCCTCTCATCAGGGCCTGCACTGTTTATCACATTACAATTTTATTTTAAAGAATCCCTTAATATTCGCTATAAGCATGACGTGCTTGATTTTTTTATAGTCCATTTGACAATTCAGCGGTATGAGGGTTAAGGACTGAGCTCACCTGAGACTCTAGTTGTAAGCAATGAAATATCTCTGTCCCATCGCCCACCAGTCCTTGATGGCCTACCAGCCCTTGATCGCCTATGCACAGCTAAATAACCATTACTGCCCCTGTCACTATTCCTTGAGCCCCTTGAGCTCCGTGCACTTCCTCCGGCTGAACTGCCCCCGGCCCCCATTGTCGTGTTTTCGAAAAATTAAGTTCTCAAAATCAACCCCACTTGTAAAGTAATAATTATAGACTCCAGTGTTCTTGGTATATAAAATCAGGAATTTCTCGATCTGATTGCATGTAAGTCTTTGACAAAGTAAATGGTCTTTAACTCTCTATGAATGTTCACTCATTTAACCAGGCGATAGTCTTTGTACTGTAGTGATTTTAACCCTTTCGCTGACTCATGTTCTCGCCTGCAGAATTTGTCGTCTGCTTCAGCTTTTATTGGTGAATTTTCATCCGTTTGATTCTATAAAAAGTAACCACAAGACCAAACAGTTTGGATTCACATAAGACACCGAGTTACTAGGCGTCTCACCTGGATCCAAACTGTTTGAATAGTTGATAACGGATTCGCCACTGACAGCGAAATAGTTAAAACACCATATCGGATGTCTTGTTCAATAGAACTGAACAATGCATGTTAACCCTTTCACCGCCGCAGTCGCATAAAAGCACCACGACAAATAGTGCAGTCCCAGATCAGACGCCGCCTTTTCAAGGCGGCGTCTGATCAGGGACTTCACTATTTGTCTCAATCTCTATTTCTATATATGTGCTTTATTCCTTTGAAATTTGCATTTATTTATCTCATTTCCTTATTTTACTGAATGGTTTAACAAACTTGGAATGCAGACGACAATTAGAAATTTGGCACTGAAAGGGTCAAGCAAACGGTAATAATCTGTTTATATTGCATGCCAATTATTCTTATCCGAAAGTCCGTTGTTGCCAAGCAGTTTGTAATAGTAAGAATCAAATTTAGAAGAACTTTGTCTTAAGCGACCATTCATTTATAAAACACAGGATTCTTAAAACGCAAGTTGTTGCTTAATGCAGGGCAAAAGTAATGCAGGAAACTCATACAGGAGCTTTCTGCACTACTTTTGACCTGTATTAAGCTACCACCTGCCTTACATACCCATAATTAGACCTCTTTTGGTGGCCGCTTAAGACCGGCTCGACTGTATATACAATAAACAAGCAGACCCTAATCAGACAGTTTTTATAGGAGTCATCTGATCTGGATCTACTCTCTTTGCAAAGGAGTGAAAATGCGTTTGTATGAAGGAAAATATTAAGACGGACGGTAGCTTAATGCAGGGTGTAAGCCATGCAGAAAGTTCGATGATGAGCTATCTGCGTGACTGCTATCCTGCATTAAGCAGCCGCCTGTCTTAATTGTTCTTTAAGATACTCTCTATAACGCCACTAAATTACATCAAGTATTTTGTGTTAAAGACATGTGGATGCTTAAAGCAAAGTGAAAGTAAACAGAACGCTCCTACAGTTTTACTTTCACCTTGTTTTAAACAGCCATCTGCCCTAAACACCAACTAATAAACACAATTTAGTGGCCCTTATAGAGAGGTTTTACTGTATATCAAAAGTCCTGTCTGAAGGGGTTTTGCTGTGCCACCAAACTGCTCGATCTCGTCGACTGCCTGACAAATTGACAATCATGGCATGCAACTCTATAACTTTTCCTAGAATGATCATTTTTACACCATACAGACATCCGTTATGTAAATAGAGGATCTTACATGAGTGTTCATTATACATTGTTTTTTATGAAACGCGTTTACTATAATAATATGACATGAGCTTTAGCGAGTGTCATATTCATTACAGTCAACGAGTTTAAAAAAAACAATGTATAATGAACACGAATGTAAGATTCTCTTTATCACATAATCCTTAAAATGCCATAGAAAATAAAACAGACTAGCTGGCGACTGTTTCTGCCAATGCTTTACAAACAGCGTAGTAATACAGCGGACGACGCGCTTGGAGTGCTATGATTGGCTAACGCTATTTAAATGAGCGCTACGATTGGCTAACTTGCTAATTTGCATAAAAAATGCACTAGTGCAATTCTGCGAAATACGGCACTCTGTTACGGCACTCCCGCATGGTAGATTATGTGATAAATACATGTATGGTTATTGACCATTTCCCTTTTCGTTTCATTTAGAAATAATGACATTATGCGTATCTATTAATTGAATTTGTAAAAGGTATTTTTTTCATGGAATGTTTTGATATATCGTGTCAATAGAAAACAGAGCAGACTGATCAGACGGCTCCTACAAAATCTGTCTGATCAATGTATGCTCTGTTTGCAAATGCGTGAAAATTGGTATGTATGAGGGACAGTGTTAAGCTGCGTAAAACAAGTTGCCTTTCTTGGGTTCTGATGCCACCTAGGTTCGAGCGAAAAAAAAGTGTCACTCTACCAAGAAAATGGTGCAGTTTTTATTTTAGGCACTTGTACACGGGGACAATATTCACTGCAACATTTTGAATTTAAATTTGAGACTCAGACCCCAAAACTGCAAATTTAGATATTGTAAGTTCACAATTTTAAAGAATATTTGGCTAAAATGCAAGTTAAGGAATCATGCCTGTAGTACAGTAATTCGCGCTAACGTCTAAAGACGTTCACATGGTGGAAATGGTTAAGCCCAACTCTCGGACGCACGCACGAACGCACGCGCACTCGTGCATCCACACTGTATTGGATGGTATTTATTTACTGTATTTCTTACCAACCATAGTGTAACGTGCACCATCGGCACTCCCTGGCGGTCACTCATCCAGTCAGAAGTTGCGCAGTCTGTAGCTTAACCTCGCTAAGCAAATGTATTTCCAGAGCTAGCTCTCCAACAAGTAGAGTTTATAGTGCGTATATAGCCTACCTAACAGCCTCCCTGTTACATAAGTATTATTCATACTCAACAAAAGCCAACAACATTCGCACTGAAGAGCTGAACAGTGAAACAGATGTTCTATTTATGTACATCTCACCTTCATTAAATGTTAACGTACGGAATCACATCAATATCGAACACATATACATGTATATGAGACCGTCAACTCTAACTAGTTCAATAAACCACACTGTGTCCTAAGAGAGCGCGAGTTGCGCCGCACACTATGCCGGAATTAGACCATACCTAATTCAATATGACGGCGAATTGTTATCGAACTTGATCGTTGAAAGTATCTCGTTGTCTTAAATTGGCAGCCTAATGCAGGGTGCAAGTCATACAGAAAGCTCCTAGAGAAACTTTTTGCGTGATCTCCCCCGCCCCCTCCTGCATGAAGCTGCCACCTGTCTCCAAGGGGTGTAGGACAAAACCCCACTAGGACGTAACCCCAGTAGGACATTTATAACCCCATAGGACAATACCCCACTAGGACAAAACCCCAGTAGGACAATACCCCATGTGGACAAACTCCCATGATAAACATAAGTATGTATTTAATTAAGGAGTTATATTTACAAATGGCACTTCATAGCTATAGAAAGGGAGAATAAAACATACGAGAAAAGAAATAAGTATAAATATTTAATTTCAATGGGAATAAAAGTAATAAATAACTATGTTGTTATGCATATGGTAATAACCTGATTTTCACTACTGTTTGTATGTACCAAATAAAACCAAGTACATCTTCACTATCACAACAGGTAGTGTTTGTCCAAATCAATCACTTGTAAGGGAGTGATTTAATCAGGATCTACACTATTTGTCAGTGATAGTTATAGTTACATTAGAATATAAATCCACATCTAAAATGTTGAGGCAAGTGATATAAAACCATGTATGTAACAAACTAAACCAAGTATCTGGTCACTCTCACAACAGATAGTGTTTGTCCAAATCAATCACTTGTAAGGGAGTGATTTAATCAGGATCTACACTATTTGTCAGTGATCGTTATAGTTATATTAGAACATTGATACCGCTAAAAACAACAATTAAATTAAAAATTAAAGTTAAAAGTAAACTAAAGCTCATTTAACTATGAATGCATTCTTCATTTATTCATAATTTTGACCTAATTTTAAATATGCTTTAACTTCTATTTTTATTTGCAGATTGTAACTTTAAATTTGAAAATGTAAAAATCTTGCTCTGAATTTATATTCTGATTGAGTGTTTCTTCTTCAAATTATCTAAAAGTTGATTTATAACCCAATTATGTTAACATATGGGGTTTTGTCCGCCTTGACACATTTGGCAGTGGGGTTGTGTCCTATGGGGCATTGTCCTATTGGGGTTACGCCCTAGCGGGGTTTTGTCCGTACCCCGTCTCCAAGACCGACATTTATACTAAATTTCTGTTTTTCATGTCCAGTTTAAAAGGGGGTTACTGTACTATAGTATTTAGATAAGTTTAGGAAAACAGGTTTTATACAAACATGCTGACGGACGGACGACTAAAGAAGAGTTACATTATTAGTGTACCCAAGTACGAGGGGCTCGTACATGTACTTCTTTGAGTAGCGTGGACATAAATTCCGATTAGCCTAACACCAGACGTGTATACATATCCTTTAGACTGTAACATAAAACACACGTAGCCTAATTGTAATAACCTGTCATATGTAAACATGTTTTGATCTAGACCTGACCGAGTATCTATCTCGGTATGTGATTAAGATCCAATCTGTTCGACAACCAGAACGTTCTAATTCTGCAAAATAAATTAAATAAATATGGACAAAATCGCAGACGAATATCTTGCAGACGACAGTTGGTGTGTCTGTCGTTTAACCATATACATGTACTCAATGAATATTTATGATTTAGGTTCAATCCTCCTTGCCGGTAGTATGTGGGTATGTATATAGTCGTATTGTTATTTTGTTATCTAGTCAGGGGGTTTATTCTTAATATACAGTCTCTATTAAACAGTCTATCCCAAATCTTATTTGGAGCAATACATGTTTTTTATGAACATTTCATAAGGCGGTGCCTTTTACCGATGTCAAAGTGTCATATTTAACTCTTTGCATGCTAGCGGTGAAACCGTGATTACCTATATGCAAACAGTTTGGATGATAATGCGGCGTCTCATCAGGATCCAAACTGCTTGTCATCTTGACCATGTTTTTAAAAACAAATGAGAGAAAGTTTATTTTTAAGATTGAAGCAGATGACAAATGTTGCAGACGAAATATTACTTAGCGTGCAAAGAGTTAAATTAACGTTGATATATTTTAGTGTAAATAATGTCATAACGCATGTTTAAGTACCTGCTTTTGATTTCAGTTATAAAGTCTCTGTTAATCAGTTAATCTCATATCCGATTTGAGGTAATAATCGTTTTCTTAAGAACAGAATATGCCTTTGTTTGGCCGTTTTTCTAAATTCAATTTTTATCATCTGTCTAATTTATGTAGGTTTTAATCAAAACAAACTTTATATACTCGTAAATGTACGGATGCTTGTTTGTTTGTTTGATTAACAGAGTCTGTATACTTTTTAACTTATATATAGATATAGTGCAATATGTATGGAATAGTACTGTGATATATTTACAGTCTCTTGTAATTCAAACATGAATAACATGGTTTCTTTATAGCTTTATGTTTGTCTTTGTATGATTTTAACCATGAAGAGACTCTAATAAAGATTATATATTGGCAAAATTTCCATGAAAGGTAGGATACACTCATTCCTAAAGACCATGAGTGTAAACAGTGCATATGCTGATCAGATACCTCATACAGGAGCTGTCTGATCTGGGTCCACAGTAGCTTCAAATAGGCATATAAAAGCGTATCTATGGAGTAAATGGTAGAATATTCATGATGTCATTATTTCTTGCATGGATTGACCAATTAACCCCTTTCGCTGCCAAACTCTGTCGTCTGCTAACTTTGTCGTCTGCTACAAATTTTCATTCTTTTGATTTACATAGTAACAGTAACAAACATTTTGGATCCTGATGAGACGCCGAGTTACTCGGCCTCTCATCTGGATCCAAACTGTTTGCATAGGTAATCGCAGATCTGGCATTGGCAGCGAAAGGGTTAATCCATGCCCTGCTACTCTAGACAAACTTCGCGTTTGCAAACACCTTGGATCCCGATGAGACGCCGAGTACGCCGACTAACTCGGCATCTCACCGGGTCCAAACTGTTTGGCACTATAGTTTCTCAAACGATTTATCGTATCGGAAGAAGTTTAAATTCGACCAGATCCATTTTTAAACCAGACATTGGTTTGTTCACAGCGGGTTAATGGATTGAAGGCATTTTGCTTCTCAAGATACAGCAAAACCAATATAATCTGGAATTTTAATAAATAACAATATAGGTCTTTTTAGGCAGGTGGCTGCTTAAGGCAGGAGGAAACCTTCTGTGTGAATTTTACCCTGCATTAACCCTTTCACCGCCAATATCGCATAAATGCACCATGACAAATAGTGCAGTCCCAGATATTTTATATATATGTTTACATGCATGCTCATATAATATAGTAGCTACTTTGTTAATTTCTGACCCAATTTTTGATTTCTCAGTCTTTTATTTGATATTTTAGAACTACATGTATACATACATTAAGTGTTAAAATGTACGTAAGTTTATTCCCGCGTGACAATTTATTGCTTGTGTGATTTGTATGTGAATTTGTTAATGTTGCCCACTAAACTGGGCCTTAAACAGTTATCGAAATAAAAGTTCAAAGTTCAAAGATCAGACGCCGCCTTTCAAGGCGGCGTCTGATCAGGGACTTCACTTTTTGGCTCAATCTCTATAGCTGTGCTTTATTCCTCTGAAATGTGCATTTATTTATTTATTTCATTTTCTTAATTTTTCCGAATGATTTAACAAAATTGGTCAGCAGACGACAATTAGAAATTTGGCGCGGAAAGGGTTAAGTATCCACCTGTCTGAAAATCGATATTGATACTAATGTTAACCCTTTCCCTGTTCTACATTTTCCAAATGTCATTACCTACTGAATATTCATGGCCAAACTAGTTATAATGAAATATGGAAGGTGGAATATTGTCGACGTTTTAGAAAGCAAGGAAACATATCTATCAAATTCTATTAGCAAAAAGAGCAGACCCTGATCAGACGGCTCCTCTAGGAGCCGTCTGATCTGGGTCGACTCTGTTTTGCAAGTGCGTGAAAACACGTTTATTTGAGGGAAAGGGTTAACGTCCTGTTTAGAGGGGTTGTATTGTATTCCCTTCTATTTAAAGACTTAATTTTATATGACTCGCTCATTCGGAATAACAAGTTTAGTGTCTTTTCAAGTGTTTGTTGACATGTAGTTAAGTCTTTCCCCAATGTGAATAAAAAATGTCTGCTCAAAATTTTGATTTGGTAATTCAGATTCAACAAGTCTTGTGAAAAACCATTGACCGAGTGTCAAACAGCTTTGATCTTGATGAGACGCCGAGTCACTCAGCGTCTCATCTGGATCCAAGCTGTTTGCAAA
The DNA here is from genome assembly GCA_963576725.1 of Azorinus chamasolen. Lineage (NCBI taxonomy): Eukaryota > Metazoa > Mollusca > Bivalvia > Cardiida > Solecurtidae > Azorinus > Azorinus chamasolen. The sequence continues at coordinate 12,396,725 of OY755238.1, read as the reverse complement.
TCCGAGCAATGTCGCGGATAGCAGAATAAAGATGTTTAATTGTTGGTTGATACGCGTGATAGGACTTGGATATTGACAACATTATGCAAGTATGGTAAATAATGCAGACAATATGTGCAGTTGTTTAGACATGCAATACAGTAGATTAACCCACTCTAAATCGGAATTTTAGGGTAGAGAAGAGTTTAGATACTTTTAAGAAAGTGACTGCATAATGCATGATTAAAGTCACGCAGAAAGTTCATCTAGGAGCTTTCTGCATGACTACATGACCTACATTAAGCTGTCATCTGTCTCCAAGTCCGACATTTATACTAAACTGAACGTCCGGTTTAGAGGGGATTTACTGTTCAGTGTCGCTAATACGACCACTCAAAAGAAGTATAATCCTGGATTTGTAAAAACAGGCAGTAGCTTAATGCAGGACACAAATTTATACAGTAAAACCTCTCTATAACGGCACTAAATTACATCCAATAATTTGTGTTAAAGACAGGTGGCTGCTTAAAGCAAGGTTAAAGTTAAACAGAACGCTCCTACAGGAGCGTTCTGTTTTACTTTCACATTGCTTTCAGCAACCACCTGCCCTAAATACCAACTGATTAACACAATTTAGTGGCCGTTATAGAGGGATTTTACTGTACTTAAAGCTTATAGTTGAGATTTTTGCAATAAATGTGCCCTCCATTAAGGAACCACCTGCTTACTCCTTACTTAATACATTATCCTATAACACTTCCCTTCATATAAACGCCATTTGCAAGCAGAATAGACCCAGACCTCACGGCTCCTACACGTGACACTATACAGATCGGAGTCTACAGTTTCTGTCAAGGTAAAAACAATCGTGCGTACATGTTCCATTATATAAAATGAGCTAATAAATATTCATGATGTCATTATTTCTAACAAAATTACTGAATAGGTAAAGGGTTAATTTATAACTTAGAAACAGTTTAATGCAGGTCGAAAGTAATGCTGACGATTTCTGCATAACTTGCAAGCGATCTGCATCAAAATGTCGTATAGATGTGTGTAACAATGTTTTCAAACTACAAATTTCTAAAATTTTCCTTTTCTCTAATTAGTGCTCCTTTTCGGTAGATTGATTCAAAGAGGTTGTGTCTAAAATAGCATATGGAGGAAAGGGTTAACGGCCGCTCATTTATTGAACATAGGAGTCTTAAAACAGGTGGTTGCTTAATTCAAGGCAATAGTAATGTAGAAAGCTCCTATAAGAGCTTTCTACATTACTTTTGACCTGCATTAAGCTACCACCTGCCTTACAGACCCATAATAAAATCTCGTTTTTATGACCGCTTAACCCATTCCCCCATATTGACGACTTTTGAAGACTCTGTAAAAGTCACTTTTTGAAACCATTGTGATAAATAGCTCTATTTATCACAATGGTTTCAAACAACAAAATTCTAAAAAGTTCCTTTTCTCTTGTTAATGCTCCTTTTCGGCAGATTTATTCAAAGAGGTTGTATCTAAAAACAAAGGCTTGTGGTAATGGGTTAAGACAGGTTATACTGTATTCACGTGTTAAAGAGTAAAGGGACAGCTTTCGAGAATGTCAGACTGGCAGTATCTAGTATTACGCGCTCACCTTCCACCCTTGTGGAGATTAACGATGAGTTTTCGTTCCGCCTCCTGTCATCCCTTAATCCCCTATGCCTCGAATGATAACCACTCGTTGAACCTCCACTGTTGGAACTACTTCCGCTCCCCATATTTCTGTTTAGTCTCCCAAGTTCAATATTATAGATAAAACCTCAACTGTCATACAGACGGTTTATAGACTTAGTATGTACACTGGAAACGGGCTAGATATCATTAGTAACCGTCACGCTTCACATCATCTCTTCATCGAACCCAGAACCAAGTGTCCAATTTACTGTAGATGGCCAATTTATGGAATTAATCCAGAACAAAACTAGCTTCCCAGGAGACACTGTTGAAAACCCCCCACCTATTGTAACACCTGGTTTGTTTGTTGTGGTTGCAGTTGCCATATCTAAACATCTTTACAAGCCAAACAAAATCAATACCCCTTGTAAACTGAACTCATCATTGATATTCCTGTCATAAACAGTCTGTAATTGCATTATTCAAGAACAGAAAAACGGACTTTCAAATTAGCATCAGTGTTGATCTTTAAAACAGGTGGCAGCTTAATGCAGGATGAAAGTCACACAGAAAGCTCCCTTTTTGGGAGCTTTCTGCGTGACTTTTCATCCTGTATTAAAACAACAGCATCATTATGCTATACGTTTAGTTTACTCTCTTTCCACCATGCATATTCATGTAAGAAATATCCAGTGTAATAAAGGCGCTATATAAAAGTGGTATAATAGTAATAAGATGACATCATGAATACTAAGTAAGTTATTATTTACTGGTATACATACGAATATAGGAGTATTCAGGAATGCTAGAATCTGTAGCATCTGCAGATTTATACTCTTTCATAAGAAAACAGAACCGACACTGAACGGGCGGCTTATTCAGGAACCGCATGATCTCTCTTTGCAACGGTGCAAAAAGGGCGTTTCTAAGGACTACCGGGTACATGGCTATGTGATTGATTTTTTTAAATATCACCCATACGGATTTTTGTTCAATGCCGTTTGTTCCAGCAATATTTTCCATTTGCATAATTATACAGTAAAACCCCGGTAGTTTGAATACTAGAATACGTACCATTATCCTTCTTTAAGACAGGTGGTAGCTTAATTCAGGATGCAAAACATACAGAAAGCTTTGCTATGAGCTTACTGTGTGACTTTCATCCTGTACTAAGCAGCCGCCTGCCTAAAATGACATCAATTCATCATTACTAAACATTTGAAGGAGGTTTTACTGTATGTGGCGAAAACTTCGCATAAGTGTTGAGTCTGAATTGTGTATTGTTCATTTTGGCCTATTGTTACAACTTCAATATATACGGCTGAACTTGATATCTCGAACTCGGATAACTCAAACTTCAGATGTAGTTTGCCCGGGTGTGAATAAAACTGGAAATATGAGCCCAGAAAGGGCGTGAACTTCACGCTATTGAATATCGATGGCATAGTCATCCACTGTATAAATCACTAGTCAACTGGCGCATTTAGAGCAACCCTATAAATGTAGACTATTAACTTTATACTTCGTGAATATGTTACATGTGTGTAAGTAATAATGACATCATGATTGTTAATTAGATTTATTGTTATAATAACACATAGACACAGAAATATTAGGCCATCACAGAAAGTGCAGAATCATACTTTTACTATATCGCAAGCAAACAGAGCAAACCCTGATCAGACGGTTCCTACAGGAGCTGGGTCTTCTATGTGTGCAAAGGCATGGGGAGACGTAGTTTTGGAATAAAGGGTTAATTCTTTCATTGTCAAAGGGGATTTTGTAATTACAGTGAACCCTCATTACAACGGAGGGGTTTATTTCCAGACATTTTGCTGGTATAACGAGGTTGCCGTTATAACGAGTTTAAATATGAAAGGAACCATATGGCCAGTTTTAAACTGGTACCAACAGGTGGACGCTAATGTAGAACACACGAAGGCAATTTAATTAAGCTCCCTTTTCACTTCTTGTATTCTGCATTAAGCGATCACCTGTCTTGTTGGCATTACACCTCCTATTTATTCAGTGGTTGTTTAAAAGACTTAACGGTAATTTTGTTTCAACGCATACTGCCGGAATAACGAGGGTGCCATTGTAACGAATGCCAGTATAATGAGGGTTCACTGTACCAAAAACACACAATTTGGACCCAGGTAAAATGCCGAGTAACCCGACGTCTCATCAGGATCCAAAATGTTTATAAAAGGACCCTAAGTGTTAAAACTATGATTGTGATGTTTAGATTTTAACAAACATATAATGAAATATACTTAGGCCGACAACCATACAATATCGCTTTTTTTAAATTGCTGACAATTTTGTGATATTTAAAAAATATAGCAACGAACAGCTCGATTCTAAAACTGTTGGCAAATGTTAGTAGAATTCTCTCACAGCTAGAAAGAGTTTACATGTTAACCCATAACCTCATAGGCTATTTTTAGATCCAACCACGTTGAATAAATATACCGGAAAGAAGCATAAACTAGAGAAAAGGAAAATTTTAGAGTTTTGTAATTTGAAACCATTGTGATAAATAGAGCATTTGCTCCTATAGGAGCAAATGCTCTATTTATCACAATGGTTTCAAGATCTTATTTTTACAGAGGCGTAGAGGAAAGGGTTAAACATTACCTTACCCAACTGTGACAAAAATATCTGCGCAAAGTTGGATTAAATGCAATTGTGACTACTGTGCGATTCGCTCAATCCTTAGAGAAAATATTGTCCTAGTAGTGTCAAACAGCTTGGACCCTGATGAGACGTCGAGTTACTCGTCGTCATCGTCGTCATCATCATCATCATTCTGCATTACTTTTGCCCTGCATTAAGCAACCACCGCCTGCTTTTTAAGACTCCTGTGTTCAATAAGCGAATGGTCGCTTAAGACAGGTTCTGCCGTAATCACTTATTCTCACATTAAAATAGACATGGGCGTCGCTTTTCAGTGACTACTGGTAAAAGAGTTAACCCTTTACTCCATAAATACGCCTTTTGATTTTAGATTTGATTCTACAGTTTATGTCACCATTCTCAAGTATCTGATTGGTCAGATTCTGAGCTGGCTCAGAATCTGACCAATCAGATACTTGAGAATGATATCAGACGGTCAAATTAACTCACTCTAAGCCTTTAGTTAGCTCTTTACTCCATAAATACGACTTTCTACGCCTTTGCAAACAGAGCAGACCCAAATCAGACAACTCCTAAAGGTGTGAAAAACAATTTATATAAGGGAACTGGTTACAGCATGTAAGACTTAACAGAGATGCGAAAATCAATATACATGTATAATGCTTGCAGTGATATCTTTCCCATTTCGCATATGAAGGATATTGATGATGATGATGATGATGATGATGACGACGATGACGACGACAGTGATGATAAATTAATGATATGATGATGATAATGATGATTATGATGATGATGGTGATGGTGATGATGATGACGATGACGACGACAGTGATGATAAATTAATGATGATATTGATACTGAATACTACATAAACGAAGTAACAGCTGCTTACTTAGTAGCCTTGTGGTTACTACGGACTCTATTGGGCGTCGTCCACCCCTGCGGCCCGCGTGCTCCCTATAGTAGGTCGCGCTGTCCACATGCCTAACCCCACTCTCACGTGGACGACTTCTGGAGCTGCCCATTTCTCACGTCGTTTACTGATCGACTACTTCGGTATCCAGTCGAAATAAAACACTTGCTAGTTTAATATCCAGATTCAAAATGCACTGTCTTTAATCCTTGCGAAAGTGGTTATTTCTAAATGAATCAGATAATTTCGACTCGTTTCAACACTTGCCCCGCTATAAATAAACAACGTTTGCTCAAATTTGAACCTGATGCATTTTTTGACTTTTTCTAATTCAATCAAACTTTTGAGAAACTACTGACCGAGCGTCAGACACCTTGGATCCTGATGAAACACCGAGTTACTCGGCGTCTCATCTGGGTCCAAGCTGTTTTCAAATGAAAGTCAGGCCTCCAATAGCGGCATAGGGGTTGATATATATGCTATGCGATAGTTATCTCCCTTCCAATAGAATTTGTCACGGTTTGAAAACTCCTAAATCTTTACGTAAGATGCAAAAAAAGCAGCCTGCTTCCAACTCATATCACTAATTTTAACCTTTTACCTCATAGGCTATTTTTAGACCCTACCTCTTTGAATAAATCTACCGAAAAGGAGCTTTAACTAGAGAAAAGGAAACTTTTAGAATTTTGTAGTTTGAAACCATTAATTGTGATAAATAGAGCATTTGCTCCTGTAGGTGCAAATGCTGTATTTATCACAATGGTTTCACAAAGTGACTTTTTACAGCGTCATCAAAAGTCATCAATATGAGGGAGTGGGTTAAATGTACTCTCAAATTGCACAAGCGTGTAAAATAAAACAGGTCCTCGTGATATGCAGAGTTTCTATAAGCCTCGTCTGGATTATAGACCAGATCAGTGACCAGATCATGAATTCATCTAAAAATAAACAGTCAACACTTTCCCCCATATAAGTTTACATCTTTTCACGCATTTGCAAACATAGTATATAGCCCCAGCTCAGACGGCACCTGTAGAAGCCGTCTGACCAGGGTCTGCTTTGTTTGCTTATGGAATCCTAATACAGATGGTTCTACAGTTTCTACCAACACCATAGAAATCTTGTATCCTGTAATCCTGTTTGCAAATGCGTGAAAACACGTCTATAGAATCAGATCTATATTATTATATACGCACACAGAGCAGAGCATGGTCAGTCGGCTCCTATAGGAACCGTCTGATCTGGGTCTACTCTGTTTGCAAAGGCGTAGAAAGGCGTATTTATGGAGTTAAGAGCTAACTAAACGCTTAGAGTGAGTTAATTTGACCGTCTGAGATCATTCTCAAGTATCTGATTGGTCAGATACTTGAGAATGGTGACATAAACTGTAGAATCAAATCTAAAATCAAAAGGCGTATTTATGGAATAAAGGGTTAACTCTTTCACCAGTAGTCACTGAAAAGCGACGCCCATGTCTATTTTAATGTGAGAATAAGTGATTACGGCAGAACCTGTCTTAAGCGACCATTCGCTTATTGAACACAGGAGTCTTACAAAAGCAGATGGTGGTTGCTTAATGCAAGGCAAAAGTAATGCAGAAAGCTCCTATATGAACTTTCTTCATTACTTTCGACCTACATTAAGCTACCACCTGCCTTGCAGACCCATAATTAGACATATTTTAATGACCGCTTTAGACAAGTTTTGCTGTATCTCTTTTTATCAATATAATTAGGATTCAAACTGTTTTACATGCCCCTTACATGTTAGAGAATGCATTGAAGGTACGTGCACTGTGAAACTTAAAGCAGGCGACACAGTTTGTAGCTGAACTTTATTTGGCGCCAAAATAATTCAAACTCTCGTCCCTCAGTAGGCTAATTGTATATCAATGGCTTAGTGCAGAAACATTATACACAGTAAAACCTCTCTATAACGGCCACTAAATTGTGTTGATTAGTTGGTATTTAGGGCAGGTGACTGCTTAAAGCAATGTGAAAGTAAAACAGAACGCTCCTATAGGAGAGTTTTGTTTTACTTACACATTGCTTTAGGCTAAGCAGTCACCTGCCTCTAACATAAACTACTTAATGTAATTTAGTGGCCGTTATAGAGAGGTTTACGCATTGAACCCGAATGTGTGATTGCAAAATACTTTTGGAAACAGTTTGGATCCAGATAACCTGCAGAATAAACACGGCATCTAATCAGGATCCAGACTGTTTGAGATTCTGGGCGTAGTTCGAGAATATATAGAAAATGTTGCATCCAAAATAAAAGAATTAACGTGTTTATGCTTGCTTATTAAGGGTAAGATATAAGTTAGCTACTTACTTCATGAATATTCATTTAAACCATTCCCTCCGAGACTATTTTAAGAAGCAACATCTTTGAATAAATCTACCGAAAAGGAGCATTTACTAAAGAAAAGGAAAATTTAATATTATGCAGCTCCTACGAAGCAAATGCTCTATTCATCACAATGATTCAAAAAAGTTAATTTTACAGAAGTGTCAAAAGGCGTCAGTAGGAGGGGATGATTTAAGAAATAATGCCATCATGACTATCAATCAACTAAGATCTTTGATAGTGGCATGAACACAGATCCTAATCAGATCTATACTAGATCTATCAATCAAGCGAACCGAGCAGACTCTGATCGGCCAGTCCTAACGGGAGTTGTCTGATCTGGGTCTACTCTGCCTGCAAAGGCGTTTAAAGGGTATGTATATGAAGTAATGGGTTAAAATAGTTTTGCATTAGGTCATTTATATGCTCCGATGCTTATTTATGATTTAGAAACCAGTATGCCTCGTTGATTATTCAGCACAACCGTGTAATATATGACAAGGTTTGTTATAAAGCCCTGTATTTTTCAAAGGGTGAATTAAAACTTAAATGGAAAATACAGTCGAACCTGTTCTAAGCGGCCATTCATCTATCAAACATAGAAGTCTTAAAACAAGTGGTTGCTTAATGCAGGGCAAAATTAATGTAGAAAGCTCCTATAGGAGCTTTCTACATTACTTTTGATCTGCATTAAGCTACCATCTGCCTTACAGATCCATACTTACGCTTATTTTTGATCGCCGCTTAAGATTGGTTCTACTGTAAATCTGACGCTATCATAAGCATTCAATAACACCCAGTCTCCCCTCTCTGCGAGTTTGATTAGCTGCAAAGTAATCTGGGACCATGTAGACTGAGGTAGATCGATCAAGTGTAGATCCTGATCAAACGGCTACTTCAGGGGTCCATTTGATCTGGGTCCACACCATTTGCCTAAGTGTGTTTGTGTCCCGATACTTAGCATATATAATTATCTAGTTATTGCAATATTTGTTCGAGTTGATCGATCAAAGGCCTAGATGTGAAATTTGTAACAGTGTAGACTTTGATGAAAACACTACACCAATGTTAATATGACGGGTGGTTTATTTAACCATTTACTCAATAAATCTCATTTCTACACCTTTGCAAACAGAGCAGACCCAAATCAGGTGGCTCCTAAAGGTGTGAAAAACAGTTCATATAAGGTAACTGGTTACAGCATGTAAGACTTAACAGAGATGCGAAAATCAATATACATGTATAATGCTTGCAGTGATATCTTTCCCATTTCGCATATGAAGGATATTGATGATGATGATTGATGATGATGATGATTATGACGATGACGACGACAGTGGTGATAAATTAATGATATGATGATGATGCTGATGATGATGATGATGATTATGATGATGGTGATGATTATGATGATGATGGTGATGATGATGGTGATGGTGATGGTGATGATGATGACGATGACGACGACAGTAATGATAAATTAATGATGATATTGATACTGAATACTACATAAACGAAGTAACAGCTGCTTACTTAGTAGCCTTGTAGTTACTACGGACTCTATTGGGCGTCGTCCACCCCTGCGGCCCGCGTGCTCGCTATAGTAGGTGGCGCTGTCCACATGCCTAACCCCACTCTCACGTGGACGACTTCTGGAGCTGCCCATTTCTCACGTCGTTTACTGATCGACTACTTCGGTATCCAGTCGAAATAAAACACTTGCTAGTTTAATATCCAGATTCAAAATTCACTGTCTTTAATCCTTGCGAAAGTGGTTATTTCTAAATGAATCAGATAATTTCGACTCTTTTCAACACTTGCCCCGCTACGAAATAAACAACGTTTGCTCAAATTTGAACCTGATGCATTTTTTGACTTTTTCTAATTCAATCAAACTTTTGAGAAACTACTGACCGAGTGTCAGACAACTTGGATCCTGATGAGACACCGAGTTACTCGGCGTCTCATCTGGGTCCAAGCTGTTTTCAAATGAAAGTCAGGCCTCCAATAGCGGCATAGGGGTTGATATATAAGCTATGCGATAGTTATCTCCCTTCCTATAGAAGTTGTCACGGTTTGAAAACTCCTAAATCTTTACGCAAGATGCAAAAAAGCAGTCTGCTTCCAACTCATATCACTAATTTTAACCTTTTACCTCATAGGCAATTTTTAGACCCTACCTCTTTGAATAAATCTACCGAAAAGGAGCTTTAACTAGAGAAAAGGAAACGTTTAGAATTTTGTAGTTTGAAACCATTGTGATAAATAGAGCATTTGCTCCTGTAGGTGCAAATGCTCTATTTATCACAATGGTTTCACAAAGTGACTTTTTACAGCGTCATCAAAAGTCGTCAATATGAGGGAGTGGGTTAAATGTATTCTCAAATTGCACAGGCGTGTTAAATAAAACAGGTCCTCGTGGTATGCAGAGTTTCTATAAGCCTCGTCTGGATTAAAACTGCTTTCAGTGACCAGATCATGAATTCATCTAAAAATAAACAGTCAACACTTTCCCTCATATAAACATCTTTTAACGCATTTGCAAACACAGTACACAGCCCCATCTCAGACGGCTCCTGCAGAAACCGTCTGACCAGGGTCTGCTCTGTTTGCTTATGGAATCCTAATACAGATGGTTCTACAGTTTCTACCAACACCACAGAAATCTTGTATCCTGTAATCCTGTTTGCAAATGCGTGAAAACACGTCTATAGAATCAGATCTATATTATTATATACGCACACAGAGCAGAGAATGGTCAGTCGGCTCCAATAGAAACCGTCTGATCTGGGTCTACTCTGTTTGCAAAGGCGTAGAAAGGCGTATTTATGGAGTTAAGAGCTAACTAAACGCTTAGAGTGAATTAATTTGACCGTCTGAGATCATTCTCAAGTATCTGATTGGTCAGATACTTGAGAATGGTGACATAAACTGTAGAATCAAATCTAAAATCAAAAGGCGTGTGAAATAACCTTTGATAGGGGACTCTCTAAAGACAAAAGCTTACTCTTTGGTTACTAAATCTATTCTAATCATTCTTCATAATACATTCATACACATTTACAGTAGGCGGGGCTTATCAGTTGGTCAGTGAGAGTGACCATAGAGGCGGAGCTATCTCTGTGCTACAGCTACATATATTACACCCCTTCTTTCATTTAAATTTGAAAGACAGTTCATAGTCACTACTCACAACAAAAGTTCAATAAAGTTCAACTCTGCGACATGATACTTTTAGCAACTAATTTCAAAAGCCATCTAGTAATAATGTTTCAGTTCTTGACCATTTGCACAAACATAAATTCTGACATGACTGATAGACTAATGTCTTACACCCGTCCTAATGAAAATAGCACCTACTTATATCCAAGTAATCAGAATTTCATGATCACACATCAGAGTCAGTTCTGATGTTTAGCACATTTTTTCTCTTACGAACTGTGATAAAATGGCCTCACATGTGAGGCATGTCTGTGCAACATATGGCCGTAGGGAGATTTCAATTTAATCTGATGACCGGTCTGTCCAATAACTGTGTGTATGTCTTTCTCCCATTTTGAGTCAAGTTTCCCTCTAATTCTTTTCAGAATTAGCACGCTTTGTCCCAGTTTATAATCCACAACTCGTTTACTCATGCGTCTATCTGCATTGTTTTTCATTTTTGCGTTTTGTTCTTGTCACGTTTTTGAAAGTCACTCATTTGTCTTTTCTTCTCAAAATGTGGCATTTTATTTCTAAGCTGTCTATTAAATAGACTTTCTGCGGGTGCACGTCCAGTAGTAAAATGTGGTGTAGTACGGAAATTGAGTAAGAACTTTTGTAACTCAACTCTCCAATTTTTGTGAGCGATAACAGCAGATTTGATGAATTTGACTAATGTTTGTTGAAATTTTCAACTAAACCGTTAGCTCTAGGCCAAAAAGGTGTGACACGTCTGTGTTTTATGCCATTTTTAGAAAAGAAATTTTGCATTTCATCTGAAACCAAATTTGGTGCATTGTCAGTTGTGATTTCTGAAGGAAGGCGATGTACTGCAAATATTTTCATTAACTTATGAATGATTGAAATTGAAGATGTTGATTTGAGAATTTCTACTTCTGGAAATCTTGAAAAGTAATCAATGACAACAAACAAGTATTCTCCTGAGTGAAAAGGTCCAGTCAAATCCATACCAACGCGATCCCATGGTTTTCCTGGTAAATCTGTAATGTGTAACTGTGGTGGGACAGGTGGGTTTGAGAGTAATTGGCACTCATAGCATGTTTTGATCATTTGCTCCACATCTCTGTCTATTCCTGGCCAATAAACTGTCTCCCTTAATATTTGCTTTGTTTTTACGACACCTTGGTGTGACTCGTGGGCTAATTGTAGCACTCTTGCTCGTAGTTTCTCAGGTATGACTATGCGTGTCCCACGCAGTACTATATTGTTTTGCACAGGCAGTTCTGAGTGCACCTTGAAGTAAGTGTTAATTTTACTGCTCTTTGGCCATTTGTCGTGCTTGATGCAGCGACTTAACCCCAGCGCAGTGTTGTCCTCAGCTGACTCCTTATCTATTTCATCTAAGGTCATGACACAGGGTACTGAGTTCTGGCAGACATAATTAATGAATTCCTCTGCTTGGTGTGAAATTTGATTTTCACACTGGCGAATGGGTGATCTCGACAGTACATCAGCAGCATTTAGACTGCCAGGCTGGTATTCAACCGTAAATTTGTAGATCTGCAATTTAAGTAACATACGTTGAATTCTGGCTGGAGGGTTATGTTTTGGTTTGAAAATGTTCACAAGTGGTTTTATGGTCAGTAATTACCTTGAAATTTAATCCGTAAAGATACACTCCAAATTTCCCCACACCCCAGGTGACTGCAAGGCATTCTCTTTCAATCTGACTGTAGCGCCTCTCTACTTCATTAAGAGTCCTGCTAGCATATGTTGTCCATTTGTTTGTTTTTGTGATAAAATGGCTCCAAGTCCATATGTACTTCCGTCAACTGTCACAGTAGTTTCGGCGTTCGGGTTGTACATGTAGTATGCCATAACAGATGCACTAGTGATCAATTCTTTGAGCCTTTGAAATGCATGTTATTGATCAACTCCCCAGGTAAACTCCTGATTCTTGCGTGTTAGTTTTCTAATTGGTTCTGAGATTGTTGCAAAATTTGGGATGAATTTTGAACAGTAATTCACCTGTCCCAAGAAACTTTTTACTTCTTTCACTGACGTTTGGGGCTTTGTTTGTTGGACTGCTGTGAGTTTTTTGTCTTGTGGTAGGAGACCCTCATGTGTAAGCTGGTGTCCATAAATGTAATGGAGGTCTAACTGAATACACACTTTTCTTTGTTCACTGTCAAGCTTTTTCACGCAGTCTCTTGAGTAAATTTGATAATGCAGCGTTGTGTTCTTTCTTGGTTTTTCCAAAAACAATTATGTCATCTGAAACATTTCTGCAGCCTTTAATGTCTTGAATTGTATGTTGGATAATTCTCTGGTAAATCTCTGGGGCACATGAAATTCCAAAGAGAAGGCGTTTGTAGCGGTACAAACCGTCGTGCGTCACAAATGTTGTAATGTGTCTTGACTCTGGATCTAGTTCAAACTGATGAAATCCCATCTTAAGGTCTAGTTTTGATAAGTATTTGGCACCACTCAACTCTTCTAGCGTTTCATCTATATTTGGCATTGGGAATCGTTCCCTCTCGACAGCTGTGTTGGTCTGGCGTAGATCCAAACACAAACGTATGTCGTCTTTCTTTGGAATCACGACAATTGGGGAGATCCAAGGTGTAGGACCTTCCACCTTTTCTTTTACGTCATTATCTAGTAGCTCTTTGATTTTGGCCTCAACTTGTCTTCCCATGTTGAACAGAATTCTGCGATTTGGTTGGGCTACAGGTGTAACAGTTTTATTTATGTTCAGTTTCAATTGGTAGTCTTTGAGTTTACCCAGACCTTGGAATCTGTCACTGTATTCTTTGAGTAATTCTTCTACCTGCGAGTCATTATGTTTCCCCCAATATTTATATGGGGAGACATATTGTTTTCGTGAGAGTTGTCTGTCTGTCCGTCTGTCCGTCCGTCCGTCCATCCGTCTGTCCGTCACACTTTTTGTCCGGACGATAACTTCAATATGCCTGATCCCAGTTAATTGAAACTTCATATATGGAAAGAGCATAATGAGAGGAAGTGTCATGCACAAGGTCCATAACTCTGGCTTCACTAATATAGGAGTTATTGTCCCTCGTAAAAATCATACTTTTTTGTCTGGACGATAACTCCTATATGGCTCATGCCATTGGATTGAAACTTCATATATGGAAAGATCATGATAAGAGGAAGTGTCATGCACAAGGTCCATAACTCTGGCTTCACTAATATTGGAGTTATTGCCCTTTGTAAAAAAAATCACATTTTTTTGTCCGGATGATAACTCCTATGTGACACATGCCATTGGAGTGAAACTTCATACATGTAAAGATCGTGATAAGAGAAAGTGTCATGCATAAGATCCTTAACTCGAGCTTCAATAAATTTAGAGTTATTGCCCCTTGTACATTTGTTTAATGCTTTCTTGTCCGGACGATAACTCCTACATGACTCTGCCATCGTATTGAAAATTCATACATGGAAAGAGCATGATGAGAGAAAGTGTCATGAACAAGGGCCATAATTCTGGCTTCAATACTTTTGGAGTTATTGCCCTTTATTACATTTTTTGGCCGATCAATAACTCCTCTTCGACTAATGCTATTGGAATGACATTTTATTTTTGGAAAGAGCATGATGAAAGTAAGTGTCATGCACAAGGGCCATAAATCTGGTATCAGTATTTTGGAGTTATTAGCTGTTATCATTTTCTTCTTTGTGGTGTGGAAAGCGCATAATGAGGGGAAGTATCATTCATCAAGACCATAACATTTTTAGTGATTTCCCCTTACGTATTGTTTTTATTAGAGGGGAGACATCCGTTTTTGTGACAAAAACCTCTAGTTGCTTGTTGATACTGTTTTGACACAGATCTTCAATATGCCTAATTCTAATGCGGTTTGGTGACCTATCAGAGGAGTACACTTGTTGTTGACAATGTGGAATTTAATCTTATGTGAAGTTTCATTGAAATTCACATTCAACATGGCAGTTCTAAGATTATGAGAGGTATTTTGGAAGCATATGGATATATTTTTGTGTGTGATTTTTCAAGAGTCATGTTTGGGCTAACAGACTCAAATGTAAACCTATCAATGAAATTGACTGTTGCGCCTGAATCAAATAATAAATTGCATGGCCTACCTTCAATTTTCACCTGAAGAATGGAGATCCCTGTTTTGCTTCAATTCCAAACACAAATTCAGCATCACCACTATCACGTGAATTTTGATTTGAAATATACCGTCCTTCACCACTTTTCCTAGATTTACACATGTGCATAGTGACCACATTTTTTACATTCATGGCAAACAATATTTCGTGACTTCCGACACTCGTGTCCTGCATGTCCTTTTCCTCCGCACCGGAAACAACTTTTTAACCTCGCGGGTTTGGGTGCTGATCTCGACATGGCTCTTGGCTGGTATTGCTTTCGTGTTGGTGGTCTATTCTAATTTTGA
Source organism: Azorinus chamasolen (assembly GCA_963576725.1). Classification (NCBI taxonomy): domain Eukaryota; kingdom Metazoa; phylum Mollusca; class Bivalvia; order Cardiida; family Solecurtidae; genus Azorinus; species Azorinus chamasolen. The sequence continues at coordinate 12,381,584 of OY755238.1, read as the reverse complement.
TGCCATCTTGAAAGAATAGAATCCCTTTCAATGTTTGTAATATGTCCTTTTCGCAAAGGTCTTGAATATGTCCACATGTGTCTTGAAATGTCTTGTTTGAAATGTCTTGAAAAATGCACTTTCACAAGGTCCTCCTTTTTACAGGTCTTCACTATTTAAATAGATCCCGTCCTCGTCGCCAAATGAAATAACCGTTGATAGGGGACTCTCTAAATACACAAGCTTATATACTATTTGGTTACTAAATCTATTCTACTCATTCTTCATAATACATTCATACACATTTACAGTAGGCGGGGCTTATCAGTTGGTCAGTGAGAGTGACCACAGAGGCGGAGCTATCTCTGTGCTACAGTTACATACATTACAGCGTGTTTATGGAGTAAAGGGTTTAACCCTTTTACCAGTAGTCACTGAAAAGCGACGCCAATGTCTATTTTAATGTGAGAATAAGTGATTACAGCAGAACCTGTGTTAAGGGACCATTCGCTTATTGAACACAGGAGCCTTAAAAAGCAGGTGGTGGTTGCTTAATGCAGGGCAAAAATAATGCAGAAAGCTCCTATATCTTTCTGTATTACTTTCTACCTACATTAAGCTACCACCTGCCTTACAGACCCAAAATTAGACATATTTTTAATGTCCGCTTTAGACAAGTTTTGTTGTATCTCTTTTTATCAATATAATTAGGATTCAAACTGTTTTACATGTCCCTTACATGTTAGAGAAAGCATTGAAGGAACGTCCACTGTGAAACTTAAAGCAGACGACACAGTTTGTAGCTGAACTTTATTTGGCGCCAAAATAATTCAAACTCGTTCCTCAGTAGACTAATTGTATATCAATGGCTTAGTGCAGAAACATTATATACAGTAAAACCTCTCTATAACGGCCACTAAATTGTGTTAATTAGTTGGTATTTAGGGCAGATGACTGCTTAAAGCAAGGTGAAAGTAAAACAGAACGCTCCTATAGGAGAGTTTTGTTTTACTTACACATTGCTTTAAACAGCCACTTACCCTTAACACAAAATACTTGTTATAATTTAGTGGCCGTTATAGAGAGGTTTTACTATATACGCATTGAACCCGAATGTGTGATTACTTTCGCAAACAGTTTGAATCCAGATAACCTGCAGAATAAACACGGTGTCTAATCAGGATCAAGACTGTTTGAGATTCTGGTCGCAGTTCGAAAATATATGGTAGAAAATGTTGCATCTAAAATAAATCAATTAACGTGTTTATGCTTGCTTATTAAGGGTAAGATATAAGTTAGCTACTTACTTCACGAATATTCATTTAAACCATTCCCTCCGAGACTATTTTAAGAAGCAACATCTTTGAACAAATCTACCGAAAAGGAGCATTCTAAAGAAAAGGAAAATTTAGAATTATGCAGCTCTTGTGGAGCAAATGCTCTATTCATCAAAATAATTTCAAAAAGTGAATTTTACAGAGGTGTCAAAGGGCGTCAGTAGGATGGAATGTTTTAAGAAATAATGCCATCATGACTATCAATAAGATCTTTGATAGTGGCATGAACACAGATCCTAATCAGATCTATACTATCCTTCAAGCGAACAAAACAGACTCTGATTAGCCATTCTCTACAGGAGTTGTTTGATCTGGGTCTACTCTGCCTGCAAAGGCGTGAAAAGGGTATATCTATGAAGTAAAGGGTTAAAACAGTTTTGCATTAGGTCATTTATATGCTCCGATGCTTATTTATGATTAAGAAACCAGTATACCTCATTGATTATTCAATACAACCGTGTATTATATGACAGGGTTTGTTATAAAGCCCTGCATTTTTCAAAGGGTGAATTAAAACTTAAATGGAAAATACAGTCGAACCTGTTCTAAGCGGCCATTCATCTATTAAACATAGAAGTCTTAAAACAAGTGGTTGCTTAATGCAGGGCAAACGTAATGTAGAAAGCTCCCATAGGAGCTTTCTACATTACTTTTGACCTGCATTAAACTACCATCTGCCTTACAGATCCATATAGCCTAATACTTACGCTTACTTTTCATCGCCGCTTAAGACTGGTTCTACTGTAAATCTGACGCTATCATAAGCATTCAATAACACAGTCTAGCTTACCGGGTATGAACAAAACGCAGACATATACACAACTACCGTAACTATTCTAAATATCCGGACACCCAGTCTCCCCTCTCTGCGAGTTTGATTAGCTGCAAAGTTAAATCTTGGACCATGTAGACTGAGGAAGTGGCAAAAAGTGTAGATCCTAATCAAACGGTTACTTCAGGAACCCATTTGATCCGGATCTACACCATTTGCCTATGTGTGTCTGTGTCCCAATACTTAGCGTAGCTAGAGTTATTGCAATGTTTGTTCGAGTTGATCGATCAAAGGCCCCGATGTGCAATTTATAACAGTGTAGACTTGATGAAAACACTACATCAATATCAATATGACGGGCAGTTTATGAACCATTTACTCAATAAATACTCCTTTCTACGCCTTCGCAAACAGAGCAGACCCAAATCAGACGGCTCCTAAAGGCGTGAAAAAGCAATTTATATAAGGGAACTGGTTACAGCAGGTATGAGTTAACAGAGATGCGAAAATCAATATACATGTACATGTATAATGCTTGCAATGATATCTTTCCCATTTCGCATATGAAGGAGGTAGATGATGATGATGATGATGATGATGATGATGATGATGATGATAATGACGATGACGACGACAGTGATGATAAATTAATGATGATATAATGATGATGATGATAATCATGATAATGATGATGATTGTGACGATGCTGATGATACTGAATACTACATAAACAGCTGCTTACTTAGTAGCCTTGTGGTTACCACGGACTCTATTGGGCGTCGTCCACCCCTGCGGCCCGTGTGCTCCCTATAGTAGGTGGCGCTGTCCACATGCCTAACCCCACTCTCACGTGGACGACTTCCGGAGCAGCCCATTTCTCACGTCGTTTACTGATCGACTACTTCGGTATCCAGTCGAAATAAAACACTTGCTAGTTTAATATCCAGAGTCAAAATGCACTGTCTTTAATCCTTCCGAAAGTGGATAACTCTAAATTAATCAGATTATTTCGACTCGTTTCAACCCTTGTCCCGCTATGAAACAAACAGCGTTTGCTCAAATTTGAACCTGGTGCAATTTTTGACTTCTCAATCAATCAAACTTTTGACAAACTACTGACCGAGCGTCAAACAACTTGGATCCTGATGAGACGCCGAGTTACTCGGATCCAAACTGTTTGCAAATAAAATCAGGCCTCCAATAGCGGAGTAGGGGTTGATATATAAGCTATGCGATAGTTGTCTCCCTTCCAATAGAAATTTTCACGGTTTGAAAACTCCTTAATCTTTACGTAAGATGCAAAAAAGTTGTCTGCTTCCAACTCATATCACTAATTTTAACCCTTTACCTCAAAGGCTATTTTAGACCCAACCTCTTTGAATAAAACTACCGAAAAAGGAGCTTTAACTAGAGAAAAGGAAACTTTTAGAATTTTTTAGTTTGAAACCATTGTGATAAATAGAGCAAATGCTCTGTTTATCACAATGGTTTCACAAAGTGACTTTTTTACAGCGTCATCAAAAGTCGTCAATATGAGGGAGTGGGTTAAATGTATTCTCAAATTGCACAAGCGTGTAAAATAAAACAGGTCCTCGTGATATGCAGAGTTTCTATAAGCCTCGTCTGGATTAAAACTGCTTTCAGTGACCAGATCATGAATTCATCTAAAATAAACAGTCAACACTTTCCCCCATATAAACATCTTTTTACGCATTTGGAAACACAGTATAATTATACTATGTAGCCCCAGCTCAGACGGCTCCTGTAGAAGCCGTCTGATCAGGGTCTGCTTTAGAGATTTCAACAGTACATAGCCGCGCGATACCGAATAAACTTACTAAATACATTCAACACAGACTTCGCTCAGTACTTACCAGACACATGCGATATAGTTGACTTCTTATTAATAAAACTGTTGTCGTGAGACAACAAAGTAAAAGTAAAATATGAAGTATATATATAATTATCGAGATGTTACCATCAAGATAGACTGCAGCGCACTGAGCTTAGACGGTGGGAACGCATAGGAAGAAGATAGAAAGTCCGTGCAAAGCATGTGTAAATGTAATTTCGTGCATCTCAACTATCTCTCTCTCAATCATGCTCTCATACACTAATGTATACGTGATATAATGAGATATATTATCCTACCAATTTAACATGAGACTCATGCATATTCCGTGTATTATCGTCGGTAATCTTCGAAAAAAAATCCGAAGGTAGAAGAATGCGCTATAAAAATACAGTAAACCCCCTCTAATGCGACCAGCAAAAAGGGGCATAATTCACAGTGGCAAAGGCAGGTGGTAGCTTAATACAGGACGAAAGGAGCTTTCTGCATAACCTTTGTCCTGCATTAAGCAACCAGATGCTTATAAAGACAGCCATGTTTATTCATTAAGTGGTCGCATTAGAGGGTTTTACTGTACAGTCCTCGAGGAACATGATTATTACCGGCTTTTGGTTTGCTATTTTTTGTTACAGAGTATTACGAACAATCCCGATAAACACGCCGAAATTTAATCGAGTCTCAGGCCAAATTGGGAGGATAATACATGAAAGCAGATGACATTCCAATCATTCTGATTATACGGAACCATGGATCCACAAAACTAAAGCAGACTGCACTTTAGCAATATGAAACCCTGGTTACATTTGCTTATGGAATCCTGATACAGATGGTTCTACAGTTTCTACCAACACCACGGAAATCCTGTATTCATGTGCAAATATAAATATACAGCGAATAAATAGTCCTGCATCCATGCTTATAAAACTTTTTTAGTCGAGTCTGGGTTCGTTCTCAAGTATTTGATTGGTCAGATTTGAGCCTGAGAACTAACTCAGACTCAACTAAAAAGCTTTATAAGCATGGACCCTGGTGTCTCTTACTTCTTACATGGCTATTCAACAGAGGAATGGTTCAACCAACCAAACGACTCACACCCATCAATGCCAGAAAAACCCAAACACCAATCTCCAAATCTTGAATTGTTGAAACTATTTTAACTCTTATCTCACTGTAAAAAAATACTGTTTGCTTAAAGTCTGATCTCGTGCAGTCGTTGCCTCCTTCAGATTCGTCCAAGATGTTGAGGAACTATTTAAAGAGCGTCAAACCTCCAACGCAGTTATCTCCCCTAATCGCTACGCTGAAGAGATCGCACGTAGTGATAGGGGAAATCAATGTGAGGAGTTTGTCAAACATCTTGTTCCCTGATGAGACACCGAGTAGCTCGGTATATTATCTAGATCCAAGCTGTTTGCAAATGCAAGGCATGTATCGATTAGCAGACCAAGGGTTAAATCTGCAGAGAAGATAACACAAAACAACATGCACTGCCAACAGATATAGAAATGCTGCTGCCATGAGAGCCTGGAATGAAAACATCACCTGCAGCAGGTAACATTAACATTATATTAACTCTTAATATTCAGAAACGTAGTACCCACTCGATCTACACCGGTATGTAAAGCTGTAGGAACTGTCTGATCAGGTCTGCTCTGTTTGCTACCCATCACTCCATAAGTACGCCTTAAGTTACGCATTTACAAACAGAGTAGACCCAGGAGCTGTCTGATCAGCTTATAAAATTATATAGATATGATTCTACAGTAGCCTACCATTATAAAAATAAACGTATTAACATTCATGATGTAATTTGTTTTACATGAATAATCGTGAAGTAAAGGGTTAAGGGATAAGATATCATATACCCTAATTATTTAGACACCCTCGTTCCCCTCTCGACCAGTATGTAAAGATGCAGGACCTGTCTGATCAGAGTCTATTTTCTTATGATAAACCATATATACCCATATGTTTTCAGTATTCAGACATCCAGTCTCTCATGGGTTGAAACTGCAGAATAATTTGGCACCATTTTGATAACTAAGATTGGCTTAGATCCAAATAGTAATGATTCTGATCAGTCTGCTTATTCAGGATCAGACTGACCTGGGTCTGCACTAATTGGCTATACAGTATGCATATATATCCAAATACTCTGTCCGAATACTAAGGGTAATGACCGTAGCTTTGGTCCAGTTTTATTTTCAAATATATCTTTATTCTACTGCCCTTCTCAATTGTTAATCCTTTTCCTGATGAATATTTATGTAGGAAATAACATTTTGCCTCAGGCGGAATCTGTAGAATCAGATATACAATGAATATTACACCATAAGCAACCGATTTATCCGGCGTCTCATCTGGATCCAAGCTGTTTGCAAATGTTAACATAAAACATTTAAAAGTGTGCAAACTCATGCACTGAACGTCAGGAACATGACTATGTCTCATTTATCAGACTAAATAAGGATAAAATACCGAGGGCTTGGTACACAAAATGAAGGCGTTACAATAGTTTTGCACCCAGCCCTCGATATTTGTTGAACTTGTCAGACTAATATACAGCAAACGTGATAAAGGATATGCCTGTAACAAAAGATGAAATCAGCAAAGCACGTGCAACGAGAACAGCAGCATCACCAGATACAAATGTACAGTAAAACCTCATTAAGACAAGCGGCTGCTTAGTGCACACAGAAAGCTCCCTGAGAAGAGTTCTGTGTGACCTAATCCCAGGACTAAGCTATACTTAAAACAGATAATGATATTTAAGTATTCGAATTCGTAAGGTTTTACTGTATATTCAAATTTCTTGATGAGTTAAAGTAATGCCATAATTAGTTTCCACATCCTGCTTCTTTTCATGAATCAAAACCACGGAGTTTTTTACCACAGACTTCTAGAACGCCCCATTTAACTTATTCCCTGTTCTATGTTTATTCCAAATTTCAATATCTACTGAAAATGCACAATACTATGTAGTTATAATGAATTATGGTAGGTGGAACATTGTGGCCATTTTAGAAAGTAAAGAAAACTATCTATCATATTCCATTAGCAGACAGTATGCACTGATCAGACGGTTCCTATAGGAGCCGTCTGATTTGGGCCTACTCTGTTTGCAAATGCTTGAAAAGCGTTTATATGAAGGAAAGGGTTAAGCAGGTTGCCAATAAGTAAAGGACACGAGTAGTATTAGGGCCACTTTGGGTGTAAACAAACGGGCGCCACTTTTAATTGCTGATTTGCATATAAGGATTGTGTTTACTCATTTGCATATAAGGATATCCTGTGGGCTTTTTGTAAAGGGTATTCGCGGATATCAGTCTATCATGTGGACATATGACGTAACATGTTGGCAAAATTGAGAAATATTAGGAGCTACATGGTCTACAGTGCTGACGTGATGACCTCGATCGGGTAACTACTCACGGGCAATGAGGGTCAGGCCCTTTCCTTACCAGACCTAGTGGTAATTAAATAAAAAAAATGAATGAATAGATAAATAAATACCTCTCTCACGATGTGAACTCATCAAAGCACCACTCTCGAATGACTTGTTGTGTACAGTCCTTAAGCGCATGCGCACTTGACATGCATGCAAAATAATGTCTGAAATGGTTCACTAGTCATCTGTTGCCGGTATTAGAATGACATCATAGCTATGTTTAGTATTTCACTATCATTAGCCCCAGAAAGGCTCAGATCCCGATAAGTTAGGGTCAGGACCTTTTTAAAAAAACAACCAAAATGAACACCTAATCAACTAGACATTATAAAAGGCTCAGTGAAATGTATATAAGGTGTATTTGTAACGTCAGTCACGTGTGATACTTGTATAAATGATACAAGCTTTGCAATTGACTCAGCAACAACAACACACAACAGCAACAACCAACAACAACAAAAAACACAACAAAAACAACAATAAAAACAACAACCAACAACTATAACAAACAACCACAACAATAACAAACAACAAAAACAACAACATAATGAGCGATCTTCAAAAGAGTAGCATTTTGGGGAAAAAGATTAGCTTCGACAGCCACATTCGTTGCATATTTTACGTTATCCCTGAAGGGCATCGATTACGACCAACACCAAAGAAAATATCCGTTTTACCACCAGAGATCGTCAACATCGACCATTGGAAAGAAGAAGTCCAGATAAAAAACAGCTTAGAGAAACGGCTTTCACTATGGCTACCAGAGATCGCTTTGAAAGTTCAACATGTTGAACTTCCATAAGTTTATAAGAGAATGAACAAAACAGAAACCTGTATTAAAGGGAGTCTGGATCATGCATCGTTGTAACCTTTGTGACAAGTCGTACACCTGGTTGGACAGTTTGAAACGACATCGTAAACATAATCATAATGACATATTTGACTCTAAAGAAGAAGAACAACAGCAACAACAAAAACATCAACAACAGCAACAGCATCAGCAACAACAACAACAACAGCAACAGCAACAACAACAGCAGCAACAACAACAAAAACAACAACAACAACAGAAGCAACAACAACAGCAGCAACAACAACAGCAACAGCAGCAACAACCACAACAGCAACCATTTACCTTTCAACACCCCTTTGCCTGTATCGTCAGTGGTCCAACGTCCTGCGGAAAAACTTATTTTCTATCCCAACTACTGCAAAAAGAGGGCAAGATACAACCGACTCCTCAACGTATCATTTGGTTATACAAACAATGGCAGCCCTTGTACGACGTCATACAGAGGACGGTTTATCCGAAAGTGGAGTTTATGCGAGGCGTTCCTTTAAACCTAGATGGCGACGAATTTCTAGACCCTCACGTGAACAACGTCATCGTCTTGGACGACATGGCTACTGAAGCAGCCAAAGACCCGAGAGTCACAGACCTGTTCACAGAAGGCAGTCATCACAGAAATTTATCTGTCATCGCTCTCAATCAGAACCTGTTCTATAGCAAGGACCCGACCAAGAGAAGAAACTGCCATTACCTAGTACTATTTAACAATCCCGTAGACAGACAACAAGTCATGACCCTTGCGAGGCAAATGTACTCGGGTAACTCTCAGCATCTGTTACGTCATTTCGAAGAAGCCGTTGGACATCCATACGGGTACTTGTTAATTGATTTGAAACCAAACACGCGAGAACACGCACGTATGCGAGCGAACGTACTGGAAGATGTAAGAGAGACAGCCGAGGCTAGAGTCAAAAAACCGGAATCCTTCGACCCATCGGAAGTTAACTGCCGAATCGTACCGAATCGTCAGCCACTGGTGCCTACGGACCTCCTTACACTGGGCGAGATTGGGATCACGTGCGGCGACTGCGGATCGATGCTATCGAATACCCATCACTTGCAAGCACATGTCAAAACGTGGTGTCCAATGAAAAAAGAGGGTACGACTAAAGACGCGGTCACGATGCCATTCCGACCTTGGGTGACGGACGTTTATGACGACAGTAAAAGCTTTTCCGACGAGGAATCAAATTTTAATGATGATGTCACAGAATCCGACGATTCCGAAGACGAAATTCTCGGGGTAGGATTAGAAGAAGACGCTGATTCGGAAGACGAAACCGATTCCTTTCAACCATGTCCCGAGGTGGAAATGTGGAGTAGACATTTTCAAAGAATGGCGGAAGGAAAACTACGACCAAATCACAAAGGTCACTATATCGTGGAAAACCCACAAACCGGTTATGGCCGAGAGAAGGATGAAGGTCAAAGGACTGTCCCGTGGGTAACACCCATTGCCCAAGATATCGAAATGGCCAGATCATTAGTCAAACATCAAAAAATGGTGGCTGCTTCTACACGGAATCAAAAACGATCTGTTATGAAGAGGCCCTCTGCTACAGTACCTGAAGCAGATTTTTCGATGAGACCACCCGGAATACCGGCGTACAAATGGTAGAAAAAACTACACACTCGCGAAAGTGACAATTGTTTGCCTAATAACGATAATTCGATATTGATGATTTTGCGAATAAGACACCTTTCTGAGGGATCGGGACGAAAAGGCTACTTTTCATTTATTCATAAAACATTTCTGAGGACACAAGCAAAGTTTGCTGTTGGCAGCGAATTTGTAGTTAAAGTAGAACGTTAGTGTCGATATATAATTATTATACAGCTCAGAAGAAACTATAGTGAAAAAAGTTTACTCCTTATACTAGAAAGTAACATAGAAGAATGCTCTCAGGGAAATTGTTGCCGTTGTCATTTTGACTTATGGTGCTAGGGGGCGTGAGCAGTGTTGCACTTTCAATTACTGCTCATGAACAGACTCAATAAAACCGAGTCTGCAATTTTCTCTTTTTGTGTTGCAATTTTTGCTTTTGGGGGATCACCACCCTTCAGAATTTATTATGTAAATGAATGAAATAAAAATTGATTGATTGGAAAAATAAATGGTATTTGTTCTCTTTTCATCTCATTATGCACCCATATCTTTAGTTTTTTGTCTGTCTGACTGTCTCTCTGTGTGTCTCTGTGTGTCTGTCTGTCTGATTGTATTTCTTTCTTTCTCTATATATCTGTATGTCTGTCTCTGTCTATCTGTTTCTATATATGTCTGTCTATCTCTGTCTGTCTGTGTGACTGTTTGTGTCTCTGTCTGTCTGTCTGTCTGTCTCTTTCCGTTTATATTAAGTAATATGAATGGCATTTTATACAAACGGAGTAACTCTTAGCCTGTGGATCGGGATCACACACGAGGACAAATGCATTTGTTTCAGACGCGGACTTTGTTAGCGGACGACATTTCCACAAGGAGACAAAGTTATATGGGTTACATTTCCGATATGGGGAATATTGATTAGTTAGACGCGGTATCTGATACTACACCGTTTACACGTGTGTCGTTTTCGCTAAAGCAATATTATAACCATCGTTAGTTCGAATCGACGTTTCATCTAGATCCAGGCTGATTGCAAAGGTACTCGTCGATTCTTCCTCAACAGACTAAAGGTTACCGCTAGATAGACGCGGTATCTGATTCTACACCGCTTACACGTGTGTCGTTTTCGCTAAAGCAATATTATAACCACCCGTTTAGTTCGAATCGACGTTTCATCTGGATCCAGGCTGATTGCAAAGGTACTCGTTGATTCTTCCTGAACAGACTAAAGGTTACCGCTATAAAGTATAGTTGCTTTGGCCGTTAACGATAAAGGACTAAGATGAATGTATTAACTCAATTCATTATATTAGTTATATTACTTGGTGTATTGCAATTTTTTCAGCAGATGTCATTTTCAAGCATCAAAATTCATGTTTCGTTAATGTGTAGGAACGATTGACAGTTGATTCCCTCTAGACCTGATAGTAAATTCAGATTTGCCGTTTTAGCACAAACGTGGCGATATCAATAAAGAAATATCCTATAGATCATTCACCAATATTTTGCTGTCAGCGGTAGTCGCCTAGTTCACTTTATAATAAACCTGAGACCACTCTTCAAGGTTCCCAAGTCATAAAGGTTTTACTGTATATCTACCGCTGACCACCCTGTAGTGAAAGGTCGTTTGCTCAAACTCGCAGGGCGTTTTTGTCACCAAAGTAATATTAAAACCACCCGTTTAAGTAAAGTCGGAATCCGTGTCTCATCTGAATCAAAACTGTTTGCTACTCGTAACAAACAACAGAGAAAATCTAACATAAGATTTTGCAACAGACGAATGTTTCCGGGAGCTAATGGGTTTTAAATGACTTTTTCCAGGTAAATATCAGATGTATTGTTTTATGATTAAATATCGATTATAAAACTTGAACATTTGGTGTATTTTATAGTGTGTGTGTGTGTGTGTGTGTGTGTGTGTGTGTGTGTGTGTGTGTGTGTGTGTATTCATAATACTGAAACTAGGAGATCCCTCGAAAGCACAAGCAGCAATACGAAAAGAGAAACTTGCAGACTTTGTTTTTTTGGGTCTGTTCATGAGCAGGTATTAAAAGGGCAACACTACTCACAACCCCTAGTATTGTTTCCCTACATGAGTATTCATTAGAGAATGAGGTAAAATAGCTGAGATGTATCAGATATAATTGATAATAATCTATTGTACTATTATGTTTATGAATAAGTTTAATTTATATTTAGTTATTATGTTATTTATATATTCTGTTATATGTTGATGGGGTTGTCTCACAAATAAATTATGGAATAGCATTTTATTTTCGTATTGCACACACACATACTGGTATTTTTTATCTTCACTTCTAAGATGACATGGTTCTTTCATCCGTGCATCACTTGAAACATCGATAAGTCATCCATAGGATAAAAAGATTAACAAAGTGTTTCTGATAAGCTCTTATATAATAAAAGTGTGACCTCATGCAGATTTTTATTTTAAGTCAACTGGAAAAAGAAGATTTTTGTGATTTTGATGTTTTATCATAATGTCTCTTACGAGAGGTGACATTGGTGAGCTTGACTTGTGACACATTTCTGTATCTACCTAGCTTAGATGTACATGTTAATAATAATTATATGGTCAAATTTATGTCTGCTTATAGCGTTATTTTGTCATAATACATAGTAAAGCTTCTAAGAATGTCAATGCTCCTACAGCTGTATTAGTTTATGTCATTGTTTATCATTTTAAGTCATTGTTGCATGTTCTATGTCTTAGATTCTCTTCCAAAATTGCTATTTTAGAACATGTCTTGAGTTATTATCTTTAGATGCAGTTGCATTTCAACGAGAGATAAAGCGTTTTATATTTGGTCTATTGATACATATGAAACACTTAGTAAAGTTGCTTTATTTATGTTGATACTCGTTTTCAAAAAGCTCTATAGAACTTATGTAGTCTGTTGTTAATCTGACTCTGCTTAAATAAAATCAACCCGGCTCGACCTGACTTGATATACCACATACATATAGATTTATGCATGATAATAGATGATATTCCTTTAGATAGACGAGCTAGTAGATAGACGAGCCTGTAGATAGACACATAATTTTATGTAGATAGACGAGTGCGTAGATAGACGAGCTTGTAGACAGACGAGCCTCTCAATAGATGATATAGGCAAGTATGGCAAGAAGAGGCTATAGATAGACGAGCATATAGATATATACGCCTGTAAATAGACGAGCCTGTAGATAGACACATCTGTAGATAGACCAGCCTGTAGATGGACGAGTCCCTAGATAGACAAACCTTTAGATTGAAGAGCACGTAGATAGACAAGCATGTAAAGGAATATGTATTTTTTGACGAGCCTGTAGATAGACGAACCTTCAATTTGACGAGATAGACGAGACCGTAAATAGACGAGGCTATTGGTAGACGAGCATATAGATAGACGAGCCAGTAAAAAGACGAACCAGTAGATAGAAGAACCTATACACAGACTAGTCGGTAGATAGACGAGTATGTTGATAGACGAGCTTGTAGACAAACGAGTCTATAGATAGACGAGCCTTTAGATAGATGAGATAGGTAGGCCGGAAATAGACGAGGCTATAGATAGACGAGCATATAGATAGACGAATCAGTAAATAGATGAGCCTGTAGATAGACACATGTGTAGATAGATAGACGAGCATATAGATATATACGCCTGTAAATAGACGGGCCTGTAGATAGACACATCTGTAGATAGACCAGCCTGTAGATGAACGAGTCCCTAGACAGACAAACCTTTAGATAGAAGAGCACGTAGATAGACAAGCATGTAAAGGAACATGTATTTTGACGAGCCTGTAGATAGACGAACCTTTAATTTGACGAGATAGACGAGACCGTAAATAGACGAGGCTATTGATAGACGAGCATATAGATAGACGAGCCAGTAAAAAAGACGAGCCAGTAGATAGAAGAACCTATACATAGACTAATCGGTAGATAGACGAGTATGTTGATAGACGAGCTTGTAGACAAACGAGTCTATAGATAGACGATCCTTTAGATAGATGAGATAGGTAGGTCGGAAATAGACGAGGCTATAGATAGACGAGCATATAGATAGACGAATCAGTAAATAGATGAGCCTGTAGATAGACACATGTGTAGATAGACGAGCATATAGATATATACGCCTGTAAATAGACGAGCCTGTAGATAGACACATATGTAGATAGACGAGCATGTATATGGACGAGTCCCTAGATAGAAAACCTTTAGATAGAAGAGCATGTAGATAGACAAACATGTAAAGGAACATGTAGATAGACAAGCCTGTAGATAGACGAACATGCATATTGTTGAGATAGACGATACCGTAAATAGACGAGACAATAGATAAATAAGCATATAGATAGACGGGCCAGTAAATAATCGGTCCTGTAGACAGATGAGATAGACACATCTGTAGGTAGACGAGGATGTAGATGGACGAGTCCCTAGAAAGTCAAATCTGCAGATAGAAGAACATGTAGACAGACCAGCATATAGATAGAAGAGCCAGTAGATAAACGAGATATGCAAGTCTGTAGATAGACGAGCGTGCAAATAGTAGAGCCAGTAGATAGACGATCACGTAGATAAATGATGTAGAAAAGTATGTAACTAGACCAACCTCTAGATGGACGAGACCATAGATAACTGATGAACATTTAGATAAACGAGCCTGTAGATAGACGAACCTATAGATAAACAAGATTAACAAGCCTGTAGATAGACAAGCATGTAGATCGACGAGCCTATAAATAGACTGGTCTGTAGATCGACGAATGTAAATAGATGAACATGTAGAGTGAGGAGCCTGTTGATAGACGAGCATGTAGATAGACGAACCTGTAGATAGACGAGATAGACGAGCCTGTAGATAAACGAACATAGACGAACCTGTAGTTAGACGAACATGTGGATAGACGAGCTTGTAGATAGACGAACCGGTAGACAGACGAGTATGATAGACATACGAGTCTGTAGATAGACGGGCCTTTAGATAGATGAGCCTGTAGATAGACACATCTGTAGATAGGCGAGCTTATAGATGGACGAGTCCCTAGATAGACAAACCTGTAAATAGAAGAGCATGTATATAGACAAGCATGTAGATAGCCGAAACTGCAGATAGAGGAACCTGTAGATAGACGAACCTGTATATTGTTGAGGTAGACAAGACCGTAAATAGACGAGACAATAGATTGATACGCATATAGATAGACAAGCCAGTAAATGGACGAGCCTGTAGATAGACGAGCTAGACACACCTTTAGGTAGACGAGCATGTTGATGAACGATTCCCTAGATAGACATACCTGCAGATAGAAGAGCATGTAGACAGACCAGCATGTAAATAGACGAGCCTGTAGAAAGACCAACATGTAGATAGACAAGCCAGTAGATATACAAGATATGCAAGTCTGTAGATAGACGAGCATAAAAATAGTAGAGCCAGTAGATAGATGATCACGTGGATGATTAAGATAGAAGAGTCTGTAAATAGACCAGCCTCTCGATGGACGAGTCCATAGATAGATTCACTTGTAGATATACAAGCAAGTAAACAGATGAGCATGTAGATAGATGAGCTTGTAGATAGACGAACCTGTAGATGAACAAGATAGACGAGCCTGTCAATAAACAAGCATGTAGATCGACGAGCCTGTAAATAGAATAGTATATAGATCGACGAATCTGTAAATAGACGAGCATGTAGATTGACAAGCCTGTTAATAGAGTACATAGATAGACGAACCTGTAGATAGACGAGATAGACGAGCGTGTAGATAGACGATATAGACAAGCCTGTAGATAGACGAACCTGTAGATAGACGAGCCTGTAGATAGACGAGCCTGTAGTTAGACTGTAGTTAGACGAACATGTAGATCGACGAGCCTGTTGATGGACGAGTACGCAGATGCACGAACCTGTAGATAGACGAGATAGACGAACCTGTAGATAGACGAGTCTGTAGATAGACGAACCCGTAGATAAATGAACCTAGACGAACCTTTAGTTAGACGATCATGTAGATAGACGAGCTTGTAGATAGACTAGTACCTAAACAGACGAACCTGTAAATAGACGAGATAGACGAACCTGTAGATAGACGAGATAGACGAGCATGTAGATAGACGAACCTGTAGATAAATGAACCTAGACGAACCTGTATTTAGACGATCATGTAGATTGACGATATTGTAGATAGACTAGTACCTAAATAGACGAACCTGTAAATAGACGAGATAGACGAACCTGTAGATAGACGAGATAGACGAGCCTGTAGATAGACGAACCTGTAGATAGACGAGCCCAAGTTGAGACGATTTGCAGAACACATGTTATGTGGCAGACATGTTGGCTCAAGGTCAAGGTCATATTTGAAAGTCAAGTGTTTTAAGTTTTTAACCTTCAATTTCCATTACATTTTCGTGTCCGCTATATATCGTCTAAACCTTTTAAAGGATTTTGAATCAAATATTAGCTAAATTGAGAGGATGTGCAGAACACATGTGGCACACATTTGAAGGTCAAGTGTTCTTATCTTCAATTTCCATTATATTTTCGTTTCCGCGTCACATTTTCTTAACAACGGGAAAGTTTTACATCAGTCATATGAACCCGCTGCCTGCTATAGAACAGTGAAATGGTTAAATGCTATATAGTATTTTACACCATTCATGCGAACCCTATGCCTGCTATAGAAAGGGTTAACTACAACTCAGTATTTTACACCATTCATGCGAACCCTATGCCTGCTATAGAAAGGGTTAACTACAACTCAGTATTTTACACCATTCATGCGAACCCTATGCCTGCTATAGAAAGGGTTAACTACAACTCAGTATTTTACACCATTCATGCAAACCTTTTGCCTGCTATAGAAAGGGTTAACTACAACTCAGTATTTTACACCATTCATGCGAACCCTTTGCCTGCTATAGAAAGGGTTAACTGCAACTCAGTATTTTACACCAGCCATGTAATAGAAAGGCTACTCCGATCTATAAATTTTTTCACGTTCTTATTATTCGCTGAACCTTTTGAGAAATTATTGATTGTCAAACAGATTGGACTCAGATCAGATACCGAGTTACTCGTCGTCTCATCTCGATACAAACTGCTCCCAAAGAAATAAAACGCGTATTTATGGAGTAAGGTGTTAGAAAAACCCTGTCTAAACGGTTTTTGGAACGAATTTATTTTTTTCATGCTGAGGGGTACAGCAAACAAACTATTTGCAGGTACAAGTCATTGACATCTGTCGATTCAGCAAATAGTGCAGACCCTAATCAGAGGGCTCATTCAGGAGGCACTGATCTGAGTCTATGTCCTTTTTTCAGTGACACTGGTCACTAATTAGTTACAGCGGTGTATCTATTGAGAATAGTATCAGTCATTCCCGATCAGACGACTGATGTAGGAGCCGTCAGATCAGGATCTGTTCTATTTGCTTATGAAATGATATAGACATGATTCTGCAGCTTCTGTCATGTCAAATAATTCCCGCCGTATTAATAAACAGCTAATTAAAGAATTTGCATCAGGTGAAGAGTTAAAGATTAACATTTTACCAAACGACTATTCTTGTTAGATATAATAAAACTGGAGGTTTTTGTCACAAAAACGGATATCTCCCCTCTAATAAAACAATATGTAAAGGGAAATCACTAAAAATGTTATGGACTTGATGAATGAACTTCCCCTCATTATGCGTTTTCCACACCACATTTTTCAAGAAGAAAATGATAACAGCTAATAACTCCAAAACTATCGATACCAGAGTTATGGCCCTTGTGCACGACACTTACTTTCATCATGCTCTTTCCATAAATAAAATGTCATTCCAATAGCCTCAGTCGAACAGGAGTTATTGATTGGACAAAAATGTAACAAAGGGCAATAACTCGAAAAGTATTGAAGCCAGAGTTATGGCCCTTGTTCATGGCACTTTCTCTCATCATGCTCTTCCCATGTATGAAGTTTCAATACGATGGTAAGAGCCATGTAGGAGTTATCGTCTGGTCAAGAAAGCGTTAAACAAATGTACAATGGGCAATAAGTTAAGGATCTTATGCATGACACTTTCTCTTATCATGATCTTTCCATGTATGAAGTTTCTCTCCAATGGCATGTGCCATATAGGAGTTATCATCCTGACAAAAAATGTGATTTTTTACAAAGGCAATAACTCCAATATTAGTGAACCAGAGTTATGGACCTTGTGCATGACACTTCCTCTCGTCATGATCTTTCCATATATGAAGTTTCAATACAATGGCATGGGTCATATAGGAGTTATCGTCCGGACAAAAAAGTGTGTATTTTTTGCAAGGGACAATAACTCCTATATTAGTGAAGCCAGAGTTATGGACCTTATGTATGCCACTTCCACATTATGCTATTTCCATATATGAAGTTTCAATCAACTGGCATCGGGCATATTGAAGTTATCGTCCGGACAAAAAGTGTGACGGACAGACAGACGGACGGACAGACAAACAGGCAGACAACTGTCACGAAAACAATACAAATATAAATATGGGGGAGACGTAATGATGAAAATGAATTAGCGCCAGAAATGTCCAGTTTTTTGTGCCATCTGCGAGTTGTCAACAGTTGTTACAGGCACAATGAAGGTTCATGCTGTGGCAGGAAAGGGTAATAACCTGGTGTCCGTTCGCAACACCAGTTGCTACTGTGACATATGTTTGTCAATAAAATGGCACATATGGAACATGGCAAGTCTCTCACAGATAAACGGATGTGTATCTCAGGAGAAAAACAATGTAAAGACAACACACACACAATGTTTGCGGCTATAGTGTTAATGCGTATGTTGCTGCTGTTTACTAGAACCAATGGTATATCGGGCAAATTCAAGATATTGACAATGATGACAATTAAATGGAAGTGTCATTCTTAGAAAAAAAGAAGTCATTTTCCAACGGCCTCCTCGTCCAGTTGTTATCTGGGTGAACAGCAAACTTGTTCTCTGTAGAATTACATCTCCAAACCGTCTGGAAAGTCAAAAAGAATGCTCAATGCTCATTTCTAATCAGGATGATATGTTTAAGATTGAAAATGCATTCAGCAATCACTTAAATTGCATGCGCACCTGAGTGAGTGAGTTGGGTTTTACGTCCGACCAACAGTATTTCAGTTATTTGCAGACGGCACCCGCATGAGACAAGTTATAGTGCTGCCTCACTGGAATACTCCTGCCGCATGTACATGGCAAGGGCACCCGCCCAGTCACATTATCCTGACACCGGGCCGACCAGTCCTAGAACTACACCTTTATTGTCGAGCGTAGACAAGGGAGCTACTAGTACCAACTTTTAACGACTTTTGGTCTGTCGCGGCCGGGGATCGAACCCACGACCTTCCGTACCGCAGGCAGACGCTCTACCACTGAGCCACTTAATGTTAATTGTTAAGTGACAGTCTACCATTCTTACCCGATTTGCGAGGACGTAAAATTGGGCACATATATATTTGAAATGTTCGTTACTTTTAGTACAGAAACTATGTTTTGTTCTTGTTGAAAGTTATGTATATGTTTATATGGCATTTCTTGACCGGAGATACTTGTTGCATGGAATGCATTAATGTATTTCCAGATCTGTAAGATGTCATGCACATTTAATTTTGCAGGTTGCAGTTAATGTTATTGTAGTGTGTGTATAATAGAAGAAAAAACGCACTGCTTCTGTGAAAAAGAGATTTCTCGGAACGATTCAGTCACTAAGCCTGTAAGCTTCCTCTATTCGAATTCCGATTAAGAAGCAATACCTAACAAGTAGTTGATGTTTTACATAGAAACGTATATAAATTCGGAAGACCAGTTTGTTTTGCAATGTCATTTGACCCATGCTAATTGTCTAAGATGTAAAATACATAAATACATACATGTATATAGTATCAGTGTTTATTTCGCTAATTACAAACAGATATAAAGCATCATTCCGAAACAACGAACATGTCTTATGACAAAAATGCGTATAGAAAGAGGTTAATTAAAATAACTGTAGAATGAAAACCAACTGAAATTGGTTGAAACGGGTTGAAACATAATACATTTTATATGTACACGTTTTTTGTTACAACATTATTTTTACGCCATTTTCATTAGCCCACTTGCAGCTGTATACTGAAAAAGCGCGTGTACATTTTTCTGGTAGCGAAAACAGCAGGCCCTTATCAGACATCAGTTCATACAGCAACTGTCTAATCTTGGTCTACTCTGTTTACAAAGGCGTAACAATGCGATTACATGTATAAAGTTTTGATTACTCAACTTTTGAAGCCAGGAGCATGTCTTTAATATGTGTTAGTCTCTAAAAATATATTGTCTGCTTAAATGTAGATCTGACGAGATGACAAATTATTCAAAGTTACTCGGCGTCTCACCTGGATCCAAACTGTTTACAAATACGGGTCAGGTGGCGAAAAGCTTGAGAATGGTGAAGATCAGTGAAATTTTGTAAAATACGCTTCGAACGACTTGCAGATGTACATGTTGAATGGAGAAGAGTTTTGAAATAGCCGGCCTAAATGACATACTAATTATGTATACAAATTACACTCATTGTCATCTACACGACACCTGATAAGAAGTGATACTATTTGAAATGCTGCATATACAATACTGTAGACACAGGCGCGGGTCAAACAGTGCAGACCCAGCCCAATCGCTTTGTTTCTGGGACTCAGCTTTTTGAATGTCGTTAAGGGTGGTTTTGTTATGGTATTGCTCATATACATGTGCCGAATCATACGGAGTCCTGTTACAAAAATAATTACACGTACCAAAATATTGTGATTTTTGAATGATAAAAAACCCCATCCGATTTAAAACAAAACGTTTCATTTTCTTGCTATAACAAAATTGAACATGTTAATATTCATGACATTAATATTAATAGAATAATGGGGTAACTAAGGGTTTAAAAGGCAGCCTCCATTAGGCAGGGGCATGTGAGGTCGAATGGTTATAATTATGGTTTTCGACTTTCAATCACTTAGATTTTCATCGCTGTTGTTCGAATCCAGACGTGGGCATTTGGATTTTCATGTGAAGAAGCCTTCCAGCTGACTTGCACTAAGTCGGTGGCTCTACCCAGCTGGCTTGCACTAAGTCGGTGGCTCCACTCAGCTGACTTGCACTAGGTCGCTGGCTCTACACAGCTGACCTGCACTATGTCAGTGGCTCTACTTAGCTGACTTGCACTAGGTCGGTGGCACTACTCAGCTGACTTGCACTATGTCGGTGGCTCTACTCGGCTGACTTGCACTAGGTCAGTGGCTCTACTCGGCTGACTTGCACTAGGTCAGTGGCTCTACTTAGCTGACTTGCACTATGTCGGTGGCTCTACTGGGCTGACTTGCACTAGGTCAGTGGCTCTACTCGGCTGACTTGCACTAGGTCAGTGGCTTCACTCAGCTGACTTGCACTACGTCGGTGGCTCCATCCAGGTGTTCCTCTGTGCATAAAAATACAATTTGTTCCTAGCTCAAAAAATGTGTAGGGTCTTCCTCATCCTCCGTCCTCTAATTATCATATGACAAAGATGGTGGTTTATTTTCTAAACATGACCTGGTTAAGTCGATAATCAATAACAGGATTAGCAAGGTTGCTGTTGCACGGTTTGTTTGGAGGAAGTGTACTTGTACTTGTATAAAACAGAACCTGTCCTATGCGGTCAATGATTATAGGAGGCTTAAAGCAGATGGTTGGTTAAAGCAGGGTAAACTGCAGGGCAAAATGAGCTTTTTTGACCTGCCTTACATACCCACAATTAGACTTCTTTTTTATGGGAGCTTAAGACACGTTCTAATGTATTCAAATATTTTAGCACACCCCTATAGCGGTTTCTCCATTATTTTGTAATTATTTTTGTCTGTGGATAGCTGTACGTCGAAATATGACTAAACTACTATCAAAGAGCCATAAACCTCCAATTACAAGCAATTAGTCTCTTGAGTGTAGACAGTATTCCCGGGATGCTGTATAAATACCCATTTGAACAGATATATTCACATATACCTACTAGTAGTCTAAGGTTCTTGTTTTGACCGTTATCATATCTATCTTTATCATTTCATAAGCAAACACGGCCCATCAAGGTTCAGATCTACATTCTTTCAAAGCAACCAGAGCCAACCATGATTAGTCGGTTTCTATAGCAGTCGTCTAGTCTAGGTCTACTCTGTTTGCAAAGGCGACAAAGGGGAACAATTATGGAGTAAAGGGTTAAAGTACATTTGAATTAATTGAGGGACATATACTATAAGTTATTATATATCTCTGCAAATAATTCAGGCACATATACTATAACATATTACATATACAGTGAACCCTCGTTACAACGGAGGTGTTTGTTTCCAGACATTTTGCTGGTATAACGAGGTTGTCGTTATAACGAGTTTAGATATGAAAGGAACCATATGGCCAGTGTTAAACTAATACCAACAGGTGGACGCTTATTGCAGAACGTAAGAAGTGCAAAAAGCTCCCTTTGGGAGCTTTTTGCACTTCTTGTGTTCTGCATTAAGCGATCACCTGTCTTATTGGCATGGTACCTATTTATTCAGTGGTTGTTTAAAATACTTAACGGTAAGTTTGTTTCAATGCATACTGCCGGTATAACGAGGGTGCCATTGTAACGTATGCCGGTATAATGAGGGTTCACTGTACACGCCTGCAATCAATTCATGCACATGTATTATACGTGCTATTATATATGACTCAGGCATATGTACTATAATATGCTATTATATGTCTCCAATTAATTCAAGTAATAATAACTACAGCATATAATTATATATGTATCCATCTTCATAAGATATGATAGTATATGTCTCCAATTAATTCAGACAAAAATACTATACTATGTTATTATACACATGTATATCCTATCAATTCAGGGAAGTATACTATAATCATAACATAATTATGTATGTCTCCAATTTATTCAGGGATATACATTATTATAACATGTTATTTCATATGTCTCTAATTTAATCAGGGACATATGCAATGTCATGTTATTATATATGCCTAAAATTAATCCAGGAACATATACTATAGCAAGTTATTATATATATCTCCTATTAATTCAGTGCCATATATTATAATATGTTATTTTATATGTCTCCAATTAATTTAGTGACATATATTATAACATGCTATTATGTATGACTATTAGTAAATCAAATATATCTCAAATTAAACCAGGGTCATATAGTATACTACATGTATACACCATTTTCAGTGGGCGACGGATGAAATATTTGAAAATCAAACATTGAAAAATATAAAAAAAACAACAACTCGAATATTACAAAACTAGATTTATTAATTCCGGTGGTTGGCTAGTAACAGTAAACAGTTTATTCTTCTCTGTCCACGTCATTCCTGATATCTAAAACAGTCACGTGGTTATGCTTCCCAATCAGCATCACGAGTCCGTCATGCCCTTCTCCTCCGTCCAATCACCGACGAGACAGCTCATCTTGATGTCACCGACGAATAACTTTCAGCCAGTCACAATTCATTTAAGCCCGATCACCAATGTAATGATAAATAATTCCAGACCAAATCACATTTCTTTAATCTTAGTCCGTTAACTCGCAGATCGTCGATGGCGATTTAAGTATAAGTCGTCCAGTCCTTGTTCATCTGAAAACAAAATAAAATTCAAAGTATCCACTTAAGATATAATTGAAATATAACCCTGCTCCGTTATTAGGAAACTTGACCAGCTCAACTTTTGATCTGTTAATTTTTGACTACGTCATATTCAATTAAACTATTGACCTAATGTCAAACAGCTAGAATCCGGGGAGAAATGCCGATTTATTCGACGTGTTACCTGGATCCAAGCCGTTTGCAAACGTGAGTCAGGTCATGGATACATGTAGCAGGACAGGGTTAGGATGACTGTCCAGTAATACTGGATTAGATGACCACAACGTAATAATGGTTTAGCTGACCACTTAGTTATACTTGTTTATGTGACCACTTATAAATTAATAATCGTTTAAGTGACACCTTAGTAGTAAACTGATGGTTTAGGCAACCACTAAGTACTATGGTTTGCACCTAAGTAATAATGATTTTGGATACAACTTATAGCTGACAGCTAATTAATAACAGTTTAGACGGGAACTTATTAATAATACTTTAGGTGACAATAACCACTTCTTTTTAACCCTTTACCCAATAGCCTGTTTCTAGTTTTGAAGACATATGACCACTTAAAGCAGGTTTAAAGTAAAGCAGAATGCGCCTTAAGGCGCATTCTGCTTTACTTTCAGCCTGCTTTAAGCTACCACCTACTAGGATATAGAAAATATGTATTATGCAATATGTTCATGACTGTATGAATTTGAACTATTTTCTTCAGCGGAGGAATAAATCAAACACGCTAAAAGCCGCTTCTATCAGGTAAAGGGTTAATGGTTTAGGGGACAACTATAAGAAATGGTAGTTTAGGTGACAACTAAGTAATATTGGTTTATGTGAACTATCTAGTAAAATTAGGGTATGTAGTGTTTGCTTATGGATCTAGTAAGGTTTAGATCTGATTTGAAATATTTTACACGAGTCTAGGTTTTCCTGATCATACGCAATTATAAATGATAAGCTATTCAATTTTGGTACATATATCAGTTTTTACCCGAATATTCGCATAGTGAAGAGTTAAAAAAATCTGAACCTTTCAATATGTGGTAATAGGCCTAAAAGGACCACGAGGGATGGGGTCATACTACAAAGTGCTGACATATCTAATGTCAAATAGTTATGATACTGATTTAATATACACAACAACCCATCACGGCTCTACATAAAGTCCTTTAGCAAATTCAAATATTGTCTCGAGGCCATACATTATAACAAGGGTGTCTCGTGATATTTCTGCGCCCTTGTTAACCATAAATTATGATAACGGGTATCTTGTGATATTTCTATGCCCTCGTTAACCATAAATTATGAGTAAAGGTAACTCGTGATATTTTATGACCTCGTTAACCATGAATTATGATAACTGATAACTCGTGATATTTCTATGCCCTCGTTAACCATAAATTATGAGTAAGGGTAACTCGTGATATACCAGTGCCCTTCTGAACCCTTATCCCACTATCCGCAACCTGATTCGCATTTGCAAACAGTTTGTATGCAGATGGAACGAGTAACTCGGCGATTCATCATGACCCAAGATCATTTTACACTCAGTCA
The DNA here is from genome assembly GCA_963576725.1 of Azorinus chamasolen. Lineage (NCBI taxonomy): Eukaryota > Metazoa > Mollusca > Bivalvia > Cardiida > Solecurtidae > Azorinus > Azorinus chamasolen. The sequence continues at coordinate 12,356,494 of OY755238.1, read as the reverse complement.
ATAGTTACTTACATCTTGATCAAATACTTACATCTTGATCAAATCACCAGTAGTCAATATTGTATCAGTCCCAACTTTGAGCAGAAATTATTTTTGTCACAACAGAGCAAAGATACAGACAACCGTTATCTCTGTTGATGTCAATGAACGAATGTTTTAAAAGGGCACGCTCCAAGCGCGGATCAAGCCTGTTATCTCTGTTGATGTGTCAAAAGGGCACGCTCCAAGCGCGGATCAGGACTTGTCTATTTGTTACATTGATACTAATTCATCTGCAAGAACTATGGACTATGCTTTAAGAAATGAATGACGTGCTCCCGGTGTTCATGAGGTTATGCAACGCATAGCTTTACGAGCAAAGTTAGTGAAGCCCGAAGGGCTTCACGTGAATCTTTGCTCGTAAAGATATGCGTTGCATAACCTCATGAACACCGGGAGCACGTCATTTATTTCTTATATTTATATTCCATTGTATTTCTTATATTTCAACGGATTTTTTTTTTTAAATATTATATACCGGTCACGTAATAGCCGCTATCTAGGTCGTTGCCAGGTTCGTTTCTAACGCAGTAGGATTGTTGGAGATAACGCTCCTTACGTCACGTGTACATAACACGGAAGTGACGTTACGTCGCTTGGGAACAGACGTTGATTAATAGAGTTTGAATGTAGTACACAAAGAGAGAATTGAGAGAAGTAAATTGTGAAAGAAGAAGACGTGTCAATCATCTATTCCCGTCCCATATAGACAAGGATCTCTATATATGGTATGAAAAATAGTCCCAAACACATATTATAAATATAGAATGAATACAAGATTTTAATCAGTAAATTGTCCAGCGGAATTCTGGGAAAAGGAGAACCGACTCAAACCGGTATTGAAATGAACGTTCATGGGAAAATGCAACTTTCTTTTTAGAATAAGGTTATATAAGGACGTTGCAGGGCGAATGTAAATATTTAAGAAATGAATGGCGTGCTTCCGGTGTTCATGAGGTTATGCAACGCATAGCTTTACGAGCAAAGTTAGTGAAGCCCGAAGGGCTTCACGTGAATCTTTGCTCGTAAAGCTATGCGTTGCATAGCCTAATGAACACCGGGAGCTCGTCATTCATTTCTTATATTTATATTCCATTGTATTTCTTATATTTTAACGGATCCGGTATTGAAATGAACGTTCATGGGAAAATGCAACTTTCATTTTAGAATAAGGTTATATAAGGACGTTGCAGGGCGAATGTAAATATTAAACTATGATCTACGGCGAGTGTATATACCTCCTATAAGTTTAAACTATGATTTAAGGCCGAAAGATATACTTCCTATAAGCTTAAACTATGATCTACGGCTATTGTATATACTACCTATAGGTTTAACCTGTGATCTACCATTGTGTATACTTCCTGTAAGTTTAAACTGCGATCTACGTGTATACATTGTTTATGCTTCCTATAAGTTTAAACTGTGATCTACTATTGTTTATACTTCCTATAAGTTTAAACTATGATCTACGGCTATTGTATACACTTCCCACGGTGATCTACAACCATTGTGCATATACATATTTCCTATAAGTTTAAACTATGATCTATGTTTATTGTATATACTTCCTATAAGTTTAAACTATGATCTATGTTTATTGTACGGCTATTATATATACTCCCTATAAGTTTAAACTATGATCTACGGCTATTATATATACTGTTTATCAGTTTAAACTATGATCTATGGCTATTGTATATTCTTCCTATAAGTTTAAACTATGATCTATGGCTATTGTATATTCTTCCTATAAGTTTAAACTATGATCTATGGCTATTGTATATACTTCCTATAAGTTTAAACTATGATCTATGGCTATTGTATATTCTTCCTATAAGTTTAAACTATGATCTACGGCTATTGTATATTCTTCCTATAAGTTTAAACTATGATCTATGGCTATTGTATATTCTTCCTATAAGTTTAAACTATGATCTATGGCTATTGTATATTCTTCCTATAAGTTTAAACTATGATCTATGGCTATTGTATATTCTTCCTATAAGTTTAAACTATGATCTATGGCTATTGTATATTCTTCCTATAAGTTTAAACTATGATCTATGGCTACTGTATATACTTCCTATAAGTTTAAACTATGATCTATGGCTACTGTATATACTTCCTATACGTTTAAAGTGTGATCTACAACTATACAGTATAACCTGTGTTAGGCGATCATCAAAATGATGTCTAATTATGGATCTGTAAGGCAGGTACAGGTAGTAGCCTAGTGCAGATCGATAGTAAAGAAGACATTAGATCTTATAGAAGCTTTCTACAACCACCTGCTCGCTAAGAATAATATGTTTAATAAATGAATGGCCGCTTAGCACAAGTGCTTCTTCACATCCTTTTCTCTTAAACTATGATCCAGAGCCTTTTTTTAATAATTCCTATTCGTTTAAACCACATGGGGCCATTTCGTGGGTCTAGATAGTATAAAAAAATAAAACAAAATAGATTGGGTCGATTTAGTGTTATATTATATAATATAAAACTAAATCGACCCAATCATTGTTTTTACTTTTTAGACCATCTAGACCCACGAAATGGCCCCCTGTGGTTTAAACTATGATCTACATCCATTAAATATATATATATATATAAACTGTATATTTCTTCCTATTAGTTTAAACTAGGATATACAACCAGTGTACGTGTTTAAACTTCCTACTACTATCGAGTAATTAACCTTCCACCTCATGATCTCGCATTTACAAACATAGTAGATCTAGAGCAGACATATATTAGAACAGACACATGCGTGTAAAATATACTAAAATACACATCAACCAAGATTAGACATGAATGCTTGTAGGAACACGGGTAGTTTATGCCTGCTGATACGATAAAAAAAAACAGAGGCGATCAAAACGACGGGAAAACAGACATACAAAGGAACGGACTGAGAAACGATCTCTAAATGGCACCCTGCATTATCAGATACAATGACACCCTGCATTATCAGATACAATACAAACAGTACCTACAATTATCCGACTATAAATGAAAAAGTTATCTTTTCTTAATGAAACGATAGTCTAAAAGTAATTTCTATGTCTTCTAAATTCCATTTCTATACCATTCAACTATTTCTTTCACACATATGCATTTTCACGCACTTGCAAACACAGGAGACCCGGATCAGACGCCTCCTATAGTTTGAAATTATATCGTTTTCATTTGTATATTTACATTTTGCCTGAAACATAAAATTACCCGTCTTTGTCCAACAGTTAATAAAACGAAAATGCAACCCAAATAAATACTAATACATTGCCGAATAACAGCGGGTCGTCGATATCAAACACATGGTTGTTTTGTATTCTTTGGTGTTTATTCGATTGGTTTCTTGCGATATACTTATTTTCAACATATAACCAAGTGATGTATGTAATTGTTAGACAAAGTTGAACATCAATTTCTCGAACTCCAAGAACTCGAACTTCGGGATAGCTCGAACAAAAAGTTCAGTCCTCCCAAAACTTACAATAAAGAATTTCTCTAGGACGTATCACTAAAGACTATCTAGAAACATATGTGACATATTTTTACAGGTCTAAGGTAATACTGAAAGCTCCTACAGGAACTTTCAACATTTCTTTAGACCTGTATTTAGCTGTGACCTTGATACTCTGTTCAGAATAGATATCTGATGACTCGAACTTCTGTTATCTCGAACTACTTTGTACGACCAATTGAAGTCCAAGTTATCGAAGTTCAACTGTAGTTTTAAAACGCATTTCAAGTGGAGACTATCACTTTAAGGACATAAGGAAGTTTTACTATATTAACCCTTCTCTTGCTGAATTTTAAAATACCTTTCCCCTTCTTTACCCATGCCCTGCTGTATAATGACATACATCTTCTCTGTGTACACGTATTTTCGCTGTGCAATCACTGCTTTGGAGTGCACTGGTTGCACAATCAACTTGTAAATAGTGCAGACCCTGATGAGACAGCTCCTGCAGGAGCTGTCTCATCTGGGTCTTCACTATTTACAGGTACGTATATTGACGTGAATAGCAAGCGAAGGGTTAAGCTTTCAGAGCTCTCATCAACGTCTGCTCTGTTAGTCATGCTGCACTTTTCTTTCAAACAAAATCACTGTATATTCACGGTAAGCGTGTCCTTTTTTACATTATGGAAACAGTCCATTTGAAATTTTAGCGATGGAATTGTTAAAAACTATGTTACAATACTTTGACAGTTGGCCCTATCAACTCTTTAGACTTGTGATTCTATATATAACTAGGCTACAGTACTTTGACAGTTGGCCTTTAGACTTGTGATTCTATATATAACTAGGCTACAGTACTTCGACAGTTGGCCTTTAGACTTGTGATTCTATATATAACTAGGCTGCAATACTTTGACTGTTCGCCTTTAGACTTGTGATTCTATATATAACTAGGCTGCAATACTTTGACTGTTCGCCTTTAGACTTGTGATTCTATATATAACTAGGCTGCAATACTTTGACTGTTCGCCTTTAGACTTGTGATTCTATATATAACCAGGCTGCAATACTTTGACTGTTCGCCTTTAGACTTGTGATTCTATATATAACTAGGCTGCAATACTTTGACTGTTCGCCTTCAGACTTATGATTCTATATATAACTAGGCTGCAATACTTTGACTGTTCGCCTTTAGACTTGTGATTCTATATATAACTAGGCTGCAATACTTTGACTGTTCGCCTTTAGACTTGTGATTCTATATATAACCAGGCTGCAATAATTTGACTGTTCGCCTTTAGACTTGTGATTCTATATATAACTAGGCTGCAATACTTTGACTGTTCGCCTTTAGATTTGTGATTCTATATATAACCAGGCTGCAATACTTTGACTGTTCGCCTTTAGACTTGTGATTCTATATATAACTAGGCTGCAATACATTGACAGTTAGTCTTATCAGCTCTTTAGACTCTAGTAGTGAATTCGTGATTCTATATATAACTAGGTAACACTACTTTGACAGTAGGTCCTATCAATGTTTTAGACACTAGTAGCGAATTCGTGATTCTATATAGAACTACGAATTTGTTATTATACATGTAAACAGTTTGAATTCAGATGAGAAGACATGTGGCCCTCTAAGAATTTGTAGCAGACGACAAATACTGCAGAAGACAAAAATCTTTCAAAACAATCATAAATCAAACACTCAAAAGCAATGCAGTTGCAAAATAACGATTTCCTTCATATAAACGCATTTTCACGCCTTTTCAAACAGAGTAGACCCGGATCAGCCAGCTCATGCATGAGCCGTCTGTTCAAGGTCTGTTCTGTTTGATTACGAAATGAAATTATAAAGATCAGTTTCTATAAACTCTGTTGTGGTCAAACTATTCTATGTTGATTTACCATTATAAAAAATCAGCCAATAAATATTCATGATGTCATTATTTCTTTCATGAATAATCATGGGTTACTGGTTTAAAACTTTCCCTCATATTAATGCATTTTCACGCATTTGCAAACAGAGCAGATACAGGTCAGACGGCTCCCTTTGAGCCGTCTGATCAGAGTCTGCTCTGTTTGCTTATGTAATTATAACAGAATTGACCATACAGTTTCAAACAATACCAAAAAGGTCAAATGCCATTATAAAAGAATCTGCTAATAAATATTCATGATGTCATTTTTATCATTACGGCATGGGCTACTGCAAGACTGGGCTACTGGTTTGATATGTAGGCATATACATTGCACTCCTAAATGTACAAATCAGTGAAGCGTGACATGGCGTACACATTTATCCTCGTAAAACTGCTAAGCCTGCGACAGGGATGACAGTTGTACATGTTCAAACATTGAGGCAACAGGGATCTACATTGTTTAAAAAAAATAAAAAATCCTGTTTGTTTAGTTTGCACGGCGGTGGCATGATATATAGCAACATAATCCCCCATTGAACACTCACAAGCACGGATGCGCACAAATATGCACACGCGCGCACGCACAAACATACACACGCGCGCACTCACGCACGCACGCACACACATTTTCGGTGTATCCAAGGTAAACCTAAATCGGACTACCTACTAGGATTAACTAAAGGCTGAATGGTAAACGTATATAAAATAAAACCATGTCAGACCACTACGGGGCGACAACTACTGCATCATGTTATTGATCCGCCCCTGTACTGCTACAGTAATGCCTCTTTATAGCATCACTCAAAAGAAGTAATTCTGCATTATGTAACCAGATGGTAGCTTAATGCATGAGGTAGTAATGCAGCAAACTCTTTTAGCAGCTTACAGTACATGTAATTATGACTTGTCCTGCACTTAGCAATCACCTGCTTTTAAAGATTCTTATGTTAATTAATAAGTATATGTGATCATTTTAATAACGAGAAGTTATAAACAAAATAAAAATAATATTCAATTATCTACTGTGACATTTGACTAAACTGTATCTAACCTGATTATTTCTTATTATTCGCCGCATTATTCATCAATTTCTGGACATTTTTCCTTGTATGTCCACTGGGGTCCTCATGATGGTTTTGCTCCGCCTCTTTCTTCGTTCTCCTCTTCCCACTGTGTCCAACATTTACATATTTATCCTGTTCAACATTGTAATCATCGTACTGGTTCATGTACTCGCTGTCAGCTGGATTCTCGTTAGCTTTCGACATTTTTTCACCACTTGAATTAAAGCGACAATTCTTCCGATGTATATTTACCTATGCTTACCGTAAAGTATACATGTATAATACAGGTTATACGTGTCTGTTTTTAGATCAATGTCACGTGAGAAATAGTGTAATAAGGGAGGGAACTCGCATATTCTTCCTATTACTAATACATAGGATTGTCTACCATTAGACATCCCTTTATATACGCAGAGCAGACCAGGATGAAAAAGCTCATGTAGTCTAAGCTGTGTGATCTCAGAGAACATGTACGGCATATGTCTCAGCACTCGAAATCGAACTATAGTGTCATTGTATAATGGCGCATGCTTCATGTGTGTGTTCGGAAAGATAAAAACAGCTTACGAAAAAAGGCGGAATAATCATACAGTGCCAGGTCAAACCTTATCGACAATAAACGTAAACAAAAACACATAGATTCTATTAAAAATATTGTCGATAAAGTTTGACCTGGCACTGCATGAATATTCCGCCTTTTTCCATTATCTGTTTTTATCCTTCCGAACACACAGGTGAAACATGCGTCACTATCACGATTTTTCATCGACGAAAGTCGGCGGAAAGTGATGAGTGCCAGTTCAAACCTTACCGATAATATAACCCAGCGTTTGATCAAAGTACAAACTGTTTGATACCCAGAACACACCCTTTCTAGAGCAGAATTTAAATAAATAGGAAAAAAATGTAAGCAGACGACAAAAATCACAGACGAAAATCTTGCAGACGACATTTATCAGTCGACCAAAGCGTTTTACAGCGGAACCTCGATATGTTCGAGTCATCCTATTTCTAATTTGAAAACAATATGACAGCTTCATGCAGTTCGAAAGAAATGCCGATAGCACATGTATGACTGAGTGGGTATGTATCATGCATACATGTGATAACCTGCTGAGGCATGTCAGGTAGATTTAGGAAATTTGTCAGGTAGATTTGACTTTTGTCAGGTAGATTTTACCACGAAGTAAATACAGTATAATACTATTTACTTCGTGATTTTACTGACGCGACAAAATATATGGAGTTGAAAAAAGAAATTTGCTTGATACCTATGTTTGTTATACTTTTTCACATTATCATTCATACTTTACCATAAATGCATATCATACCATTATAAACCTTACATTACACACATAACATTTACACACTTAACCCTCTCCCTCATATAAACACCTTTTTCACGCATAAATTTGTAAAGAGAATAGACCCAGATCAGATGGCTCCTACAGGAGCTGTCAGGTCAGGGTCTGCTCTGTTTGCTTATGATATTATATAGGAATGATTCTACACTTTCTGGTTTGGCAAAAAAAATCCAATGTGGTGTTAAACCCCCATTAACCCTTTCCTTCATAAAAACCAAGGTTTCACGCATTTGCAAACAGAGTAGACCCAGATCAGACAGCTCCTATAGGAGCCATCTGATCAGGGTTTGCTCTGTTTGCTTTAGGAATTTTAAAAATGTTTCTTTACTTTCTAAAATAGCTATGAAGTTCCAATCTCCATATTTCTTTAAAATTACTTAAGAATAAGAGTATTCAGTAGGGACTGGAATTTGGAATAAAAATGGAACAGGGAAAGGGTTAAAAACAAATAATAGTAATTGACATGCAGTAATAATTCTAGATTTTTTTTCATGGGTCAAAAGGACTCTTTGAAATCAATAGGTCTCAAGCCCAAAACACTGGGTTCCTTATTAAATAATGTCATGAAAAAAAATCAAGATTTATTACTGTTTTAAAATTCATATAATGAAAAAGATATTCTAATTTATCTTATTTTATAATAACATTTTTAGGGGGTTGCTTATTTTATAGCCCTTATATAGCTATACTCACCAAGGACAACCTTTACTCAGTTCAAGTTAGTTAAACCTTTACTCAGTTCAAGTTAGTTACTGCAAACATTGATCAGTCACAGAAATGTTGAAATCCAACAGGTCCAGAGTCCGTGCTTTAGCCCGTATCTACAATCGTCGCGAAAACTGATGACATTTCAACTTGATATTGTTATTATTTTTTGAAGAGTTTGCAATGGTAGATAATAATTCATGGTGTTTTCAATTACTTCTTTAGTGTCCTAACCACTTATTATATTAATGAAAAATAATTTAGTGTACAAATCAAATTCATGATTATCAGTCCAAGCACTGTTGAAGCAGTCTTATTTTCGAAGTGTTTCGACCCATTGCAACAACGAGACCAAACACAGCTGTCTTTGACAAGGAAGCAGAGAAGCATATCTATGTCTTATAATTTAATTATGAGAATATAAATCCTATTATAGGGCCATGACACTCCCATGTCGCCTCGCTTGAGTAATAAACCTGCTGCATGTGATATTTGTGGTAGACATTTGCATTTTGACACGACTGGTTCCCGAACAATTTGGTAAAAGTGAAAACCGGAACCACCTCGTGATTATGTAATTCGGGTGTTCTCCATGGTCTCCACAGGGGATTCCCTTGATTGGTCCCTATCAAAACAGACCAAGCGTGGATCACAGCATGATAACAAGCTAAAGGTGGTCTGTGTGAGTAGAGAACTAACAGATAAACTCCAGCAGGGATGAAAATATATGTCACTAAAAAAATTGCCTTGGTCAAATTTCAAAACGGTAGACCGTGAAAGTAGAACGGTAAACCACCTCTGAAAACGGTAGAATTCACCTACCGTCGGTAGTTATCACATGTATATGTATGATTGAGTGGGTATGTATGACTAAGTGGGTATGTATGACTGAGTGGCTATGTATGACTGAGTGGATATGTATGACTGAGTGGATATGTATGACTGAGTGGCTATGTATGACTGAGTGGATATGTATGACTGAGTGGCTATGTATGACTGAGTGGATATGTATGACTGAGTGGCTATGTATGACTGAGTGGCTATGTATGACTGAGTGGGTATGTATGACTGAGTGGATATGTATGACTGAGTGGATATGTATGACTGAGTGGATATGTATGACTGAGTGGCTATGTATGACTGAGTGGATATGTATGACTGAGTGGCTATGTATGACTGAGTGGATATGTATGACTGAGTGGCTATGTATGACTGAGTGGATATGTATGACTGAGTGGATATGTATACTGAGTGGGTATGTATGACTGAGTGGCTACGTATGACTGAGTGGATATGTATACTGAGTGGGTATGTATGACTGAGTGACTATGTATGGCTTAGTGGGTATGTATGACTGTGTGGCTATGTATGTATGACTGAGTGGCTATGTATGGCTGAGTGGGTATGTATGACTGAGTGGGTATGTCCACTTAACCCTTTCCTGTAAGAAATAATGACGTCATGAATATTTAAATGGCATATATGCACAAAATAACTGTAGAGATTTCAAAAGCAAATAGCACAGACCCTGATCAGACGGATCCTGTAGCAGCCGTTTGGTCTGGATCTACTCTATTAACAAAATCGTAAAAGGGCGTTTGTTTCAGGGATGGTATTATTCAACTATATACTTCACAATACCCGCTTTTTAGGTATTTGCAAATATAGTAGATCTAGATCAGACAGCACATACTCTTTTTGTTCATCGTACACTGTAAATCTGGTTCAACACTGTATGCTTAGGCCAAACGCTCTATGGTATATGTTATTATAAATTCAGCTAATTAATATTCATGCAGGCCTTTATTCTGACATGAATATTCATGACACGAAGGGTTAATTGAGTACTTTGCGAAATTTTTGGAAGGAAAACGGAAGTATATGAACAAATTTGCAGTTGTTTATAGATGAAGCTTAGCCATTTCCCTCATCTAAATGACTTTACACGCCTTTGTAAACAGAGTAGACTAATTTCAGACGGCTTCTACAGGATCAGGGTGTGCGTTGTTTGTCATTCCAAATCCTATCGTAATGACAGGAAAACCTGTTTTAAGCGACCTTATTTTGATTGAACACATGTGTCTTAAAAAGCAGCTCCTATGTGAGCTTTCTGTATTATTTTTGACCTGCATTAAGCTAGCACCTGCCTTACATACGCCTAATTAGACGTTTTTTAATGGTCGCTTTAGAAAGGGCCTATTGTATCCCATTTCGTACTAAATGTGTGATATAGTCCAACAAGATTCACCTGACGTTGACCTTTATGCAAGAATAAATTAAAGTGAGATGACGCAGTATATACCAATACTCGCCAGTACATCGTACATAATAAAATGCACGGGAGACACGATGTAATCCATCTGAGGCACACTCTTGGCGATACATTTGTCAATGGTGAATGGTACAGTAAAACCTCTCTATAACGGCCACCTAATCACATCACGTATTTTGTGTAAAAGGCAGGTGGCTGCTTAAAGCAAGGTGAAAGTAAAACAGAACGCTCCTATAGGAGCGTTCTGTTTTACTTTCACATTGCTTTAACCAACCACCTGCCCTAAATACCGACTAATAACACAATTTATTGACCGTTATAGAGAGGATATACTGTACATTTGTATTTTTTAATCTGGTATACCTGGATATACCAAGTGCACTCATGTATAAATAATTCACGGAAACTACCGAAGATATATATAGAAACCCAGCATATTGTGAAATTATGATAATAGAGGTCAGCAACGTCAGGTGAATCTTGTTGGACTATATATATATAGCTTCTGGAAACAGCTCAATCGTTCATCCGATAGAGCCGAACTCTTACGCATTTTCAAACAGAGTAGACCCAAATCAGACAACCTCTGCTCAAAGCATGCATTGATTACTTATAGAATAACAGCCATCTGATTCTAAAGTTGACCTGAACCCTGACCCATATGCATAATACATATAGTGAGAGATGCCGCTGTATAAATAAAACTCCGACGGTAAATCGTGAAGTCTATTCTCACTGAAATTACGGGAGAGCGATAACCCGTGCGTATGTAAACCATACAATCACGAGTGTGTCCATGCATAGTTGCTTGACGGGACACGTGCCTATGATAAACCCGTGCAAGGCCCATGATAAAATTAGAAATGTTACGATTTTTTATGTATACACACTCTTGATATGTGTATAACATTTCACTCCATAATTACACCTTTTAGCGCTTCTGCAAAAAGAGTAGATCCAGACAAGACGGCTCCTGTAGGAACAATCTGATCAGGACCTACTCAGTTTGCTTATGGAATTATATAAATCTGAATCTACAATTCATGGCATGGCCAAACATATAATAAACATTAAGGTATTGTGCTGTTTTATTAACCTGTCAAACTTTAAATAATTATACGCTTGCTGAACACGCCATATATAGCTTCGGTTGATATCGATTGTTTCCGCTAATAAAAGCTTTCCTACTTGGCTTATTCGAGTACTTGTACATTTATTGTGAATCTCATGAAACACGTTTGAAAAACAGGTTTACCCAAGCTTAATATATCTTTTCAGTGACGTAGGAATATTCACATTTTGACAGGTCAATAAAACAGGACAATGCATACATCAATCCCTGTATCAATCCTACATCAACATTAATGGAGTCCTACATCAATATTAATGGGGTCCTGTATGAATATTAATGGAGTCCTACATGAATATTAAGTGGGTCCTACATTAATATTAATGTAGTCCTACATCAATATTAATGGGGTCCTGCATGAATATATGTATGGAGTGCAAAGTTAAAAGTGTAGCATACTGACAAGTGATAATTCTTAAAATGTTGAATGATATTATCCTACAAATTTGACCTGAGACTCATGCATATTCCGTCTATTATCGTCGGTAATCTTCGAATAAATTTCCGAATGTATAAGAATGCGCTATATAAATACAGTAAAACTCCTCTAATACGACTAGCAAAAGGGGGCATAATTCAAAGTGGCAAAGGTAGGTGGTAGCTTAATACAGGACGACAGTTATGCAGAAAGGTCCTGTAGGAGCTTTCTGTATAACTTTTGTCCTGCATTAAGCAATCACCTGCTTATAAAGACAGTCATGATTATTCATTAAGTGGTCGCATTAGAGGGGTTTTACTGTATAATCCCCGTGGGACATGATTATTGCCGGCTTTTGGTTTGCTATGTTTTGTCACAGAGTATTACGAACAATCCCGATAAACACGCCGAAATTTAATCGAGTCTCAGGTCAAATTGGGAGGATAATAATCCTGATTGTGGGCGCTATGCTCTACTGAATGCACGGGTATCATGTGTTCAGTAGATACAACTTTTATATTAAAAGTAATGATTGGATTGGTTTGTTTTTTTTATCGGGTTTTATGTCGTTTTAACAGTATTATAACATTATTATAACTCTTATATCACGACGTCCAGCTAATTACAGGTGGAGGAATACCTCAGAGGTTATTGTGTGTACGGAACAAATTGCATTGCCTCGTACATAGAAGAAAATCCAAATAGAACCACCGACCTACCACAAGTCAGCTGAAGGACTTCCTCACATGAAAAATCCAAATGCACAGACCGGGATTCGAACCCACAGCGGTGAAGGGCTAAGCGATTGTCAGTCAAATACCATAAACATAATGATAAAACAGTATAAAAACAACAACAATAATAATAACAACAACAATACTACTACTATACTTGACCATATTAAACTGAGACTCATCAATTTCCGTCAGCGTTTCCGACTATACTCGCCCGAATTCGATTACAATACATACCAATACATGGATTATGCTTTGGGACCAATATACGGCCTAAAGTGGCGCAGTGGAAAGATCTTCGCCTGTCATACTGGCGGTTGCAGGTTCGAGTCTAACTGAAGTCGTGTTTTTAGGGTTTCGGCTTTTGCCGAAATCCTTATAAAATGGATTGCGACTCAAACTATGGCGGAAAACCCTATTGCACGAGCGCTACCTAGCGGGAATCCCCCTAAGAGAATACGCGCATGTGCAGTGCTTGGCTTACAATCCGGTTCCGGAATCTTACAAAATATTTATAATGAAATATGGAAGGTGGATCCATTAGCAAACAGAGCAGACCCTGAATCTATGGGAGCGAGCTGTCTGATCTGGGTCGAATCTATTTGCAGATGCATGAAAACAAGTTTATATGGAGAAATAAGGGTTAAATAGACGTCTTCTGTTCTTTACGTCCTTTACAGTATAAAGGTTACAGCGCACTGGTGGTCAGTAGTGCAGGGCAACTGTTATATCATGCTAAAATATCTAGAGGTCATACGCTTAACTCTTTGCACGCTAGCGGCGAAACTGTGATTACCTATGCAAACAGTTTGGATCAAGATGAGAGGCCACATAATTCTGCGTCTCATCAGGATCCAAACTGTTTGTCATCTTGATCATATTTTTGCATAAAATAAAAGAAAGTTTATTGAAGAATTGAAGCAGACGTCAATTTTTGCAAACGAAACATCACTCAGCATTATAAGGATTAAGCAAGCTGTAGAGACTGTAATATCGTCTGCTTCAGGTTTGTCATCATTTGAATTTCTAAAAGATCAGTTTTAGGCATTTTGACCTAAGGCAAAATTGTCACAAGTTGTAAACAGTTTAGATTTTGGTCAGACAGTTACTTGGTATTAGATCTGAATCCAAACAGGGTGTCCCACTCTGCCAGCCTTTATTGTTTAAGTAGCTTGGATGGTAGTATTAACAATTACTATTAAAAGGAAACAAGGGTTTTTGTATCCTTTATATTATTAAAAAATCATTAAAATGAAAAAAAGGAGAAAGACAAACAAAATGAGACAAAGCACTTTCTTATCTTTTAATTTATATACATTTCATCATTTATTGATTTACGTGTCAGGCTTATAGTATCTTATAGTGTCTTATAGTATCTTATAGTAATGTATGTAATTTATTTCTAATTCATATCATTTATTTCTATGACGCCGGTTACTGATCAGGGTCTGTAGTGTTTACTACAGCACTAACTGTAATTTGCATGTATGACTATAATTTATTTTTAATTATATCATTTATTGATATACTTGTTACATGTATGATGCTGCAAATAGCAAAGACCCTGGCCAGTTGTGGTAACTGATCGGGGTATGTATTGTTTGCAGCACAGACTCACAAACTGACCCTGAACAGACTCACACTCGCAGTCTCCTCAGGAAGAAGTAAGAAAATACAACACAATCACACAAAAAGACAAGGTAAAGGCATGGATAAACTATTAAGGGTCTTTTCTGTTTGCAAAAGCACAGAAAGGCTTATTTTGCTCAGACAAATTGTACCCGATATGGAACCCTGAAATCGTCTTCACTATATAATATAAAGTGAAACAATATTATGTGTCTAACAACCCATATACCAATGGGTGGTTTTACTTCAAATTTTCACCCATGATAAGCTGTCAACCTTAATGTGAAAATTTTCTTAAAGAATGTAACTATTGCTCTGACCATTTTACCAGAGTTATGGGACTCTGAAATTTTCTTCACTGTATAACACAAAGTCAAAAGTGCTTGATATAGAGACACTATTGTTAGGGGGAGTAGTGCATCAGAAACAATTTTCTAGTTAATTTTATTTTCCCTGTTGTATCCTGCCATGCTAAGTTGAAATATATTTGTTACTTTATAATTTGTCATATTGTTAATATCACCCCACAGTATATTTGGCAATTATTGTGTAGGGTATTTAGAATCATAAGGAATATGTCTAAAATTGGTGGAAGTGTATATATGGATAAGTGAATGATGCTTGCTAATTACTGTTATGGTCCACCAGATAGTAGCAGAAGTATGACCCTTACTTTCAAATAATGCAGTGATGGCTCTATACTACATTAAACATCAATTTTGGCTCTATTGGCACAAAGTGGCAAGTTGAGCTATTGGAATCGCACTGTGTGTGACATGTTCATAAAAAAATTCTTTAAATGTCTTCCAAACTACTGACATGATTTTCAGAAAAATCCACAGCAAACAATCAATATAATAAATATATATTATGTCCGAAACCTTCAGTACTGTCAGTACTTTGATTTTTCTTTTCTATTATGTGTTTGTACTTGATTTTTCAAGAATATATCAGATATATCATATATCAGATATTTCATTATATACATATACGTATTTTGAAGTACATATATACATGTTTTTATATATATTTTGTATTATTTCAAGTGCATGACATAATTGCACATAAAAGCGTCATTCTCCTTCGCTTACGGTCACTTTCCAACTGTAAATTATATTGACGAAAAAGCAAATGTGGGAAAGTGGTACGATCGTCTTTCATGAAAAAAAATGCTTAAAAAAAGGGAAAATTTAATGTACACACTTTTTGAAGAAAAATAGATATGCCCAGGTTGAGGCTCGAACCCGCTACCTTGCCCCACGCATTATCATACAACGCCTTTTCCTGCATGACTCATTTTTGTACTTTTATCTACTGAGCTATCACACGGAATGAAAATTACATACCGTCAATGGTCAATAATGCTGGATTGTTGTTTATCTTCGGAAATCTATATATAGAATTACGAATATATACGGAATATGCACGGAGTCTCAGTTTAATCTGATCAAGTAGTAATAATAATAATAGTACTATCCTCCCAATTTGACCTGAGACTCGATTAAGTTCGGCGTGTTTATCGGGATTGTTCGTAATACTCTATGACCAAAACATAGAAAACCAAAAGCCGGTAATAATCATGTTCCGCGAGGATTGTATTCTTATAGCGCATTCTTATACATTCGGACATTTATCCGAAGATTAACGACGATAATACATGGAATATGCATGCATCTCAGGTCAAATTGGGAGGATACCATTGTCCTGTTTTATGACCTGTCAAATGTGAATATTCCTATGTCACTGCAAGAATATATTTAGCTTGGGTAAACCTTAGTTTCAAACGTTTTTCACGAGATTCACAATAAATATACATGTACTCGAGTAAGCCAAGTAGGAAAGCTTTTATTAGCGGAATTTCCGAAACAATCGATATAAACCGAAGCTATATATGGCGTGTTCAGCAAACGTATACTTATTTAAATTTTGACAGGTTAATAAAACAGGACAATAATAATAATAATAATAATAATAATACATGTTATAATAATGATGATGATGATGATGATGATGATGATGATGATGATGATGATGATGATGATGATCAAAGTATGATGGCTGCGCCCATGTAATGTTTCAGTGGGTGTATCGTCAGTCATTCTGGTGCTTTAGTTTTAGGCGGCATTGCGTTATTAAATCGCCGAGCAGGAACTTCCTTCTTCCTTTGCCAACATGATTTCTCCGTCCAATAATATCCGCCGTTATAATCATAATAAATAAACCCAATGATGCATATAGAGGATACAGCATGAGTGGTCATTCAATATTCCAAATATATAACGAGTTGTCTAAAATGATATAATGCGAGGCTTTGCCGAGCATTGTATCATTCTAGACAACGAGCGTTATATTTGGAATATTCAATGACCACGAATTTATCACATTACCTCAAAGACAACGCATTTACTAGATCCAAATACAGTTGACTATTAGTACTTCGGGTGCTTTGATCACAGTTATGTGTGATTCGGTCTAACCAGCTAAAAAGTAGATCCTAACAAATTTCATTTATTTTGTCCCAAACAATTAGATACTTGTGTCTCATGGTTGAAAACACCTAGTTATATAATCAGGCAACCTAGAAAATAAAAAAGTGGGTTTTTTATACATCAGAAACGTATAAAGCAACACCTACAAGTGCGATGACGTCATCCTTGGCAACCGTCTCGCGACCAAAGTAGGTCAACAATCAAAACTAAGTTTTGAGCGCCATAAATGGCTATTTTTCAATGTGTCACTATCGGTCAATCTAGATTCGTTATCTGGTTGGACTGTTCGATTTTGCTGGATTGTCATTCTGGTGGATATGTACATGGAAGGTTCCGCCATGTATTGGGGCGGCGAAAATGCTTTGGAAACCACCAGTGACATGTACATTTGACGATGATACAGCGTGTAGAGAGTTAGAGTTCAGCTGCACTGGACATACTCTTGTGACCTGGTTTTGGGAGGTGTTGTGATTGCTGCCAGTTGACTGGAGGGTGGATGAGATCATTTTGTGCTGATTCTGATTAATGCGACTGTAGTTGTTGATTGTAGCCATGTTCCTGTGACCAGATATTTGCATTATCTGCATGGTTCGGAGGAACATCGTTGTCACCCATCTTTGGAATCATGTATCGATATTGTCTGGGGCTGTTGTAGGACAAATGTTTGTTAGTAGAGATTCCGGAGCGCTGGACCATGTGTTTCATCATGGTACAGAACTACAGACAATGTTTACACGATATGACTTGATGCTACTGTGATAGCATGTCGTAGACATCTGGCATGATATCACATCATCAACTGATAAACGGTCGATCAATCTTATTTCGTAGTATTCAACTTGTATTAATGGCCTTTAGCAATGTAGGAGCTATGTCCATTGTTAACGAGTTTTGTACGTCGCGGCCAATGGTTTAACTTGCAACTTAGTATGAACCTACCGATTGCTACTAAGCTTACAGAGCCGGTAATATGGCATAATAACACGTTCACTGTTCAACACAAAATGACATTGTTGCTAGGAAATAGAAAAACTAAAGACTGTTCTGGTTCTCTTATGGTTGTACAGTCTGTAAAATGGTTTCATTTGTTTGAATTTCAATTCTTGAATTATGCTTCCCATTTATTTTTAGAATAGTCACATGATTATAAATTTGGATATTGATAAAAAGCTGAGACGTTTAATTTTAATATATACACTTGGACTGTATTTGAAGTTTTTGTATAGCTTCCAACTACATGTATTTTCTACATAACAAATCCTTAATGAGAAGGAACCGAGTATAAAAGACGTTTGCAAACCGTGTCGACCCAGATCAAAGGACTCCCGAAAAAGCCTTTGACATGGGTCTACACTGTCAAAACATAATTTTCGTCAATTATAAAATTTGATACACCTTTATGTTTAATTAATTTTCAGAAAAGTAGGGACCGGTTGAATTATCAATTAAGTATTATATTGCGATGTTGCTGAATATGGGAGCAGTCGTTATTCTATTGCGATATTTCTGAAGATGGGAGCAGTTGTTATTCTATTGCGATATTGCTGAAGATGGGAGCAGTTGTTATTCTATTGCGATAATGCTGAAGATGGGAGCAGTTGTTATTCTATTGCGATATTGCTGAAGATGGGAGCGGTTGTTATTCTATTGCGATATTGCTGGAGATGGGAGCAGTTGTTATTCAATTGCGATATTGCAGAAGATGGGAGCAGTTGTTATTCTATTGCGATATTGCTGAAAATGGGAGCAGTTGTTATTCTATTGCGATATTGCTGAAGATGGGAGCAGTTATTATTCTATTGCGATATTGCTGAAGATGGGAGCAGTTATTATTCTATTGCGATATTGCTGAGAGATGGGAGCAGTTATTATTAGCTAAATAAACCTTTAATGTGCGGGAACCGAGTATTTAAGATATTTTCAAACACTGTAAACCCCGAACAAGGGTCTGCGGTGGGGTAGCTCCTTGATCAGATTATGCACTGTTTATCAGAAGAATCATTTCCGTCAGTGACAAATTTTAAAACAAGTTTTCTTCATTAATATTCAAAACGGGAGAAGACAGTTTCATTATTCAGTAGATTAACGGTTAAGTTTGGACGAAAACTCTCATTTCCACACTACTGAGGAGATCTGCCTCTAAGACACATGGCATCAAGGTGTGGACATGCCTTAATGCCCAAGAACAGATCCCCATATTAGGATCAAATAGATAAAATAGGAATAATATAATGTTAGTTGAGATAACCCGAAATAATCCAGAGAGAAAAATCAGGCTTGGATAGGATATGGGAACCGCTAAAATAACGCCAAAACTATGAAGTAAAATGTTAAATGTAATGTAAACACATACAACAGCCCGAACAGTACCATGACAAGACAGTACAGCGATTGTACATGTCTATTAAAACACAAAAAGAGACGAAAAAATAAACACTAGATGGAGTTGGAATAGTCATGCAACAAGCTTAAATTGCAGCCAGTGCTACATACAACCAGGGTGTATCCGATGTTCACCAATATTTATGTAATTAGCAGCTAAGTTGTCACAGACACGGTACAGTTAGGGTCCTTTAATTAGACAATTTCGCCTATTTTAGCATTGTCATAATTTTAATTCAACCTGTCTGAATACAATGTTCACAAAACTTCATGAAATTGTGTGTGGGCACGTTGATCATGTTTGATAACAAACCATATAGCCATTAGCAGTTAAGGGTCACTGTCCTTGAATTAAACAAAATTACATGCTTTAGCTTTGTCATCCACATGGAGTTAGCCCGGATAAGACGCGGCTAACGGACGGACAGATGGATGGACGGACGGCGTGCCAGGATATAATTATAGTGTTGTTAAATATATTACTACTTTTGTTGGGCTTAACTCCCGAATAAATAACACGTTTGGGTGATATAAAAATAACAATGTGGATCAATTGAACTACAGCGAATTCCTCAGATACAATGCATACAGTCGATAGTCTTCTAGCAAGATAGGCAATAAACAATCTTTGATTACTAATCATGTCTCTCCAGTAAGTTGATCGTAGCAGAAGTTTATGAGTGAAGTCAGTTTAATATGAGACTCTTCAAATTACATCATTTTTAAACTTCTAGAACTTTATAAGTTGCGGCAAATATCCTCACACAGTAACACATTTCTGTATGTGAATTTAAATTATGATATTGATTTGTTGATCCTTATGCCCTTGTAACTCCTTTTCAGTCATACAAATCATATCTGGATTATAAAACTAGTTCCATAGCAAGCAACAGACAGCTTTTCCACCGAACCAGTGATTGGGGGATGATCGAAGAAGGCCTTTGATCAAATTAGCAATGTCTACAGCAGGACCCATGCTCACAGTCGGGCCACTAGTCGAACAATTCGTTATTTCACACAAAAACAGGCATGCTCACAGTCGGGCCACTAGTCGAACAATTCGTTATAACACACAAAAACAGGCCTATAAACAGAGCTCCAGATAAGATGCTTTCATTGAAACATTTTCAAGAATTACTATTATATTTCTCCACCAAACCCTATGTTGTGACCACTCGTTAAAATCGACTCGAATACACGATTCTAAAGAGTGGCCACACCATAGGGTTTGGTGATGAAATAATGATTTTAGCATTTAAATACGCACACTCATCTGTTGCACTGATATAAATATAAATAACTGCATGGCTATGGGAACAGGAAAAAACTAGAGGTTTTTGTCACAAAAACGGATGTCTCACCTCTAATAAAAACAACATGTAAAGGGAAATCACTAAAAATGATATGGACTTGATGAATGATACTTCCCCTCATTATGCGCTTTCCACACCACATTTTTCAAGAAGAAAATGATAACAGCTAATAAGTCCAAAAATACTGATACCAGAGTTATGGCCCTTGTGCATGACACTTACCTTCATCATACTCTTTCCAAAAATAAAATGTCAATCCTATAGCATCAGTCGAACAGGAGTTATTGATCGGCCAAAAATGTAACAAAGGGCAATAACTCCAAAAGTATTGAAGCCAGAGTTATGGCCCTTGTTCATGACACTTTCTCTCATCATGCTCTTTCCATGTATGAAGTTTCAATACGATGGCAAGAGCCATGTCGGAATTATCGTCCGGACAAGAAAGCGTTAAACAAATGTACAAGGGGCAATAACTCTAAATTTATTGAAGCTCGAGTTAGGAATCTTATGCATGACACTTTCTCTTATCATGACCTTTCCATGTATGAAGTTTCACTCCAATGGCATGTGCCATATAGGAGTTATCGTCCTGACAAACAATTGTGATTTTTTTTACAAAGGGCAATAATTCCAATATTAGTGAAGCCAGAGTTATGAACCTTGTGCATGGCACTTCCTCTCGTCATGATCTTTCCATATATGAAGTTTCAATCCAATGGCATGTGCCATATAGAAGTTATCGTCCGGACAAAAACGTGTGATTTTTTACAAGGGGCAATAACTCCTGTATTAGTGAAGCCAGAGTGATTGACCTTGTGCATGACACTTCCTCTCATTATGCTCTTTCCATATATGAAGATTCAATCAACTGACATCAGGCATATTGAAGTTATCGTCCGGACAAAAAATTGTGATTTGTTTTACAAAGGGCAAAGACTCCAATATTAGTGAAGCCAGAGTTATGGACCTTGTGCATGACACTTCCTCTCGTCATGATCTTTCCATATATGAAGTTTCAATACAATGGCATGTGCCATATAGGAGTTATCGTCCGGACAAAAAAGTGTATTTTTTACAAGGGACAATAGCTCCTATATTAGTGAAGCCAGAGTTATTGGCCTTGTGCATGACACTTCCTCTCATTATGCTTTTTCCATATATGAAGTTTCAATCAACTGACATCAGGCATATTGAAGTTATCGTCCGGACAAAAAATTGTGATTTGTTTTACAAAGGGCAAAGACTCCAATATTAGTGAAGCCAGAGTTATGGACCTTGTGCATGACACTTCCTCTCGTCATGATCTTTCCATATATGAAGTTTCAATACAATGGCATGTGCCATATAGGAGTTATCGTCCGGACAAAAAAGTGTATTTTTTACAAGGGACAATAGCTCCTATATTAGTGAAGCCAGAGTTATTGACCTTGTGCATAACACTTCCTCTCATTTTGCTCTTTCCATATATGAAGTTTCAATCAACTGGCATCAGGCATATTGAAGTTATCATCCGGACAAAAAGTGTGACGGACAGACGGACAGACAGACAGACAGACATACAACTCTCACGAAAACAATATGTCTCCCCCATATAAATATGGGGGGGGGGACATAATGATAACAGTTAACATTCTTTTTTAATTATGCTCTGTCAATAGATAGCCTCAATTAACATCCTGTAGTAATTGTCGTAATCCTTTCTTTAATATAAACGCATTTTACACCATTGCAAATAGAGTAGACCAATATCAGGCGGCTCCTGTATGAGCTATCAAATCAGGGTCTGCTAAGTTAACTAATAATTTTATAATATATCTGAGACTACAGTTCCTATAAATACCAGACGGAATCATGTGTACATACGCCATAATAAAAACGTTCAATATGGAAATGGTTATTAATTAACAACAAAATAATAAGAATACGAAAACAATTTCTCCGTGCTCGTTTTTATCACATACCGTTTTTTTTTAAATGACAAAATAACAGCAATATGACGCAAAAGGGACAATAAACGCACCTGCATTGCTATTTGTGACATTCTATTTCATACCATAGGCTATTATTGATATTAATTAAATAAATTAGATGTATGCCGCTTTCAATAGATGAAATAAGAATAACGCAGAGATATGTTGCAAATTACCTATATTCTGTGCAGAGTAATGTTGAGATATGTGACAAACTAACAATACTCTTTATACAATAACGCGGAGATAAGGCGTGAATAAGTTTTTTATATAAAAGAAAGTGTTAACTCTTTATTCCATTTAAACATTTTTTGCATTGACCACGGAAACCTGTGTTGTTATGTTATTTTGAAACAAAATTAGGTAATTAATACAGTGCTCCCTCTCTACAACGACACCCTTTGGGATACGAAGATTGTATGTGTTGTTCAGAGGGAGTTGTTATAGGGAGGGAAAATCAAACATAATTAGCTTGTTTGCAGATCTCCAGATTAGGTTATTTCGAGAACTAAAACCGTTATGCCTCTATCAAACCCTATGTTGTGACCACTCTTTAGAATCGTCACAAAGTGACGATTCTAAAAAGTGGTCACAACATAGGGTTTGATGGAGGCATATAGAAATTACGAAGGAAAAAAGTTGTTTCTGGAGCCTTGTTGTTTCGGAAACAGTGACATGCGTTGTTGTAAGGAGGGAATCGTTATTGGGAGGGTCGTTGTAGGGAGGGAGCACTGTATTCATAATGTTATTTTAGTTACCATGGATATTCATAAAGTAGATATGAAGGTTTTATTCCTGTGCCGTCAATACGCGTGTGAGATTAGTAGTCTGAAATTTCTGGAATAACACATTCCTTAATGGACGTTCGGGTAATGAATGGTGACTGTATATATATATATATATCTATGATCTGGATCTTCTTTATTTGCAAAGATGTGAACAAGCGTTCATATTAGGGGACAGGTTAACTGATTCCCTCCTAGACTATTTTTAGTCCCAACCTCTTTGAGTAAATCTACCAAAAAGGGGCATTAACTATAGAAGAGGAGAATTTTAGAATGTTGTAGTTTTGAAACCATTGGGATAAATAGAGCATTTGCTCCCGTGGAGCAAATGCTCTATTTATTACAATGGTTTCAAAATGTGACTTTTACAGAGGCGACAAAATGCGTCACTAGGAGGGAATGTGTTAAATGTTGAACACGGAAGTAAGTTATCTCTTTTACTCACCGCCAGTAGATTTACCACAACTTCCAATAAAACTGAAATACAAAAGAACCCATATAAAGGCGGTTCGTGTGCCCTTTCAAATGCTGCATTTTCAAAATGGAATGAGCCATCATTGTTTAACCCATTTGCTCCCACGATCCCATATATGGGACATAGGCAAACGGTGTATACTCCGATCAGACGCCGCATAATGCGTCATCTGATCAGAGTCTACTCTGTTTGCTAATAGGAATTTCAATATAAAACAAAACGAAATTGAAAATTTAGGCCAGGTACCCCTTAGATAAAGAATCGATTAATCCAATATATAATCATGGAAGAATCCACTCAGAGCAAATGGGTTAACGACAGAGAAGAAATTGTATATCTGCGATATGATTTGGAATGCTCTGTTTGCTAATAAACATAACCCATTCCCTTATATTGACGACATTTGACGGCTCTGTAATAGTCATTTTGTGAAACCATTGTGATCTCTATTTATCACAATGGTTTCAAACTACAAAATGGTTTCAAACTACACAATGGTTTCAAACTACAACATTCTAAAATGTTCCATTTCTCTAGTTAATGCTCCTTTTCGGTAGATTCAGTCAAAGAGGTTGGATATAAAAATAGCCTATGAGGTAATAGGTTAAATATATCTGATTCTACAGTTTCTACCACGGTAAAAATTGACGTGTTCAATTCCTTTACAAAACACTAGCTAATACATATCCATGACGTCATTATTTCTTACATGAATATTAAACAGGGAAAAGGTTAACCTGCTGTAAAAGTTATCTGCTCGTATTGGGATCGTACTGACTGGATGTCAAACATCATAGATCCTGATAAAATGCCGAGTTACTCGGCATCTCATTACATTTTTTTTAAAAAAAGGCGAGATAGGTCCCAAATAGGGGATAAGGGTTAACTTTTTGCACACTAAATAAGTTTAGTCGTTAAAAAACTGCCGTGTGCTTGAATGCCCTAACCCTTAGCCTGCTATCCGCGACCTAACTCGCATTTGCAAACAGCTTGGATCCAGATGAGACGCCGAGTAACACGGCGTCACATCTGGATCCACGCTGTTTGACACTCGGTCAACAGTTTCTCAAACGCTTTTGTGAATCAGAAATAAATAAAAACTGCACCAGGACAGAATTTTTCAGCACGATATGGGTTGATATGTGGCGCATTAATTTTTACGACGAAATAGTTTCTTAACCCTTTCATCGCCAATGTAGCCAACAATGCATCACGACAAATAGTGCAGTCTCAGATTAGACGCCGCCTTTTCAAGGCGGCGTCTGATCAGGGACTTCACTTTTTGTCTCAATCTCTAGTTCCTGATATGTGCTTTATTCTTTTGAATTCTGTGTGTATTTATTCCATTTACTTATTTCACCGAGTGATTTAACAAAACTGAGTTGCAAACGACAATT
This sequence comes from Azorinus chamasolen, assembly GCA_963576725.1. Taxonomy (NCBI): domain Eukaryota; kingdom Metazoa; phylum Mollusca; class Bivalvia; order Cardiida; family Solecurtidae; genus Azorinus; species Azorinus chamasolen. The sequence continues at coordinate 12,330,938 of OY755238.1, read as the reverse complement.
AGAAATTTGGCGCCAAAGAGTTAATGTTGAATTTTCAAATGGACTATTCCAAAATTCAAACCGGTCAATCTGACGTGAATATTTTGCGATATCTTTTAAAAGAATTGTAACATGACAAACAGTGAAAACCCTAATGAGAGGGCTCCTTTAAGACCCTTTCATCTGTGACTTCAATGTTTTCCAAAGCCAATAGTGACTCGTTTCCCAAAGTGAAAGGGTTAAAATGTAAATCATGACCAGACGAGCAAATAGTTTAGATCCCAACTCAGAGGCTGTGTGTAAAATATCTTCGTTTAAATGGGATCAACACCATCAGAAGCTTTTATGTACATGTAACTGCATTATCCTCTCTCTCTCTCTCGTTCACTTTACTCCATGAAAACGTCATATAATACGCCATGTGCCTTTATATGCCTTTGCAAACAAGCTAGATCAAGATCAGACATCCCATGTAAATAGCCCTTTCTACGTGTTTACAAACATAGTAGACTCATATCAGATGAATCCATTAGGAGCCGTCTTATCAGGGTCTGCTCTATTTGCTTATATGATATACATGTAGCTAGATATGAAATCTATGTACAGTTTCGGCCAAGGCCAAAATCCCTCTATCCATATGCTATTATATAAAAAATGTCAACGATGTTATTATTTCTTGCTTGAATACAGTTGACTTCAATATCTAGAACTCGGATAACTCGAACTTCGAGATAACTCGGACGAAAAGTTCAGTCCTTCCAAAATTTACAATACATGATTGCTCTAAAATGCATCGCTAAAGATATATAGAAACACACGTGACAGCTTAATAATGGAATAAAGTAATGCTGAAAGCTCCTACAGGAGCTTTAAGCATTACTTTAGACCTGTATTAAGCTGTGAACTCCAGAAATTGTTCAGTTTAGAAAGCGAATAACTCGAACTTCTATTATCTCGAACTAATTTGCATTGTCCCTTGAAGTTCGAGATATCGAAGTTCAACTGTATTTATGGAGTAAAGATTAAGACTCGTTATAATCATATGTCTTTGTGAAGATAGAGTAGACCCAGATCAGACGGCTCCAGTTTGTCTTTGTGAGAAAGTGTAGACCCAGATCAGACGGCTGCTGTATGTCTTTGTGAACCTAGAGTAGACCAAGATCAGACGGCTCCTGTTTGTCTTTGTGAAGGTACATGTAGAATGACCCAGATCAGACGGCTCCTGTATGTCTTTGTGAGGTAGAATGACCCAGATCAGACGGCTGCTGTATGTCTTTGTGAACCTAGAGTAGACCCAGATCAGACGGCTCCTGTATGTCTTTTTGAAGATAGAGTAGACCCAGATCAGACGGCTGCTGTATGTCTTTGTGAGGTAGAATGACCCAGATCAGACGGCTCCAGTTTGTCTTTGTGAGGTAGAATGACCCAGATCAGACGGCTCCTGTATGTCTTTGTGAGGTAGAATGACCCAGATCAGACGGCTCCTGTATGTCTTTGTGAGGTAGAATGACCCAGATCAGACGGCTCCTGTATGTCTTTGTGAAGGTGGCGTAGACCTCTAGATCCAAGCAGTGTGCTGATTTGAGGCAGGTGGCAAACAGCAGTTAAACATATCTAACATGCACATCATGCACATAAACATGTTCGTATGACTGATTTTTCGAAAGTAATATTTATTATGTAGTTAAATGTGATATTGCCTAGATCTGCTTATCACATTGATATCTAGTAAATGATTAAAACGTGCTGCCGCACTGCAATCGCATGTCGTAAACAGTTGACAAGTTATTGGGAGATTTGAGGACCCCAGCTGCCCGGCAAGGCGCCACGAGTGAATGCTACTCCAATATGTGATGATCTTCAGACTTTGTACTAAAATATTCTTAAAGGCAGTCTGCAATGCCTGCTCGATATGACAATAACTCTGCATTCACCCATGCTACCTTGCCGCATAACATCCAGCGACCTAACAACAACAGACAACAATATTCTACCATAACATTGGTTTATTTACGCATGATGTACAACTATGGTTCAGGTTTGGCTTTGTTGGGCATGGTTCCCGATCCCACCGTGCTTGTCCAATTGGCTAGCAGGTACACCGGGCAAGTGGTCGTGAAAGGGCGACCTTTGACAGCCATCCGAAGTGGTATCCCAAATGTATAATTATTAGGCCCAATAGCCACAAAATATGCCCCAATAGGCTTCAACATATGCCCCAATATGTTTCAAAGTATGCCCCAATATGCTACAAAATATGCTCCAATAGGCTTCAAAGTATACCCCAATAGGTTACAAAATATGCCCCAATAGGCTTTAAAGTATGCCCCAATAGGCTACAAAATATGCCTCAAAAGCCTTGAATTGAAAATATGCCCCAGAAGGCTCCAGACTGAATAAATCACATGCAAATTTGACATAAGCTTGTTATATAGAGCTGCAACCCCGAGAACGGATGTATCGCCAATTCAACTACGGCAGATCCTGGGAGATCAGTAATCCAGCCATCATCTACAATGGCGACACCCCGGGCCTCTATCAGAATTGCAGTCCTTTTAAAATTATAGTTTGATATAAATATTATTAAATATGTACTTAAATTGTACACGTAAATGTTTTGTTCGGATTTCGCTGTCGGCCAATCACCCTTTCAACTTTAAGCAAGCCGTAGCCTAATAGCATTAATTACAATAGACTTCCAGGAACCACGCCGTTACTGTAATAGATGTAGGTGGTCCCCTATGGTAGTAGCAACACTGTATTCCAAGGTGACTGAAACAAAATAATAACAAACAGCAGACACCTGTATTTTACAGAAAAGGACATACAATGAGACAATAGGGAACATACAACAGTAAAATGAATTAACATACATGTATAATGATATTACATACTAAGCTTCATAAGAATGTGACAGGCATGCTGCCGGTCACGCATATGCCAATCTGAAAATTACAAGGCATTTCACCGCATAAATCAATAAATAAAAGGGGGCATGTGGTGGGCGGGATTTAAGTGTACAGTGTGGATTTATGATACCATCATCCCACTCACCATGATTAGTTGCAAAACAAAAGACAAAGGAACAAAGGAACTTGGGCGGGCTTTGACTATGTCGCTTCTATCAATGACAATTCGGTGTGCAGTATGTCGCTTCTATCACATACAAAATACACAAATACGAAGAGCTCAAACTCCAATAACAAACGATTGTTGAACAATAATCGCATATACCACAATCAGTCACATTACAAACAGGATAATGGACCGATCAGTCTTATTTCGAGGTATTCACTCTGGTCTCATTGCATGTACGCCGACTAGAAAAAATTAGTACTCTATGAAGGCGACCTCTTAAATCCGGAAACGGAAGGAGGACGTCGGATATTTGTAATATCTCGTTTTTGTCGTACCCTTTATAATTTTTCTACAGTTTCTCCGTTTGCAACTCAATCACTGAGTAAACTAGCGATAGGTGGATATAGTTACTTCACTTAAATGTTTTGGTTTTACATGCAGTTTACCACTGTATTTGTCATCGCGGTTGTTGTAGATTAGTCGGAGAGGGGATACGTTTATTTACACGGTTTGTCTTTTAGAGTGGGGATGGAATAAGTGTGAGGTTGGGCGCCCCTAAACCGGTTAACCCCCCCGTGACTTTTGTCACTGACCGTTCCTAGGCAACAATTCCATTACCCCTATTAATTGTTTGTTTTGTCTTTGTGCGTCTCTTTTGGTAGTTATGTACATTTGCTGTGTTTTCTTGTGTTTTTGTGTGGTGCTGTTCGGGCGGCTGTTTGTTCTGTATGGTGTTTCCTGCATGACTCATATTTGTACGTGTACAACAGCTTAACAATTATAGGTGTTAAGTGCTTGTGTGACGGCCGTAAAAAGTCGCCCGTACTCCATTCTCAGTGTTGTTATATTTTCGGCTCCTTCGGGAGCATTAGTTGTGATGTTATTAGTTTTGATAATTGAATACGTGTTGCTTAGGCCGGTGCTAGGGGGCGTGAGTAGTGTATCACTTTTAGTTACTACTCATGGACAGACTCAATAAAACAGAGTTGCTATTATTAACGAGTTTGGTATGTAGCGGCTAATTTTGAGCCCGCGACCTCCCGGTTGTTACTGCCTGAATATCTGATTTTTTGAATAGCCAAGGGCCATAATTCTGTGATAATCAGCCGACCGGACCATTGCGCATATACTCTTATAAGGCAGTTTCCCACAAAGCTTTTGCTGAAATCTTCAGTAGTTAAAGAGATATAACTTAAAATTGACAGCCAGTCAGATATACATATTTAGCTATTTTATTTGTTTCAATACTTATTACAGGTACCCATTTATTACTGTTTACATGCTTTTGCATTTTAATTTCATATGCACATGTTTATGAAAGAGTTCTTTGAAAGCGTTTTAACATATTGGAAGGAGATAATTACAAAAACCAAAGACCATTAATGAAAAGGAATGCAACATGTTTATATGACCTAAAACTAAATATTGTACTGTATAATTGCAATAAGACTGTGTGGTTGTGTGTGTGTGTGTCATGCTGTCTATCGGTGTTTTGGTGGTGGTTGCGTCTTGCATGTGGCTTTGCCTGCTTGACTTTACTACTTTTCCATTCATGAAAGTTTGTTTTTATTGCGTTTTTCTTGATTTCATTAAATATTTAAAAGAACCGAACATTTGCGCTCTTTCGATGTTGCCCGTCGTTGGGATTTCCCAAATGCTAATGCTTAGTTTGATACAAAGCTTTACTCTACATGTTCTCAGACCGCACATCGACAAATTATCTGAACACCAAAGATTCTTCTTGAAAATTCCTTTTATTAATAAAGGTATTGATTTTATTGACCTCCAAAGTATTTTTAGAGACAAAAATGTAATTGACACTATTCCTAAATACTTTAAAAATACAGAACCACCTATCATCTGCTACAAATATAACAAACCCATCAGAAATACAATTTTCAACTATAATAAAATTGTGGCCGACCTTAATATTAATGATAATATTCCTGATAATTGAGATTGCGCCACCTCAAAATTTTGCTATTCTCCGGCTGGTCATGTGATTACTGGTAATTTTGAGATAATTAAAGATAAACGTCTACGATCTCTTTTGAATAAAGGTCCCAAATATAGAATACCATCCTTGATAGATTTTAACTCTTGTCGAGTTCAGATTGCGGAGGCTTTACAAAAGTTTAGTATTAAATGGTGTCGAAGAGAACATGTTGAGTCTACTGCCCTTTCTTGTTGGAAAAAACTAATTTTTGATATAATTGATAAACGCATTTCCTTTTACAACTCTAATAAACACCTTCTTCCACCTAAACCTAGAACTTCATTTAGACATCTTAAAAAGGGTTTACAGGATTTCCATTCAAAATACGTTTTTGTTCCTGCTGATAAGGCATCAAATAATGTGATTATTATTTGACGATTACATTATATCGATGTCTTGAAGCAGGAAATTACTAATACCAAGTCATACATTTCAGTTACCACTGACGAAAAGACCATCATTTCAGACCATGTCAAAAAGTGTGAACAATTTGGAACCGATATTAAAATTACACAACATAAACTTCCTACTATGTATTGGTTACCAAAACTACATAAAAAAACCATATAAAGCGCGTTTCATTGCAAATTCTAGTTCATGTACAACTACTAAATTGTCTATACTTTTGACTTCTTGTTTAACGAAGGTAAAAGAACATGTAAAATTTTACTGTGATAAGACTTATGAAAATTCTGGAATAAATCTCTTCTGGTCTATTAAGAACTCTTCAGAAGTCTTAAACAAACTTAAGAACAAAAGGTATCTTGCATCCACTGTAAGCACTTACGATTTTTCTACTCTGTACACAACTCTTCCTCATATTTTAATTAAGGATAAGCTTACTAGCTTGATCCAGAAAGTATTTGCCCGAGAAAAACATCGTTCTTGGCATGTAATGCTGAAAAAGCTTTCTTTACTGACGAGCAAATGAAATATTACACCAATTGGACTTGCTCAGAAGTTTGCGAAGCACTAACCTTTCTTTTGGATAACATATTTGTACGTTATGGGAATGCTATATACCGTCAGGTAATTGGTATTCCCATGGGTACGAATTGTGCACCACTTGTCGCAGATTTGTTTTTGTACTGCTATGAGAGAGATTTCATGTTGAGTTTGAATCCTCAATCACAAGAAGATGTTATAAAAGCCTTCAATGATACTTGTCGATATTTGGATGATATTTTTAACTTAGATAACCCTTTCTTTAATGCTCTGATTCCTACAATTTATCCTAAAGAACTCAAATTGAATAAAGCTAACCCGTCCGACAATTATGCAGCGTTTCTTGACCTAGACCTTAAAATTAATAATGGAATGATTTCTTCTAAAATATATGACAAAAGAGATGATTTTGATTTTAATATTGTAAATTTTCCTCATCTTGACGGGGATGTTCCCCGTGCTCCATCTTACGGGGTTTATATATCTCAACTTATTCGTTTTGCTAGAGCTTGTTCATCTATTGACGATTTTAACAGTCGAAATCTCATTTTAACTGAAAAACTGCTTAAACAAGGATATAGATACCATAAACTAAGAAAAACTTTCTCTAAATTTTACTATCGAAATCTCTCGCTTATTGGCAAGTACAAATGTAATCTCAAGGTACTTTTGCGACACGGTATTTCACATCCTGAATTTTATGGTGATGTGATTTACAAACTTCGTAGAATTATTGGACATACCCATTTTCTCACTTTGTTCATCAAATATATAAAACAATTCATTAAAAAGGGATATGATCCTGTATTATTACAACATACTGCATGTTTGGTTGTGAACCCTTTTACAGTTGGCAATCACGCTGGCCTCTTTGCATGTACGCCGACAAGAAAGGTTTACCTTGTGTTGCTGTTCGGGCGAGTGTTTGTTCTGTATGTGGTATTTTCTGCATGACTCATTTTTGTACTTTTAGTACTCTATGAAGGCGACCTCTTAAATCCAGAAATGGAAGGAGAACGTCGGATATCTGTACTATTTCATTTTTGTCGTACCCTTTATTACTTTTCTACAGTTACTCTGTTTGCAGCTCAATCATTGAGTACACTAGCGATAGGTGGATACAGTATGTTCAATTAAATGTTTTTTTGTTATACATGCACTTTACCACTGTATTTGCTGTCGCGGTTGTTGTAGATTAGTCGGAGAGGGGATACGTTTATTTACACTGTTTGTCTTTTAGGATGGGGATGGAATAAGGGTGAGGTTGGGCGCCCATAAACCGGTTTAAACCCCCGGTGACTTTTGTCACCGACCGTTCCAAGGCGGTACTTCCATCTTCCTCCTATTGTATGTTTGTTTTGTCTTTGTGCGTCTCTTGTTGTTTTTTCTACCCATGTACATTTGCTGTTTCCTTGTGTTGCTGTTCGGGCGAGTGTTTGTTCTGTATGTGGTATTTCTGCATGACTCATTTTTGTACTTTTAGGTATAATTGATACACACAAAACATCAGAAGTCGTTATAGTGTATGGGTAACGCACTGGCTAAGAAAACCGAGTTCGCGAGTTCGATCCTTGGTAGAAACCAAAGTATTTCTTTCTTTTTGTATGTCATGTTTGTCTTTTTTCCCTTATTTTGAACGTGATTTTGTTTTAAATCCATTTTATGTTAGCATCCAGATATAAATCCACATCTCGTAACGTGTGTACTCAACACTTACACAAACGGCATCTTAAACTCTGATTTTCCGATGAAATGACGTCAACAAGTGAATAACTGATTACCGTCATCTGCATTTGGCAACTATTTGAATACAACTTTTTATTACAAAATAACTTAAATGCAAACGCAACAAAACCTCTCAAACACGACCAAGACATTCAGATTATTTTGGCCTGAACCATAAATTCAGGGCAGAACATTTTTTTTATTATTATTATTATCTATATATAAACATTAAATATATTTTATTTTAAATGTTCTATAATTATGCATTGAATATACCCTGTTTTGTACATAAAATGTATCTATTTGAAGCGCTTTTGAATGCACATATCCTGTGTGAAAAGAGCGCTATATAAATGTGGTATAATAATAATAACACAATAACAAAAGGCTCACATCGTCCTGCGTTTTGTGCAACGCTTTTGTCCAGCATTACTCTATCTGTCTAGTGTCGACTTCAGTCTTAGTTTTCATTTTAGTTCAAGAAAGTTTTGCTGTGTATGCTTTTCATATGTAAATATTTTAACATGTTTATTCCCCCACGGTAAGGCTTTGGTGAGGCATATAGTAATCACACTGTCCCTTTTGTCTTGTAGTCATTCTGAATTTCCATCAAAGAGTGACTGCGGCAAAATAATAATGATTAACGTGTCCGTGTAGCACTGTATCATCTCTAACCGAATGAATATGTATGAATGAAATATTGATGTAAATATTAAGTATAGCTTGTTGAAAAGTAGGGCAATCACTAAATCGGTTAGAGCTTATAAACTGCAGTCTTCGAAAATAAGACGGCCGATAACGCGAGCAAAGCGAAGCGTTTTAGGCCGTCTTATTTTCGAAGACTGTAGTTTATAAGCTCTAACCGATTTAGTGATTGCCCTACTTTTCAACAAGCTCAGATTATAAGCCCCGCCCACTGAGCAATGACAAACTTGTATATAGTCACGTGATTATGGTCCACCTAAAAGCCACACACGTTTATGCAAGATACTCACAAAACCCACCAATCAAACAAACGTTGTCTTTGTTAAAATTATCACGTGTTTATGTTTTGAACATCCTACACAGTGAAACTGGTTTCGCGCCTTTTTCTTGTAAACATTGCCTTATTTGACTGTGTCACGTAGTCAAATAATTCTTGTGAAAGACGGACGCAAAATCGCAATGGACATTTAAATGATAATCCTCTACCTTGTAGTAAGTGACGCCGTTTGACCACTTTGCAAGCCGAGAAGACCCAGATCAGACAGCTCATAATTATGCTGTCTGATCAGGGCCTTCTCGGTTTGCACAAATTGAAATATTTACTGCTACCGAAACCCCATATAGAAATACAGCTTATTAATATTAATTAATTCTGCCTCTCAGTTGTTTACATAGTCTTCCTCTCCATGTTTTATACACGTGAACACTCTTGTGTACACTCGTTCGCGTGTCGATAACGTCATTACATAACTCGTTCGTTTGTTCTAGTCGTGGGCGGGGCTTTGTTGCGCATGCGCACTTTCCAGTTCGTCTTCGAAAGTTAGAGTCGATTTTATAAAATTTATGAGAATTAGAGTCTGAAAAATATCAAGAATGCGGCACGTTGATTGGATGGAAAAGTAGGACAATCACTTATAGTCTGATTTTTATAATGGCGTATGAATTTCAATTCTTGAACTATTCTCCCACTTTGTTACAAAACCACATAATTAAAAGTTTGGATACTGATGGAGAGCCGGCAGTTATCTTTCACATGTACTCTTGGCCTGTGTTTTATGTTTGTGATCTGGCTTGCAACTGTTTTCTACATATTGCACTCTTAACTCTTAATGAGAGGGAACGGAGAAGACCTTTGTAAACAGTGTCGACCAAGATCAAATGAAACCGCTTGTCCTAGGTATACACAGTTTGCTATGAAAATCACTTTCGTTAATGACAAATTTTGACACACTTTTAAGTTTAATTAATATTCAGAAAGGGGGGAACCAGATTTAATTATTCATCAGATTAAGGGTTATATTGCGATATGCCATTTTTGAAGATCGGACGAGAGCAGCTGTTGTTAGCTAAGTCAACCTTTAATGTGCTGGAACCAAGTATTTAAGATATTTTCCAACGTTGTAAACCCAGAACAATAATCTCCTGGGGAGTCCCTTAATCAGTATCTGCACCGTTTATCATAGGAATCATTGCAGTCAGTGATGTATTTTGATACACGTTTTGCTTAATTAATATTCAGAACGGCAGGAGAATTCATTATTCAGCAGATTAACGATTAAGTTTGAACCAGAAAGTTTGAAGTCCCATACTACTGTAGCAACAGACCACTGAGATATAGACATGCCTTGATGCCCAGGAACAGATCCCTAGATATGGGTTACATAGCAAAACTAGGGATAATAAATAGGGAATATTACGATACTTTGCATATCTTGGGCATCGGATCACTCTCATTGTGTGTGTAAAGGCTATATCCCACTCGCCCATATTTAAAGTATCGTAATATCCCTTTTATTATATACCTGAAATAGTAAAAAATAAACTATATTATGTGCCGCAGTGCTCCCAAGAGCTCCGAAACACATTGCGTATTAATATATGCATAAAAACAGAATAAAAACTGACAAAATAGCGGTTGACTTGACCTCTTCGATTCAGCAAAACAATCTTGATTTGTGAGAGGTTTAATCACTATCAAAATCTGTGACGATCAAACGTTGGATTCGGCGACAATTTGGGACTGGCAAGCAATCAAAGCGAGTAGCTTGATCACCGTGGAAGCGTACTTCAGACAACGGATTGAACAAGACATTGAGCTCTGTATTTGAAGGATTTTACAGAATTCGCGGGGGTACGTGTTTGACCGATCATCTATCTTTATTTCACCCCCACTAGTTTCTGGCCTTTTTATTGGGTAAGAGCAGTCATTTCCAAAATTTGTGAAAGGATCGGTTACCATGGAAACAGTAACAATGTTACTTACAGTTCATTGTTTGGTTATCCATTTATATACTTTGCTTTCTGAGTATTTTGTCATCAATTTAAACTACATTTGAAGTTGTTTTCTGATATTGTTAGGATAAAATTTGAGAGGTGTACGTTATTTCTGTATGTGTTTACTATATTTTAATTATTCTTATTAATATTCATGAGTATGCAAATAAGGTATTTCCTAAGTATAGTCTTCCAAGAAAGGCACAAGGTCTTAGCTTTAATTTGGTACCAGTTTTATACAGTTAGCACAAAAACTGTCGGTATTATTGAAGATTTATGCAGGTAGGGGTCGACTAACAAAATATGTGTGAGCAGAGTGAAATGAATGGTTACAATGGAAACAGTTAAATTGTTACTTAGAGTTACTTTTTGGTCCTCAAATTTGATATTTTGTTTCCTGAGGATTTTTTCATCATGTTAAACTGCATTTGAAGTTGTTTTCTGATATTTGTAGGATAAAAAGTGAATACTTTACATAATTTACGTTATTTCAATATTCATTTTACTATTTTTAATGTTCTCATTAATACTCATGAGTATGCAAATAAGGTATTTAAAACAACAAGCTGGTAAAAACACAATGTCAAATATTCAATTTGGTACCAGTTTGTAGGTTTAGATATGGACGATTTTGCAGGTACGGGCCATCATTACAAAAACTGGGGTGTTGCCATGTAACCTTAAAATTAATGCTTTGGTCCTAAAATTGGACATTTTGTTTTCTGGGGTTTTCGTCGTCATGTTAAACTGCATTTGAAGTTGTTTTCTGATATGTATAGGATAACAAATTAAAGGTTTACGTTATTTCCATACTTTTTCTACTATTTTTTAGGTTCTCATTAATATTCATGAGTATGTAAATAAGGCAATTAAAAACCAAGATGGAAATAAAAGCCCAATGTCTTATCTTTTATTTGGTACTAGTTTTACCACTGGCTGTGATATGAGCGAATTTGTAGGTATGGGTCATCATTACGAAAACTGGGGGGTTGCCATGGAAACGGTTAAAATACACATAGCCTAAAAGAATTTACACTTGAGTACATTCGCGAATCTTATTCAGGAGACTTTTCTGAACATTTTGGTACCCATGAAAAAAGTTGATCAATATATTGGTGTTTCCTGCATGACTCATACATGTAATTTTGGTAACAGCACATTTGAAAAACTAAAATCTATGCTTTTAGTTTTAGAAGTACTTCTTGATTGTTAAAATCATATCTAAATATACAATTCTAGTAACAAACACGATTTTTTCGGTTATAAGGAAAGTTCGCATCCTGTAGGCTGGATGTGTGTATGCAAACCGTTTTGCACACTTCACCCTGATCAGCTTATTACAAACCCCAGCTCTGCTTTGCTGCTGCAAAATTGTAAATTAACACTAATCTGACCGGTTCATCAGTATAATTTGCTAAATATGAGATGACTCAAAAGTGTAAACCATTGTAAGAAATAAACATTATTATTGCATTCACACGGTGTAGACCGATCTAACCATCACAACAGTGTCGAACTTGCTCATATGTCAGGTTGGGAGGCAATAACTGATCTTGGTGTACATTGTTTTCAATTTTGGATATGTGATATATCTTATTTTCTCTTGAAATGTGAAGTTCTCGATTACTGTAAGGCTCTGTTTTGAAGACGATCTATCTGTCTTCTTGAGATGTATTCTGGAACATAAATATATGTAAATGCAAATATATATACATTATTATTGCTAATAAGTGTCCCCGGGGCATAAGATGTGACAATGGACCTTCTTGCATAACTTCAAAACATCTTATTCTGAATTAAGATTCAAGATCAAATTTCAATATCTAGTTCACCCTGGCAAAAAGTGCCAACACTTTCTTTAACCTTTTCCCTCATATAAACGCCTTTAATGCATTTGCAAACAGAGTAGAGACAGATCAGACAGTTCCTGTCTGGCTGTACAGTACCTAACAATACCAAAATATCAAACACACGCCCTTATAAACCTTCAGCTAAACAACATGTGTTTGTGAAACACTATGCCCCTGATATTATATGCGACATTGACCTTAATAAGTCACTCCTAAATATGTTCGCATCCATACGTTGCACAAACTTGCAAAGTATAAAGTATGTATGTTGAATGGTGACTAAATTATCGCCACTCTAAATTAAATTTGACCTTTGATCTTGATGTATGACCCTGACCTTAATAAATATCCCCTAGTAAAATGTTCGCTTCGATAATTTGCACATACATGAGCGGAAGAGAGAGAAAGAGAGAGAGAAAAAGAGTGAATGACACATAGAGTAGGGTGAGGGAGAAATAGAAAAAAAGAGTGAGAGTCATGGACAGATAGATAAGGGATAAATAGAAAGATAGTAATGAACAGATAGATAAGGAGAGATAGAGAGAGAGACTCTGTGTGTATGTGCGTGCGTGCGTACGTGCGTGTATGTGTGTGTGCGTGCGTGCGTGTGTGTGTGATTCTAGCGACAAAAACAGATTCCAAAAAAATCATAATGTTATTGTCTGCTTGATATTTGTAAATCTTTAACATTTCATTTAGATAACATATTTGTGCCCTATAAGGATACCATATATCGCCAAGTTGTTGGTATACCTATGTGAACAAATTTTGCCCCTCTCGTTGCATATTAGATTTGTTTTTATATTGCTATGAGTTCATGCTTAGCTTAAAACCTGATACACAATCTGGCAGAGTTAGTGTCTTTAACAAAACGCCTAGGTATTGAGACGATATTTTGAATTTGGATAATCCTTATTTTGAAAATATTGTTTCTTTTATTTACCCAAAAGAACTTACTTTAAACATAACGAATATATCCGACAGTCAGGCTTCCTTTTTAGATTTGAATCTCAATCGTCTAAAATATACGATAAAAGGAAAGATTGCGATTTCAAAGTTGTTAATTATCATTCTCTAGATGGAGATGTTCCCCGGTCTACGTCTTATAGGGTTTACATTTCTCAACTTATTTTAATAGTCGTAATTTAGTTATAACTCATAAACGTCCTAAGTAAGACTACAGTTATCATAAAATTCGGAAAGCTTTTTCAAAATTTTATCATCGTAAATAACCCCTCATTAGTAAATATAACTGCAATTTACGGACGTTACTGCAACAAGGTGTTTCTCACCCAGATTTCTATGGTGATGTTATCTACAAACTTAGGAAAATTCGGGGTCATATCCATTTTTATAATTTGTTTATTAAACGCATTAACACCTTTAGGAAGAAAGGCTATGACCCTATTATATAGCAACACACTGCGTGGTTGGTTATCGACCCCTTTACAGTCGGTCGCTTCGCTTCCCTCTTTGCTTGCACGATGATAGGCCCAGGGTATGATGGTATACACTTAGACCCAGAAATGAGATGAGGTTACCAGATTCATGTATTGCCTTTTCTCTGTCGTTCCCTTAACGGCTTCCCCGCAGTTTCTCTGTCTTCAGCAAAGTCAATGAGTACATATTTGACGGACTTTCACAGTTGTTATGCTATGTATTACATTTTGTTCTGTGATTACTGTCTTCTATGTTGTGGGGAAGTCCGGTGGGGATACCGTTATTTACAATGTTTGTTTAGCTAGGGTGACTTATCTTAATTCTAATCGCGCACCAACTTGAATAATGGGAACAGCTTGGATTGATTGTAATAAAACGCCGGAAATTAATATAGAATATGTGCAGCATGATAAGATATTAATTATACGAGAACGCACTTATCATGTCGTCATGTATTTGATTTTCACACACATGTCTCTTCCAACTGCATCATAAAACATGATATAAAAAAGGTAATGAAGTAGACATTCCTGTCAACAACTTATTATTCCTTATCCACCAACATTTTATTAAATCTTGAAGTCAAAGATACCAACACTTACTGGAGGAATATCACAAGCACAATAGTGTTGTTTGTGCAGTGTGGCGGCCGTGAAACGTCTCCCCGTACATCCAATCAATATTGTTTTCTTCCTCTTGCAGGAATTGCTCTACATTCAATGTGTTTCCTCATACCTTTACACCGTACTTTGCACTTCATGGTGGCTTCCGTACTCACCGACATATTGTGTGACTATTTTAACTTCCCTTTTAAGATGTGTGCCCTTTGCGTTTTCTCTAGTGTGACTACCTTACTTGTGTTTCTTCTTACTTCTTACTTTTTACTCTTTCAATGTTTCCCTTCATATTCTTAGTCTTCTTTATTTTTGTCATAACCTCTGGTATGTTTTTATTCTTTTACACCACTTTTCGTTACATACGTATGTCGCTTTTTACAGAAGGGTGCTACAATTACTACACAAATTATGAATAGTCTCCCTAAACTCAAAATTACTAACTTTAACTTACACTCTGTGTCTTCTGTTCAGATTCCTCATAACCTGGCTAATTTCCAATCACCACAGCCGTCAGTTTGTATTAAACCTCTAAAATTGTCTTCTGCTTCATCTTTTCATGTTCCTTCTTCGGCTATTAGTAACATTTTTCATAATGGACCTAAAATCGTTCTGTCTCCTTTAAAGCAATCTATCCTTCGTTATAGTAAAGTCCATCTAAATTCACATTATTTGAACAAAAGACATAGGGTGTATCCAATAATTACTAAGTGCAATAGTAAGAGGTGTATGTGTTCCAATTTATTTCTACTAGATCAACAATTAAATCTCTTGTTAATGGTAGAGTGTTTAGTGTGAAGATTAATTCTGATTTAGACTGAAACTCATCTAATATTATATATGTTCTTACATGAAATGCGCCACGTTGTGGCATTCAATATGTAGGTCAGACAGGACGTTCTTTAAAAACTAGGTTTCGTGAACACAGTTACCATTGCCGGATCAAAAAAGTACGCAATTTTCTTTACCAGCATTTTCGTCATACAGGACATTCTTTCAAATATGTTTCGGTTCAACCAGTTGAACAAATTTATTATGATTCTAAAACTACTAGTAGTTTAAAATCTAAAGCTCGTTTTATAACAGAGCTAGACTGGATAAAGAAATTACAAACACCTTTTCCTTTAGGCCTTAATGATAACATTTTCCAAAGCGGCAACATTTCTAAAGATCCAAGTATCGATATTTTCTCTATATTTTCTATTCGAAAACGTAAAAGTAGATCACATGGCAGACGTAGTAATGGTAATATTAAGCGTAAATTACGTCGTAATATGTCTATTCATGATTTACATACCATTCTAAAACAAACTGGTAAACATTCTATGTTATCTTGTTTATCGTCTTTACCCTTTTCCTGTCTTAAGTCCATAGACGAAGAGGCTGATAAAATCTATATGCGTACAGATCCGTTAATTAATACTGCCTCACTTATACAAAGTTACACACAGCATGTTCTTCGTCCACGTATTGATAAAGAATCTGAACATAAAAGACATTTTCTGAAACTTCAGTTCCTAAATAAAGGTATCGATTTTATTGATATTCAAAGTATATTTCGTGATAAGAATGTAATCGATACTATTCCCAAATATTTCATCAACTCTGAATCACCTATCATCTGTTATAAATATAATAAACCTAGTCGATGAGCCAGTAGGGTTGGTCGGTACCATCTCAGGGGAATAATTCTCATTGTGATTTTTTACAACATATACATCTATAGAGTTAGAAAATATGTGATAGCATTGCATCGATGGTAGTTTTCAATGTGTTATTGCGTTGTATATTATGCTATACAATATCCGCATTTCGAGACAAAATTATCATTGAAAAGTAAAGCTAAGGATTTCAGATTTACAACATTTGGTATATCATACCCGAACAACGAAATTATGATGGTATACCTGAATCAGGTTGTCAGTCTGAATGTCCTTCCATCTGTCCACCCCATATGTCCGTCCCTTTTTCTGTCCGTCTATTCATCTGTCTGCCTGTCTGTCCATTTATAGACGCAAGTTTCCATATCTACAAGTTTACTTAAAACTTGATAATAAAATAATCTGTCCGATTTTAATCTGTGCGGTTTCTCCAAAGCTTTGATCAGATTTTCATGAAATTGCATAGGATTGATCAGCACTATGCCTAGTTGTGTTTATATTATTCCTGTTCCGGTTCGATGATTTTCTGCAGAGTTATGGGACTTTGATTTTTATGCCCCCCAACGGCAGGCATACAGTAATCGCATTGTCCGTCCGTCCTTCCGTCTGTCCATCCGTCCTTCCATCTGTCCATGCCAAATTTCGTGTCCCTTCTATAACTTTTTTTTATCTGTGAATGGATTTCAAAATAACCTGGCACAAATGTTCACCACAAAAAGACGATGTGTCGCGTTCAACTCACTGGTCCATGGGTCAAAGGTAGGTCAAGGTCATCCTTCAGGGTCAAAGGTCGGGGCATAGTGTTTCACAAACACATCTTGTTTTACATTGAATTTTTGTCCTCGCGGTTTCTCCAAGGCATGTTGGATTTTCATGAAACTTAATAGGATTGATCAGCACTATGCCTAGTTGTGCTTATATTATTTCTGATCCGGTTCGATGATTTTCTAAAGAGTTCTAGGACTTTGAAAATTGTATATTGGAAACTTTGTCCGCGCGGGGGTGGGGGCATAAGTTTTTGTATAAAAACAATTCTAGTTTCATTTGAACCTGATCATTATTTATTTATTGGTCCAGTTTCCACTTTATCCAAAAGTAAATTAGTAGCTTGTAAGATGGGATGTGGCGGGGTGTCCGTATTGGTTCGTACACAATTACATATTCCTAGATGAACTATGGGTCATTCTTGATGGACATCTGTGTCAATCTAACATACATGCTTTTAGTGATTTCATTGTCGCACGGAGGTATCCAATACGGTTACAACACAAGACAGATCAATTACATTTTTGCATTTATGATCAGGATTTTAATATGTAGGCTTGTGAATGGCACATCTGAATGACATGTTGTTTAAAATTAGAACAAGAGGCAGTTGAGTTAAAAAGTGATCAAAAATCCTCAGTGTCCTTTCTCTGAAACATTTTTCTCTGAAAAATATTACCATATCATTGTTCTGCAAGGTCTTCTTCAAGGGATTGCCCCAAAGGTTATTACAAAGGTTTTGATATGATTAAAGTTTCACATTTGCTTTACACTTGGCATATGAGGGTATCTCTAAGATATGTTAACCTGGTGACAGGATAATGTATCGATCTGCTAATAGTAATTCTCACCGGGGATGTTGAAGATCCAGAGAACAAGAGCGTTCTTCTGCTCTCCTCCAATCTTTCCTGTTGGATCATTGATTGCCCTATATGGCAAATGAATGATAAAACTGACGTAAAGCAAATATACATAACAAACAATAGCCCTACTCACAAATACATGTATTCTCACCGGCTACTGACATAATTGTAGAAAGTCATTATATATAGGCATTCACAAGTTTAAAAAACAGACATCCTAATAATTCAATAATATTCCAAAGTTGGTTGCCTGACCAATGCACAAATAACATTGCCTAAGCTATAATAATTTGGACAATTTGGATTCTGAATTACAGCCTGTTCGTTTGTATTTTTACGAGCGCTATGCAAAGTATTCGCGCATAGTTGTTGAAGATTGCACTCCATCATCGCATAGCAAAGGTCGCGTCTGGCATGACCTACAAATTTATGGTGAATGTAGTAGACAGATAAATGGCTGCACTTCATGTAACAATTTGAAGCAGATCTCCTATTTCTAACCAAATTAAGGACTTTGCTTAGGGGTTTTCTTTCCTGGTTGGGAATCCCACTGTGCTTGTCTTACAATTATAATTAAGGGCGTGCCAATGCAAAGTTACACATGAACTTATACTTTAATAGTGGTGGTAATCTTCCCAATGTCATGGAGTCATTGTTCCAGTCCCGCATCTCTAATATAGTGGGACGCTGGTGTATGTATCAGCAGGAAAAGCCAAATACATTACGAAGTATTCTGTGTTCTCTGACCAGCTTATAAAACTTGATTTACTACTTCAGTTGTATGGTCAGACGCTCATCTACTTCATCCAGTTAGTACTTAAGTGCCGAGACCTTCTTTGTGTCATTAAAAGTGTTTGCTGTATCTTTCTATTGCCAATGCAATGGTTGACTCTATTTACTTAGAAACCTGTTTAATCGTTATGCTTAGCATCTGATGAATAGATTCTCTACTTCGATATCATTACCACAGTTCTTGATTGATTTTTCCTTTAAAATTCAAACGTATATAATCTTCCATGGCCAAAGATGTTATACCACATTGATAATT
This sequence comes from Azorinus chamasolen, assembly GCA_963576725.1. NCBI lineage: Eukaryota > Metazoa > Mollusca > Bivalvia > Cardiida > Solecurtidae > Azorinus > Azorinus chamasolen. Next base: position 12,311,995 of record OY755238.1, on the reverse strand, counting down.
AATTTCTGTTTGAGCAAACTTTATCATATCTACTATTGCAGCACGATTATAAGCATGTACTTTGACATTGTTTACACTAATCAATTTATTCTGCAAATTTATTTGCACTGTTTGTCTTTTAGGGTGGGGATGGAATAAGTGTGAGGTTGGGCGCTCATAAACCGGTTTAACCCCCCAGTGACTTTTGTCACTGACCGTTCCAAGGCGGTACTTCCATCTTCCCCCTATTGTATGTTTGTTTTGTCTTTGTGCGTCTCTTGATGGTTTTTTTTTATAGTTATGTACATTTGCTGTTTGCTTGTATTGCTGTTCGGGCGACTGTTTGTTCTGTATGTGGTGTTTCCTGTATGACTCATTTTTGTACTTTTATTGATGTGTTATTGTTGCCTATGTTTAGCATATCATGAATTCCTTTATAACAATTATATTTCAAAATGGATAACAGATTGTTAAACTTTGTTTTGGAGGTTCCCTCTCATGTTTTGTCATTGTTTGTTGCTTTTGAAAAATCCATACTAAGTATCACATTTTATGAATCCAAACGAATGTCATGCAATGCATCATTCTGAAGCTTCTTTTCACCAAGTTTGTTCTCCTTCCATTTCTGGATTTAAGAGGTCGCCTTCATAGAGTACTAAACCTTTCTTGTCGGCGTACATGCAAAGATGCCAGCGTGATTGCCAACTGTAAAAGGGTTCACAACCAAACATGCAGTATGTTGTAGTACTACAGGTTGAACATCAATTTCTCGAACTCCAATAACACGAAATTCGGTATAGCTCGAACAAAAAGTTCAGTCCTCCCAAAACTTACAATACAGAATTGTTCTAGAATGTATCACTAAAGACTATCTAGAAACCTGTGTGACAGCTTTATACAGGTCTAAGGTAATGCTGAAAGCTCCTACAAGAGCTTTTAGCATTTCTTTAGACCTGTATTAAGCTGTTACCTTGAGACTCTGTTCAGAACAGAACTTCTGTTATCTCGAAGTTCAACTGTAGTTTTAAAACGCATTTCAAAGTGGAGACTATCACTTTAAAGACATAAGGAAGTTTTACTATATTAAGCTTTCAAAGCTCTCATTAACGGCTACACTGTTAGCAGGGTTCTGGTGGGGATTGAAATTGTTTGACCAGTTAAGGTGATTGTGACCTTGACCTTTGACCTAGTGACCTCAAAAACAATAGGGGTCATCTAGTGGTCATGACCAACCACCACAGCAAGTTTGAAGATTCTATGCCAAGTCGTTTATTAGTTGTCATTCGGAAACATCGATCTATCGACCGACGGACCTACCGACGACCAACAGACCGACCGACACGCGCAAAGCAATATACCCCCATTTTTTCAAAAGGGGTATAAAAATCAATTTTGTAGTTGAAATATTGAATACAAATGTACGGGAAATATTCCTTTGGCGAGTTTTCAAAATTCAAATTGCGGGTAGGCATCCTTTTCAAGGACGGTTGGATATGGTACATCGGTAACCTACAAAACGAACGTCTGAGGTAAATGCATAAGGGTGTTTTCGTTTAATTTGCAGTTGCTGTCCAAATGATATCGTAATCGGTGTTTTGGTGGTGGTTGCGTCTTGCATGTGGCTTTGCCTGCTTGACTTTACTACTTTTCCATTTATCTTGTTTTCTAATTTGGCACATGTGTAATAACTGTCATAACATCTATGCGATAACTATTGTGCAATATGTTACCAATATGGTGGAACAGGCTATAACATAAAATGTCAGATCCCTTTTGTTCACGCTATAATCTCTAAGACAGGTCACATGGTCTATCAAGGGACGTGGCGAATCCATCTTTCTGTATCGAACATGGGATTCTGATGAGGCGATGTTTAGCCCTTTGTCTCATCTAGATTCAAGCTCTTTGCAAATTTGAGCTAGGTCGCGAACAGCTGGATAATTGTTAATGCATGTGCAGGTAAGATATCTTACCATAACCATGCTCGTATGACTAACTAGTCGAAAATGACACATTTGTGATGTAGTTTACTATGGTTTTGCATAAAGCCTGAAATAGTTATTACTTAATCTGCTACTACTAAATGCCTAAATATTGTTGCCATACTGTGATAGAGTGTGGTAGACATCTGGCATGATATCACATCATCAACTGATAAACGGTAGATCAATCTTATTTCGTAGTATTCAACTTGTAATAATGGCCTTCAGAAATATGAAGTAGGTGATATGTCCATTGTTAACGAGTTTTGTACGTCGCGGCCAATGGTCTAACTTGCAACCTACCGATTGCTACTAAGCTAATAGAGCTAATATGGCATAATAACACGTTCCCTGTTCAACACGAAATGACATTGTTGCTAGAAAATAGAAAAAAACTAAAACTAAAAATTGCTCTGGTTCTCTTATGTTTGTACAGTCTGTAAAATCGTTTCATTTTTTTGAATTTCAATTCTTGAATTATCCTTTTTGTTTTTAAATAGTCACATGATTATAAATTTGGATATTGATAAAAAGCTGAGACGTTTAATTTTAATATATACACTTGGACTGTTTTTGAAGTTTTTGTATAGCTTACAACTACATGTATTTTCTACATAACGAATCCTTAATGAGAAGGAACCGAGTATAAAATACGTTTGCAAACAGTGTCGACCCAGATCAAAGGACTCCCGAAAAAGCCTTTGACATGGGTCTACACTGTCAAAACATAATTTTCGTCAATTATAAAATTTGATACATTATAAATTCTGAAGGGAGGTGATCCCCCGAAAGCAAAAATTGCAACACAAAAAGAGAAAATTGCAGACTCGGTTTTATTGAGTCTGTTCATGAGCAGTAATTGAAAATGCAACACTGCTCACGCCCCCTAGCACCGGCTTAAGCGGTATTCAATTTTCAGAAGATGTACTGAAATTCATGATCTCGAAGGATCAGAAGGTATAACAACACTGAGATGTTTAATTAATTTTCAGAAAAGTAGGGACCGGTTGAATTATCCATTAAGGATTATATTGCGATATTGCTGAAGATGGGGGCAGTTGTTATTCTATTGCGATATTACTGAAGATGGGAGCAGTTGTAATTATTTTGCGATATTGCTGAAGATGGGAGGAGTTGTTATTCTATTGCGATATTGCTGAAGATGGGAGCAGTTATTATTCTATTGCGATATTTTCTGAAGATGGGGGCAGTTATTATTATATTGCGATATTGCTGAAGATGGGAGCAGTTATTATTCTATTGCGATATTGCTGAGAGATGGGAGCAGTTATTATTTGCTAAATAAACATTTAATGTGCGGGAACCGAGTATTTAAGATATTTTCACTCACCGTAAACCCCGAACAAGGGTCTCCGGTGGGGTAGCTCCTTGATCAGTATATGCAATGTTTATCATAAGAATCATTTCCGTCATTGACAAATTTTAAAACAAGTTTTGCTTCATTAATATTCAAAACGGGTGAAGACAGTTTCATTATTCAGTAGATTAACGGTTAAGTTTGGACGAAAACTCTCATTTCCATACTACTGAGGAGATCTGCCTCTAAGACACATGGCATCGAGGTGGGGACATGCCTTAATGCCCAAGAACAGATCCCCAGATAAGGGTCAAATAGATAAAATAGGAATAATATAATGTTAGTTGAGATAACCCGTAATAATCCAGAGAGAAAAATCAGGCTTGGATAGGATATGGGAACCGCTAAAGTAACGTCAAAACTATGAAGTAAAAGGTTAAATGTAATGTAAACACACACAACAGCCCGAACAGTACCATGGCAAGACAGTACAGTGATTGTACATGTCTATTAAAACACAAAAAGAGACGAAAAATAAACACTAGATGGAGTTGGAATAGTCATGCAACAAGCTTAAATTGCAGCCAGTGCTACATACAACCAGGGTGTATCCGATGTTCACCAATATTTATGTAATTAGTTTGTGACCAAATTAGCAGGGACGGTACAGTTAGGGTCCTTGAATTAGACAATTTCGCCTATTTTAGCATTGTCATAATTTTAATTCAACCAGTCTGAATACAATGTTCACAAAACTTCATGAAATTGTGTGTGGGCACGTTGACCATGTTTGATAACAAACCATATAGCCATTAGCAGTTAAGGGTTACTGTCCTTGAATTAGCCAACATTACATGCTTTAGCTTTGTCATCCACATGGAGTTAGCCCGGATAAGATGCGGCTAACGGACGGACAGATGGACGGACGGACAGCGCGCCAAGATATAATTATAGTGTTGTTAAATATATTGCTATTTTTGTTGGGCTTAACTCCCGAATAAATAACACGTTTGGGTGATATAAAAATAACAATGTGGGTTTTATTGAACTACAGCGAATTCTTCAGATACAATGTATACAGTAGATAGTATTCTAGTAAGATAGACAATAAACAGCCTTTGATTACTAATCATGTTTCTCCAGTAAGTTGATCGTAGCAGAAGTTGATGAGTGAAATCAGTTTGATTTGAGACTCTTCAAATTACATCATTTTTAAACTTCTAGTTATAAGTTGCGGCAAATATCTTCACACAGTAACACATTTCTGTATGTGAATTTAAATTATGATATTGATTTGTTCATCCTGATGCCCTTGTAACTCCTTTTCAGTCGTACAAATCATATTTGGGTTATAAAGCTAGTTCCATAGCAAGCAACAGACAGCTTTTTCACCGAACCAGTGATTGGGGGATGATCGAAGAAGGCCTTTGATCAAATTAGCATTGTTTCCAGCAGGACCCATTCTCACAGTCGGGTCATTAGTCGAACAATTCGTTATTTCTCATAAGAACAGGCATATAAACAGAGCTCCAGATAAGATGCTTTCATTGAAACATTTTCAAGAATTACTATTATATTTCTCCACCAAACCCTATGTTGAGACCACTCGTTTAAAACGTCTCGAATACACGATTCTAAAGAGTGGCCACAACATAGGGTTTGGTGGTGAACTAATGATTTTAGAATTAAATACGCACACTTATCTGTTGCACTGATATAAAGATAAATAACTGCATGACTATGGGAACAGGTAAAATGATAACAGTTAACATTCTTTTTAAATTATGCCCTGTCAATAGATAGCCTCAATTAACATCCTGTAGTAATTGTCGTAATCCTTTCTTTAATATAAACGCATTTTTACACCTTTGCATAGACCAAGATCAGGCGGCTCCTGTATGAGCTATCAAATCAGGGTCTGCTAAGTTAACTAATAATTTTATAATATATCTGACACTACAGTTCCTATAAATACCAGACGGAATCATGTGTACATATGCCATAATAAAAACGTTCAATAGGGAAATGGTTATTAATTAACAACAAAATAATAAGAATACGAAAGCAATTTCCTCATGCTCGTATTTATCACATACCCTTTTTTAAATGACAAAATAACAGCAATATGACGCAAAAGGGACAATAAACGCACATGCATTGCTATTTGTGACATTCTATTTCATATCATAGGCTATTATTGATATTAATTAAATAAATTAGATGTATGCCGCTTTCAATAGATGAAATAAGAATAACGCAGAGATATGTTGCAAATTACCTATATTCTGTGCAGAGTAATGTTGAGATATGTGACAAACTAACAATACTCTTTATACAATAACGCGGAGATAAGGCGTGAATAAGTTTTTTATATAAAAGAAAGTGTTAACTCTTTATTCCATTTAAACAGTTTCTGCATTGACTACGGAAACCTGTGCTGTTATGTTATTTTGAAACAAAATCAGGTAATTAATATTCATGATGTTATTTTAATTACCATGGATACTCATAAAGTAGATATGAAGGTTTTATTCCTGTGCCGTCAATACGCGTGTGAGATTAGTAGTCTGAAATTTCTTGAATAACCCATTCCTTAATGGACGTTCGGGTAATGAATGGTGACTGTATATATATCTATATCTATGATCTGGATCTTCTTTATTTGCAAAGGTGTGAACAAGCGTTCATATTGGGGGACAGGTTAACTGATTCCATCCTAGACTATTTTTAGTCCCAACCTCTTTGAGTAAATCTACCGAAAAGGGGCATTAACTATAGAAGAGGAGAATTTTAGAATGTTGTAGTTTTGAAACCATTGGGATAAATAGAGCATTTGCTCCCGTGGAGCAAATGCTCTATTTATTACAATGGTTTCAAAATGTGACTTTTACAGAGGCGACAAAATGCGTCACTAGGAGGGAATGTGTTAAATAAGGAACTAAGTTATCTCTTTTACTCACCGCCAGTAGATTTACCACAACTTCCAATAAAACTGAAATACAAAAGAACCCATATGTAGGCGGTTCGTGTACCCTTTCAAATGCTGCATTTTCAAAATGGAATGAGCCATCATTGTTTAACCCATTTGCTCCCACGATCCCATATATAGGACATAGGCAAACAGTGTATACTCTGATCAGACGCCGCATAATGCGTCATCTGATCAGAGTCTACACTGTTTGCTAATAGGAATTTCAATATAAAACAAAACGAAATTGAAAATTTAGGCCAGGTACCCCTTAGATAAAGAATCGATTAATCCAATATATAATCATGGAAGAACCCATTCGGAGCAAATGGGTTAATGACAGAGTTCTCCTAGGAAGAAATTGTATAATCTGCGATATGATTTGGAATGCTCTGTTTGCTAATACATGTGTAACGTGCACCGAGCTATGTATCGAGCGGATTCAATATATCAATACAAAAATGGACAAGAACATATAATTTTTCTCGGGGCTACCTAGCCTATGATTAAAGAACAATGAAACACTAAAAATGGGTTTAGAACTACAACTAATTATGTATAATGATTATGCAAAATGATTGGAACTGGCTGTCTGCCTCAAACAGAATTAACTTTAAAATCACAAACAATGATTTATGGCTTCTTGCCTTAAAAAGAATCACAAGGAATCAAACAGTGATTAGCGATTATAATCACTGCCGTATAAAAAACCCTCAAGGAATATGCGTAAGCTACCTGGAACCTCAATTTATGGTTCCAAACCTAAAAGTATGGTTTATGGTTCCAAACCGAAAACTATGACTTCAGACCACAAAATATGACTTCGGTTTAACCTTGCTCCCAGGGCTAAATTATTGCCTTCAGACACTCGGTCTGAAACACCTCCAAACCTGTCCAGGTATGGATGTACCCAGCTACTAATAGCTGTATAAAATTAATAAACCATTGAAGTCGGTCTCAAACTATAAGGATAGAAGTGGCGACCCGGAGCTAGTTCTGGGGTTCTTCTGCATTGCATTAATGCCTGAAGGTTTCCAGCACTTGTCCAAAGTCTCCGAACTCCCAATCAATATACAAGTACATGTAATATACTATTGCCGTGGTCGTTCTTCTATTTCTTCCTTGCGACGTTAACTGGTCGGCTGACAATTTCGGTCAGGCTGAACAGAGTGAAGCGAGGGGTTTATATACGCCAGTATGCATGTGGCGCCGCCTGGTGAACGTATCTCTGAAAACCAAGGGCTAGATAACCACGCAGTCTGTGCGTGTGCGATACCGAATGAGCGCCTAATAACTGAAACATGATCACTGAGCTAGATCGCTATAAAATCAATGAATAAACAAATAACACAAGTGTTATACATATAAACTGGGTCTGACTGATCTTTTTGAAGGATAAGAATACTAAACAATTCATATATCTACCTTGTAACGGGATCTGTAGAATGTTTGAAGCCAAATTTAGAAAGTTCGGGAACCGAAAACAAATGTAGTCAACTTATACAAGGGAGATAACTTTGGAAAACACGGCAAAATACATCTTCGTTACATTACCCACGCCTCCATGAACAGTCGTCCCGACTGAACAAAATTACAAATACAGGTTATGAAGTAAACATTGATTTAACCATGTTGTTACCTTACAACGGTATATGAAAATAAAATAAAAGTGAAACTGCAAAATTAAGTTCCCTTTCCCCGGGAGTCAAAAGTTACTGACAGAATCTACTTAAAATTAACCATCAGACATCCATCCTCACAATTATTTGATACAAGTCCAATAAATGTTCTGGAAAACCTATTATAGCCTTGGGTTTGGAATCAATGTTTTGGACTTCTGTCACCGGACTCATAGTTGTAATATTTGTCCCAACATTGAAGACCTTTTCTTCATGTGACATATTCATAATCCTCACTGGCACAGTTTGATTGGCTGTAACAAGAGACCTAGCCACTAGGCTCTCACCACTGTTCAGAAGTCTTTCAGAGGTTTCAACAAGGTAGAAGTTGTCCCTTCTCAAACATTCCCCTCCAGAAACCTTACCATAAATCGCGGTTTCTGATTTAGGTTTTGTTTGCCTTGCGTCTTTGTGCTTGTGGTTTGTTCATGTTGTGGAACGTTTGTCCCTGTTTCTTGTGTGTCTTTTGGTGTTTTCTGTGTTCATTTCGTATGTGTGTGTGCGTGTGCGTTTGGGTGTGTGGTTGTGTGTGTGTGTGTGTCATGCTGTCTATCGGTGTTTTGGTGGTGGTTGCGTCTTGCATGTGGCTTTGCCTGCTTGACTTTACTACTTTTCCATTCAATAAAACCTGCTCTGAAACAACAACTCTGAAACAACCGATTTTCCCAGCCGTCTGCAGTGAGCAAGGAGTCCCATTAATGGTCATACTGTTGTTTGCAATATCTGTAATCACCTTGTGTGACTTCATGAAGTCCAACCCTAATATTCCGGCCACTTCCACATCTGCAATGATCACTGGAACTGGATATTTTGAGCCCTCTATCTCTATGTTAACCTCGGCTCTTCCCAGAACATCTAATGGGGTTCCTGAAGCGGAAACTATTTTTTGGCTGAAACTATCAATTTTGGTTTCACCAATCCTGTCCCAAACTCTAGTAGTTATGATGCTCAGTGTCGCACCTGTATCTACGAGGCAGTCCAACTGAAAATTGGTTACAGATATCACAAACTTCGGAAAACTTTTTCTAAATTTTATTATCGAAATTTACCTCTCATTAGTAAATATAATTGCAATCTACGGACGTTACTGCGACAAGGCATTTCTCAACCAGAATTTTATGGGAATGTTATCTACAAACTTAGGAAAATTCGGGGTCATATCCATTTTCATGATTTGTTTATAAAACGCATTAAAACATTTAAAAAGAAAGGTTATGATCCTATCATATTGCAACGCACTGCATGTTTGGTTATCGACCCTTTTACAGTCGGTAGCTACGCTTCCCTCTTTGCTTGCGCGATGACAGGCCGAGGGTAGTACTCTATGTTGGTATACTCTTAAACTTGGATACAGGATGAGCTTACCAGACTCATGTATTACTTTCTCCCTGTCGTGCCCTTAACGGCTTACCTGCAGGTGCTCTGACTTCAGCAAAGACATTGAGTACATATTTGACGGATTGTCACAGTTATTATGCTTTGTTTTACATGTTGTCCTGTATTCACCGTCGTCTATGTTGTGGGTAAGTCCAGCGGGCATACCTTTATTTACACTATTTGTAAAGCTAGGGTGACTTTGAGAGAAGTGTGAGGTTAGGACGTCCGTAAAGCGGTTTAAACCCCCAGTGGTGTTTTTGCTACTGACCGTGCCAAGGCGGTACTCTCTTTGTCACCCTTCCTTTTGTTTGCCTTGCGTCTTTGTGCTTGTGATTTGTTCATGTGTGGAACGTTTGTCCCTGGTTCTTGTGTGTCTTTTGGTGTTTTCTGTGTTCATTTCGTGTGTGTGTGTGCGTTTGGGTGTGTGGTTGTGTGTGTGTGTTATGCTGTCTATCGGTGTTTTGGTGGTGGTTGCGTCTTGCATGTGGCTTTGCCTGCTTGACTTTACTACTTTTCCTTTTACAAACAAGCCTGATCCTTTAGGACTGGAACATTTTATACTATGTGGTTTTGAAGCTGTGTCCTTCAAACCATCATGTTGTGGGCAGTTCCTCTTGAAATGTGACTTGGGACCACATTTGAAACAAGCTTTCCTCTGATCACTCTGACCATAAGACTTTTTTGTGTTGGGGCGGAACGTTTTGACATGAGCCTCTGGTCTAGACTGGAAACCATGTTTCTGGGTTTTCATGCTCTGAAACCCATGTTTCATCTCTGAAACGGCTTCTTTCAACTCTTTTATGTCAGAAACGATCTGATTATACTCTGAGCTTTTGGTCTCACCCACAGATTGGAGATAGCCTTTTCCCTCTGTAAGTTTCTTTTCTGCTCTGTTAAATGCTTCAAGCTCCAAGGCGTGCCTAACAGCATCATTCAAGTCCGCCGGCCTCGCTTGTTTAACTCTAAGCCTCATGTCTGAGCTAACCAAGGAATCAATAAATTGCTCTTTGGACAAGACATCTCTCACATCAGCAGGTGCTGTCGGATAAGCAAGGTTCGTGAGCCTTCTTATGTCTTGGGCCATTTCAGAGAGTGTCTCAGATGCTTTTTGGCGCCTCTCTCGAAGCTGGGCTCTATGCAACTCTGCTTGGATTGGGGGCGCGAACCTTTCCTCCAGAGCTGTCATCAATTTTTCAAAATCATTTGCATCCTTTGATAAGTTACTCAAGATGCCCTGGGCTTGGCCACGTAGTGAGACTGAAAGGTAGAGTCCCTTCTCTTCCTTAGTCCAGGCATTTATTTTGGAGCAAGCTTTAAAATGCGACCTGTAGTCGTTCCATGAACCCGAACCATCATATGTTGCAGGTTTCACCTTGACACCTGTTTGTTTGTGTGGAACTTGCTTGGGTTCAAGTGGAAACTGTTCTCCAAAGGTTTGTTTGGGTGTCGAGGTTTTCGGTTTGGCTCCAGTATCAGAAGGTATTTCTTGGGCTCTATCAGCTGTTCGATACCGTCTTTTCAAAATAGGAGTCAGCATAGGTGACTTGCTATGTGAACTAGCTTGAATGCTGTATGTAGGTTGCTCGAGGTCAAAACCACGGGTCTGACTTGACGAAGCAATGCCCGAGTCACGTTTTGGCATACATGGTTGCTGAGTGAAACTGCATTTCTGCTCCAGAATAGATATTTCGTTTTGGAGCTTTGTTATTTCAGCTTGAGTCTGAAGTTCCGTTAGTCTAGTTTCTAGACTAAGAATTCTGTCATCAATATACTCGGGGTCCATTTTGAGTGTTTGTGGGTAAGATATAACTGGTGGTGGTTATAATAATTATACCACCACGCTGACACCAAAATTCTGTAACGTGCACCGAGCTATGTACCGAGCGGATTCAATATATCAATACAAAAATGGACAAGAACATATAATTTTTCTCGGGGCTACCTAGCCTATGATTAAAGAACAATGAAACACTAAAATGGGTTTAGAACTACAACTAATTATGTATAATGATTATGCAAAATGATTGGAACTGGCTGTCTGCCTCAAACAGAATTAACTTTAAAATCACAAACAATGATTTATGGCTTCTTGCCTTAAAAAGAATCACAAGGAGTCAAACAGTGATTAGCGATTATAATCACTGCCGTATAAAAAAACCCTCAAGGAATATGCGTAAGCTACCTGGAACCATAAAAGTATGGTTTATGGTTCCAAACCGAAAACTATGACTTCAGACCACAAAATATGACTTCGGTTTAACCTTGCTCCAGGAGCTAAATTATTGCCTTCAGACACTCGGTCTGAAACACCTCCAAACCTGTCCAGGTATGGATGTACCCAGCTACAAATAGCTGTATAAAATTAATAAACCATTGAAGTCGGTCTCAAACTATAAAGATAGAAGTGGCGACCCGGAGCTAGTTCTGGGGTTCTTCTGCATTGCATTAATGCCTGAAGGTTTCCAGCACTTGTCCAAAGTCTCCGAACTCCCAATCAATATACAAGTACATGTAATATACTATTGCTGTGGTCGTTCTTCTATTTCTTCCTTGCGACGTTAACTGGTCGGCTGACAATTTCGGTCAGGCTGAACAGAGTGAAGCGAGGGATTTATATACGCCAGTATGCATGTGGCGCCGCCTGGTGAACGTATCTCTGAAAACCAAGGGCTAGATAACCACGCAGTCTGTGCGTGTGCGATACCGAATGAGCGCCTAATAACTGAAACATGATCACTGAGCTAGATCGCTATAAAATCAATGAATAAACAAATAACACAAGTGTTATACATATAAACTGGGTCTGACTGATCTTTTTGAAGGATAAGAATACTAAACAATTCATATATCTACCTTGTAACGGGATCTGTAGAATGTTTGAAGCCAAATTTAGAAAGTTCGGGAACCGAAAACAAATGTAGTCAACTTATACAAGGGAGATAACTTTGGAAAACACGGCAAAATACATCTTCGTTACACATGTAACCATAACCCATTCCCTTATATTGACGACATTTGACGACTCTGTAATAGTCATTTTGTGAAACCATTGTGATAAATAGAGCAATTGCTCCTATAGGAGCAAATGCTCTATTTATCACAATGGTTTCAAACTACAACATGGTTTCAAACTACACAATGGCTTCAAACTACAACATTCTAAAATGTTCCATTTCTCTAGTTAATGCTCCTTTTCGGTAGATTCAGTCAAAGAGGTTGGATATAAAAATAGCCTATGAGGTAATAGGTTAAATATATCTGATTCTACAGTTTCTACCACGGTAAAAATTGACGTGTTCAATTCCTTTACAAAACACTAGCTAATACATATCCATGAGGTCATTATTTCTTACATGAATATTAAACAGGGAAAGGGTTAACCTGCTGTAAAAGTTATCTGCTCGTATTGGGATTGTACTGACCGGATGTCAAACATCATAGATCCTGATAAAATGCCGAGTTACTCGGCATCTCATTACAGTTTTTAAAAAAAAGCGAGATAGGTCCCAAGTAGGGGATAAGGTTTAACTTTCTGCACACTAAATAAGTTTAGTCGTTAAAAAACTGCCATGTGCTTGAATGCCCTAACCCTTAGCCTGCTATCCGCGACCTAACTCGCATTTGCAAACAGCTTGGATCCAGATGAGACGCCGAGTAACTCGGCGTCTCATCTGGATCCAAGCTGTTTGACACTCGGTGAACAGTCTCTCAAACGCTTGTGCGAATCAGAAAAAAAACAAAACTGCAACAGGATAGAATCTTTCAGCACGATATGGGTTGATATGTGGCGCATTAATTTTTACGACGAAATAGTTTCTTAACCATATTAACCCTTTCACCGCCAATGTAGCCAAAAATGCATCACGACAATTAGTGCAGTCTCAGATTAGACGCCGCCTTTTCAAGGCGGCGTCTTATCAGGTAATCCACTAACACTAGTTAGAGTAAAACAGTTAGGTATACTTCGGTACTGAGGTACCTGGGCAGGGCAATCCGGAGTGAAACGTGTATGGGACACCAATCAGGGAGTGAATGGGGAGGGCCGAATCTGATGTTGCAAGAACTTATGGCCCAACCCGTTTGCTTCAGGTTTAGATTATATATGAATGTATGTATGATAATGTTGTATGTATTATAACAAACAATAAAATATTATTAAACTAGATTAAACTAAACTAGGGAGTGAATATTTACAACCTAAAACATTGCCTGAAGTCATTACAACGATTATACAGAACAGACCAAACAAACAAGTTGACAGAACTTTTATTGAAACAGAAATAACCAGCTATCTCCAAAAGGTTAAATGTCAATCCATTAAGATCGCTAAAGAACAGGCTGGTTCAAACTAAAGATTTGCTGTATAAACCCAAGATCAGTGAAAAAGGACTCTCGCTCCATGTTCAAAACACAGTTGCTCGACTGGCTTCTTTGCATGTACGCCGACAAGAAAGGTTTAGTACTCTATGAAGGCGACCTCTTAAATCCAGAAATGGAAGGAGAACGTCGGATATCTGTATTTTTTCATTTTTGTCGTACCCTTTATTACTTTTCTACAGTTACTCTGTTTGCAGCTCAATCATTGAGTACACTAGCGATAGGTGGATACAGTATGTTCACTTAAATGTTTTCGTTATACATGCACTTTACAACTGTATTTGCCGTCGCGGTTGTTGTAGATTAGTCGGAGAGGGGATACGTTTATTTACACTGTTTGTCTTTTAGGGTGGGGATGGAATAAGTGTGAGGTTGGGCGCCCATAAACCGGTTTAAACCCCCAGTGACTTTTGTCACTGACCGTTCCCAGGCGGTACTTCCATCTTCCCCCTATTGTATGTGTGTTTTGTCTTTGTGCGTGTCTTGATGTTTTTATAGTTATGTACATTTGCTGTTTCCTTGTGTTGCTGTTCGGGCGACTGTTTGTTCTGTATGTGGTGTTTCCTGTATGACTCATTTTTGTATTTTTATTTGCAGAATTTCTCACCATAGTCATATTACTCCTATCCTATCTTGATGGAGCTTCACTGGCTACCTGTCCAGTTTAGAATTCAATTTAAGATACTTGTGTATCAGTGCATGAACAATGTCTGTATACATCAGAAATCGTGTACACGTGTACACATCAGCAAGAAACTTGAGATCCAAGAACCATGCCTTTACACTCTTTATACCAAAAAACAGCAAGACATGTTCGGTGACAGGAGCTTTGCAGCTGCTGCTCCCAGATTCTTGAATGGGTTGCCTGAAGGCGTCAGATACTCTAAATTATAAGAAACTTTTAAAAGCGCATTGAAAACACTTCTTCTTCATACAAACATGTGGACAATGAGTGTTTTAATATATATTTATAAGTTATAAGTTTTATTTCTTAACTGGATCGAGTTCTATTTATTTTTAGATAACGGTTAATATGCCTAGTCTTACTTGTAATTATGTCTGTCTTAATAATTTGTATAATACTATCATTTAAGGCACCTTTAACATGCTGTTGTTGACGACTGTATGCTCTTATAACGTCCTTATTGGACTTTACACTCTTATTTTACATGTTATGTGTGTTTTTATAATTGTAAAGTACTTTTGAACGTATAATAAAGTATGAAAAAATGAAACTAGCAATTATCTGTGTAGAATAATACAGAGACATGTGGCAAACTAACTACACTATGTAGAATAATACGGAGATATGTGGCACATAAACACTATTCTATGTAGAATTTGTGGTTCATCTTATCCATCCAACATCTTGAAGCTAGTCTAATTGTCTCACAATTTGTATATGTAAAGTGACACAGATTATTCCTTTCGCCATCAAATTTGGTGTGCAAGATTCAAAGTGGTTGTATATAATAATAAGAATTTCAATTATTAACGTTTCGAACAACTTTGATCACGTGACATGCCGAGTTACTCAATGCCTCGTCGTGACTAACACTGTTTGCAAAGGTTATCATGGATCTCAAGAGGAAAAGCGAATCCAATCTTAATTCGAAACGCAACTAAAGCTACTTTCTAGTACTACTTGAAATACCTCTACAGTTAGATTTATCGAGTTACAAAGAAATATAAAGTATACCCGACGTCATTGGGTGTAAAATTACATCACATTTGACACTTTTCCAATAACTATTTGTAGATATAATTGATAAAGATGATTCATTTCAATTCTGGAACAGATGAATTTCTGTTATAAGGAGGTCCTGAAAATAGAGCACACACTGACAGATGGTTCCTACTGGAACCGTCTGATCTGGATCTACCTTCTATGCAAAAAAGAAAATGCGTTTATATGAAGTAAATGGTCAAAAAGTTCGTCCACCTTTGATTGTTTTCAATAAAGTCACAATTAATGTACCACTGTGACCAGCTGCAGAATCATACGACAATGATATAATGTTTTAAGGAATACGCCCACAAACCTATACCAGCCCACAAACCTATACCACAAACCTATACCATCCCACAAACCTATACCAGCCCACAAACCTATACTAGTCATATGCTCGAACACTTAATCCCTACATAAAATCATATTTACACATCGACTGTATTTTTACTGTCCAAAAGAACAATGCTACAAATTTTATTTATTATCACGTTTAACCCTTTACTCTGTAAATACTGTACGATTTTGATAACAGAGCAGACCCAGATCAGACGGCTCTTGTAGTAGTCATCTGATCACGATCTGGTCTGCTTAAAACATAACATATATCGAATTCTACACTTTATGTCTTGGTTAGATATTCATGTGTTCATGTGTTATTGTACTAATACATCCAATTAATACGCTTTATGTCATTATTTCTTAGATCAATATTCATTGAGAGTAAAGGATTAATACTGTACTCGTCAAATTGAGCACACTAGTCAATTGACTAGGATTTGTTGCACATCTATGGGATCACCGTCAACAGGTGTAACAGAAACGACGTACATTGCAGACTCTGCTGGTAACTACAGTGTCGACCAAAGAAAGACTAAATGGATGAATGTAACACTCCTGTCATTAGTGATAGTGCTGTATGATTTGTTTGTCAGTGATACGTATTTAATCGATAACTCATTGATGTGATTAATCAAGTAGATCATAGGGTGTAAGCAGCAGTAATCAAAACAATTACTAAGAAGTACAGTAAAACCTCGATTATTCGAATTTTCGTTAGAAACGAATTTAGACCCTTTTAGGCAGGTGGCTGCTTAATGCATGATGAAAGTCATGCAGAAAGCTCCTAGAGGAGCTTTCTGCATGACTTTCACCATGCATTAAGCTGCCACCTGTCTTAAATATCGATAATAAGACGTATTTTAGTGTTCGGATAATCGAGGTTTTACTGTATTTAGATATATTTAGGTAGGTGATTAACTAATCTGTGATGAAAGTCATGCAGAAACCACCGTTCTGTGTGTTTTTTACCCAGCATTAGGCTGCCATCTGTCTAATGCATGGGTCACACATTCACGGATTTGACGCTGGATTAGTTACGGATACGATCCGACATCATTCGTGGCAATCTGTATTGTTCCGTAGCTTTCTGTAGTTTAGCCGTAGTCATATGTAGTAGTACATGTATATCCGTGACAAGTTTTGAACATGTTCAAAATTTGACCACGGATTAATAACCGTAGAACATCTTATTCGTCCTAACTCTTACTTATACCATAGCAACCCGTTGTTAATCCGTAGTGGAACGGGCGAGGTGGTCCGTGAATGTGTGACCTATGTGTTACAGACCCGTATTGATACCAATTAGAACGTCCGGTTAGAGGATCTTTACTGTTTATCCATATACCAAGCTGTATTCGTCGTAGGAGAACAAGCATTGAACATGTATATCAGTAACAATTCCAAAAACACTTTCAGAAACGTCATATAGTTGAACTAAATGAGAGTATTTTCCAGCAATTCAGTTTTAATGAATAACATTTTTTTGCAATCAACCGTCTCCTGTTTCCATTTCATGTAGCGAATAAAGACATCATGAATATCTAAACGCTGAATTTATATTCGCATATGTACACAGGATTTCATGGTATTTGCCGAAACTAACACTTTGGAGACAACTGTTCTGTTACAATGTCATAAGTAAACAAACAGTTGAAGTTCAAAACATTTCTAGAGGCACCTTTTAAATTTAGTACACATGTACTAAATATAAAGAGTTTTCATTAATCTTTATTTCATTGAACAATAATTGATTGCATATTATCATGTAACTAAACAAATCTGCTAGACTGTCAGTGGCATTTGTCACGCGGGTTTCTCAATGGGATATATACATTCCCACATACGTATATTCAATAAACTCACTAGAACTTTTAGAATAGTTTATTTCCTTAATATACAATTACCGGTATGCCTCACAACCCAACAATACCATTATGTACAATTTCAAAACCTTATATATACCATATACCAATGAAATTAAATGAAAGTTTACATACGTATGAACAAGATATCTAAATCTGTACATGGAATTATTTTCATGGAAAACTTGTCCGAATGAGGTTTAAAGACGCTTATATTACGCATTGGAACCGCCAGCTGAACAGTTACTGTAATGTTAAGTGATGGGCGAAAGGTTTCTTGCGTTTTTAAGAGTTTTTTCTACAATAACTCCAGATTGTGAGAGCTGTTCATTAAGGCAACTGTGTAAATGTTAGCATTTAGATATTTGTTCATTTAATGAACCATCCATGAAGTTTGCAACATGTTTTGCTATAAATGAAAATTGAATATAGTCAAGCAGGAATAGAAACACACAAGTCGTAACCACCACCAAAACATCGAAAAACCAGCGATACCACATACACACACACGAACGCACGCACGCACGCATGCACGTGCACACACACACACACACACACTCTCACACACACACTCTCACACACACACGCGCGCACGCGCACGCGCACGCGCACGCGCACGCGCACGCGCACGCACACACACACACACACACACACACACACACACACACACACACACACACACACACACACACACACACACACACACACACACACACACACACACACACACACACACACACACACACACACACACACACACACACACACACACACACACACACACACACACACACACACACACACACACACACACACACACACACACACACACACACACACACACACACACACACACACACACACACACACACACACACACACACACAAAGGTATCCCCGCCGGACTTCCCCCACAATATAGAAGACGGTAAACATAGGACAAAATGTACAAATAGCATAGCAGCAACTGTGAAAGTCCGCCACAAATGTACACCTTGACTTAGGTGAAGTCAGAGCAACTGCAATGAAGGTGTTAAGGGCGCATTAGATGAAATGGCAATACATCAATCTAGTAAGCTCATCTTGTTTTTGGGTTAAGTTAGGTTTAGGCTGGGAATGGAAAAACAACTTCAGGTTGATCGCCCCTAAACCGGTTTAAACCCCCAGTGACACTTGCCACTGACCGTTCCAAGGCGGCCCTTCTGTCTTCCCTCTCTAGTTTATTCTAGTGTATTTTTGTGTTTGTGCGTCTCTTTTTGTATTTTGATAGACATTAATTTATGTTTATTTTTTATCATGGTGCTGTTCGGGCGTCTGTGTGGTTTGTATGTGGTGTTTCCTGTACCATAAGATTGTTGTTTTATATTTGCCATTAACTGAGAACGTTTGATGATAAAATTTAAAGAATGTGTGGCAATGTGTAACAAACGAAAACAAAGATGAATCTGATTAGAGAATGTGCATGGCTCATCAGATCAGAAACCATATCATTTGTATTTGTCTTCTATACGTCCAATACAGTGTCTCCTGCAGCAGAACAATATATATATATATCAATACCGCTTTATACAATTTAAAATGTGGCCCGAAGACTTGTATGTCTTATCTATAGTCATAATAACTAAAACACAATCGACATCTGTTTGTCCTTCGAAATTAACGTGCAAAGAAGATACATATTCGTACGTGTACATTTTAACTGTCTCTATTTCCATTTAATTCTGTTGTGATCATATTTGAATTAAAGATAAACTTACTAACTTAATCCAGAAAATATTTGCCCGGGAAAAACATCATTCCTGGCATGTAATGCTGAAAAAGCTTTCTTTACTGACAAGCAAATTAAATATTACACGAATTGGATTTGGTCAGAAGTTTGTGAATCACTAACCTTTCTTTTGGATAACATATTTGTACGTTATGGGAATGCTATATACCGTCAGGTAATTGGTATTCCTATGGATACGAATTGTGCACCACTTGAAGATGTTATAAAAGCCTTCAATGAAACTTCTCGATATTTGGATGATATTTCCATCTTACGGGGTTTATATATCTCAACTTATTCGTTTTGCTAGAGCTTGTTCATTATATTGACGAATTTAACAGTCGAAATCTCATTTTAACCGAAAAGCTGCTTAAGAAATGTTATAGATACCATAAACTAAGAAAAACTTTCTCTACATTTTACTATCGAAATCTCTCACTTATTGGCAAGTACCAATGTAATCTCAAGGCGCTTCTGTGACACGGTATTTCAAATCCTGAATTTTATGGTGATGTGATTTACAAACTTCGTTGGACATACCCATTTTCTCACTTTGTTCATCAAGTATGTTAAAAAAATCATTAAAAAGGGATATGATCATATAGTACTACAACATACTGCATGTTTGGTTGTTAACCGGTTAACAGTTGACAATCACACTGGCCTCTTTGCATGTACGCCGACAAGAAAGTTTTAGTACTCTATGAAGGCGACCTCTTAAATCTAGAAACGGAAGGAGAACGTCGGACATCTGTACTATTTCGTTCGTCGTACCCTTTATTACTTTTCTACAGTTACTCTGTTTGCAGCTCAATCATCGAGTACACTAGCGATAGGTGGATACAATTTGCTCACTTAAATGTTTTCATTACAAATGCACTTTACTACTGTATTTGCCATCGCGGTTGTTGCAGATTAGTCGGAGAGGAGATACGTTTATTAACACTGTTTGTCTTTTAGTATGGGGATGGAATAAGTGTGAGGTTGGGCGCCCGAAAACCGGTTTAACCCCCAGTGACTTTTGTCACTGACCGTTCTTAGGCGGTACTTCCATCTCCCCCTATTGTATGTTTGTTTTTACTTTGTGCGTCTCTTGATGTTTGTTTAGTTATGTACATTTGCTGTTTCCTTGTGCTGCTGTTCGGGTGGCTGTTTGTTCTGTATGTGGTGTTTCCTGTATGACTCATTTTTGTACTTTTTTAATAAAAACTAGAACATGCGTCAGGCAGGAGATACCAGACAAAGGTTCATACATGTAGTAACACCAGAGGCACATATTAAAAGCACCTAATGCACACACACACGTTTCATACGACTATTCATTTCCTGCTCACCAACGAAAACACGTGTACGTTATATGAACTAAATGTGTCCCTGTGTCGTTACTCTACAGTCAAACAATCAATATATCCGAAAACACAAACCAAAGTATGACGCCATATTGTACACACGAGCAAGAAAAGACACAATGTCATAAAACGCTTTACCACATAGTGTTGTTAAGCTGGGTCTTGGGCACTGCGACACTGAATATGAATGAATATAAAGTGACTCCAATGCACTCAGTCACAACAAAATAAGTGCAAGTTTATCGCGAGTCGACGAAGCGTTCCTTCAGGGAATGTTTGTGTTTCTTGTCATTGTGGATGCTTTCCCTTGAAGCATATACATCCTCGTTGACCTGGATGATAATCGCTCGGTTAAGTGAACCCTGTTATTTGTAAATGCATTGAAATATGACCGGGTGTTTAACATTGTGCAGCATTTACATTGCACCGACTTATGTTATGGATTTTCATGTTTACGTCATAATTTGAAATCCCATTGAGAATAATAATCCTTGTAATTGTTCCATCGCCAATGTAATGGGGGAATGTTTCTTCGAATGCACATACAGACAGACTGTGTTACGGAATCAAGACGTATAATGGGCAAACGTTTACTTCTTAGATTATAACTCTTCAGTGGATAGTCTGGCTTTACTTTCGCCCACCTGCTAAATATTTATGCGGTTATACTCGCCACGATTAACGCGAAGTGGATATTATCCTATATTGCATATTGAGTACTACCTATATATACAATGGATCTATCAGTTCATGAAGTAACAATAGGCGGTCCAGTGTTTATATGTACCGCGAAGCATTAGAGTATTTGTTAAACTAATGATAAAGGTACTTCAGCATTTGAATCAGAAAAGGAAGTAGCGGAATAATTATATCTAAACTTTGATATACAAAATCAGATCTGGAACCATTTGTAGCATGTTTAAGGGCCTTGTAGTAATATAATCTGGAATCAAATATGAACACACACCCCAACTCTGAAAGGGTACGCTCTAAGAGTTTGAACAAAGCTATCAATATAAACACAGTAATGTATAATACATTATACTATGCGTAATATATTGAAATAATGAAGATCGCCGTATTTTATTTACATTATTTTCGCATGGAGCAATGCTTTAATCAGTCTTAAATTCATACAATGATAAGACAACCATAGTGATATTTATCGATAGATTTAGTGATAAAAACATGGCTAAATGTGTAAACGTTATGTCTTGTGATGACGATTAATAATTTTGGCAAGTTAGGTTCACAGGAAATTTCCGGAAATATGGAAGGTGTGAATTTTAAACTGTAAAGTAATATTTCAATCCTGATTAATCAAAAAGTGTAAATATCATCAGTCAATCGCGAAATAGTATATTCAAATACTCATATTATAAAATTAATTAATGGAAAAGTAGTAAAGTCAATCAGGCAAAGCCACATACAAGACGCAACCACCACCAAAACACCGATAGACAGCATGACACACATACACACACACAACCAAACGCACACTCACACACGAGATGAACACAGAAAACACCAAAAGACACACAAGAACCAGAGACAAACGTTCCACACACGAGCAAAAGCACAAGTACAAAGACGCAAGGCAAACAAAAGGAAGCAGCATTCCTGTCTGATCATTAACTGTGGGAACCTGTAATATAATCATACGTTTTCGTCCACGCATCTGCAAACAGGATGTCATACGCATCTATGTAATCCCGTCTATATAGCTCCTCATAAAGGCCTAAAAGTGTTAGAATTCTTTTGGAATGATGGTTAGAAGACAAAAAGGATATCAACTCTTTACTCTTACGGTACAAGTCTAGTTCTGCATTAAAGTCTTTTATGTCACTGTGTTCATTTCTCTTCTGAAGCACCCATGGTGTAGAAAACGCGAGATGTAGTTTTCTCCCATGCATAAAGTACTGAGCAATGTACGCCCTCCATATATCACTGACACGCCCGTTAACACTCAAGGGCAGTGCCATCAGGTCAAAAGCCGGTTTCTTCCACAATGTGGCCTGGGCATTGAATGGTGAATATACGCCCTTTGGCACCACTAATATCTTATTTGTGGACGATACAGTGGTAAAATTAAACGGCATGTGATGTGTTAATCTAAATATGGCGTCCACATCAGGCTGTATATTTGCTAAGGACTGCACGACTGTTAATTGTGGATTCGTCTGATTGTTACACATAGCTGGTATTGTGCGTTCATCTTTTATGTCTTCTAATGGGAGTCCTCGTGGCCATATTGGCCTAAATTTGTCATCGAAGTACGGATAAGGGTTCAGGGTGTTTGCCCTGACATTTGCACAAGCAGTAATGTAGTTTGATTGTTGCTTTAAGAAATTAAAATCAATAAGACCAATGTTGTCGTCATCAAAGTCCCATATCACATTTGCATTATGTTGAATTGCAAAAAGGTATCCGATATTTTTTCTTCCAAAATGATTTCTCGGAATCAACTTTGACAGGTATGGATACCATCTGTCTTGGTCATACAGTGATAAGAAAAATATATTTCGATTCCTAAGGGGTTTCATGTAAACATCTTTCTCGGGAGTTTTTTCATCGGCTATAATTACGAGGCACCATTCAGATCTGGTATTGATGTGACGAACAGCTTCTGATGGACTGAATATTGTTGTCACAACGGCCCAGTGTTCACACGTATACTCTCTGGTTACTTGCGGGGCAAATTTCTGCCCTGGAATATGTTCATGTGGGGGTAGTTCACGTGTTACATTTCCTGAGAAACGTGAACCTGTAACGGAGCCTGGTAAATTTGTTTCCATTCTTGTCAATATGTTATACAAGTGAAGTTGTCTCATTTGGTCAGGAGTCGACTTGTGGTAAAGAATCCGATTTTCACAAAAATCTTTCCTTATAAAAAGATCTCGATGCGTGCCATACCTGGCATCTTTATGAACCAAATTACCATTGTCAGGCCGAAAATCTATGTCGTTGTATATGGATAACCACGAGGCAAGAGCAACATCTGCAAAATTATTTTCAACGAGTTGTTTGTTAGAGTCACACTTCTTGGTGTTGTTACAGTATTGCCTCTTGACAATTCTTTCAGTAATATTCTTTCCAAAAACAACAAACATTTCATCGACACGTCTCGACGTTTCAATGATAGGTCCACTTCCGTGAGCCCAGCCATAATATAATTTACTTGACTTGATGCCGTTTAGCTTGTGGAAAATGTCTGGCACACAGAGGAAGACATCGTCGTCCAGTTTGGCAGCAAGCAATGCATCTGGATAGTTAGCGTGGATGTACTTCATCCAGACATATAGCTTTTCTGAGAACTTAAATGCCCTTCCATGATGTGTGACATTGAGGAAAAGTATGTCATTATTGACTTCGTTTTCTTTGAGTGTTTCCGGTGTTGGTGAATCAATGAGAAACCTGTACGTCAACCGAAAAGGTATTTGATCAGCTTTCATTAAGGCGTTTGATATCCACGTGTTGCGTTGTGCATCTCTCAGGTCTATATGTGTATCAGCTGAGAGTATTCCAAATATTATATGTGGCTTCTTGGGTGAAGTAATATCATCTGTAGACTTTTGAACGTTTGCCATCTGTATTGTTTTAGACTGGTAATCAAGCACATGGTTGTTTAAAAGAATCAAAACTACCTCACTGAGAGCCAGGACAATCACCATTAAAATGGTAGTTTTCCATAATGGTTTCCAATTCATCTTTGCAATTTGTTGAATCTGAAAGTAACCAGACTGTTTTAGTCTAATGTCTTATAATATACATGTGTGTTAATTCATTATCATATTTAAACAAGAGTACCGCATACGGTACATAATACGCCCACTTGCAAACTTTCTCTGATTCAACATGCCTTATAAGTGTTGAAATTTTCTAATCTGTGCTTCAGAACTTGATTTCCATATTAAGGTGATACTATTTTTTTTAAAAAAATGAAGTGAATATCTTATTAAATAAAAAAGTTAAATAAAAAATATCCTCATATTTTTGAAAAGTGCAACGGCCATAACTCTGTACAGACAAACTGAATGAACCTCAAAATAAACTCAGCTTCGGACTTTGTTGCTTAAAACATTTCTTTTAAGTTTCATTTATATCATTTTAATAGTTTTCCAAGAAAACAAGAGACAAACTAAAAGCTGACCGACAAACAAAGCAACGAACACACAAAGTTCAAGGACCATAACTTTAGAATAAAATGAGTTATCAAAAACCCCGCAATATATGTGAAAATACATATTAAGGTTTAACCATATAACGAAATTGAAGTAAATATCATTTCAAATGAAAGAGTTATGGCCATCCTCATATATATTTGCATAGATTTGCATTATTTCTTTTAAGTGCAAGGGCCATAACTCCGAAATGGCAAATCAAATGAACCTCAGAATTGACCTAGCTTCAGGTCTTGATGCATTAAACATGTGTGTGAAGTTTCATTAATATCTGTCAAATAGTTTTCCCAGAAAACAGCGGACAAACTATATGCATATACTTGCATTATTTTTTAAGGACAATGGCCATAACTCTGAAACGAAAAATCAAATGAACCTCAGAATCAACTCAGCTTCGGATCTTGATGCATTAAATATTTGTGTGAAGTTTTTTAAATATCTCTCAAATAGTTTTTCCAGAAAACAGCGGACAAACTATTTGCATATATTTGCATTATTTTTTAAGTAAAATGGCCATAACTCTGAAACGAAAAATTAAATGCACCTCAGAATCAACTCAGCTTCAGATCTTGATGCATTAAACTTTTGTGTGAAGTTTCATTAATATCTCTCAAATAGTTTTACCAGAAAACATTGGACAAACTATATGCATATATTTGCATTATTTTTTAAGTAAAAGGTCCATAACTCTGAAACGAAAAATCAAATGCACCTCAGAATCAACTCAGCTTCAGATCTTGATGCATTTAACATTTGTGTGAAGTTTCATTAATATCTCTCAAATAGTTTTCCCAGAAAACAGTGGACAAACTATATGCATATATTTGCATTATTTTTAAAGTAAAAGGGCCATAACTCTGAAACGAAATATCAAATGAACCTCAGAATCAACTCAGCTTCAGATCTTGATGCATTAAACATTTGTGTGAAGTTTCATTAATATCTCTCAAATAGTTTTCCCAGAAAACAGCGGACAAACTATTTGCATGTATTTGCATTATTTCTTAAGGACAAGGGCCATAACTCTGAAACGAAATATCAAATGAACCTCAGAATCAACTCAGCTTCAGATCTTGATGCATTAAACATTTGTGTGAAGTTTCATTAATATCTGTCAAATAGTTTTCCCAGAAAAGAGCGGACAAACTATTTGCATGTATTTGCATTATTTTTTAAGTAAAAGGGCCATAACTCCGAAACGACAAATCAAATGAACCTCAGAATCAAGTCCGCTTCAGATCTTGATGCATTAAACATTTGTGTGAAGTTTCATTAATATCTCTCAAATAGTTTTCCAAGAAAACAGCGGACAAACTATTTGCATATTTTTTAAAGACAAGGGCCATAACTCTGAAATGAAATATCAAATGAACCTCAGAATCAACTCAGCTTCAGATCTTGATGCATTAAACATTTTTGTGAAGTTTCATTAATATCTGTCGAATAGTTTTCCCAGGAAACAGCGGACAAACTATTTGCATTATTTTTTAAGTAAAAGGGCCATAACTCCGAAACGACAAATCAAATGAACCTCAGAATCGACTCAGCTTCAGATCTTGATGCATTAAACATTTTTGTGAAGTTTCATTAATATCTCTCAAACAGTTTTCCCAGAAAACAGCGGACAAACTATTTGCATATTTTTTAAGGACAAGGGCCATAACTCTGAAATGAAAAATCAAATGAACCTCAGAATCAACTCAGCTTCAGATCTTGATGCATTTAACATTTGTGTGAAGTTTCATTAATATCTGTCTAATAGTTTTCCCAGAAAACAGCGGACAAACAAAATGTTGACGGACGAACGAACGAACGAACGGACGGACGGACGGACAGGGCCACGACAAAATACGACCACCTTTATTAGGTGGGCGTATAAAAAGGGTTGATTAAACCACGTAACCAGTTCCTTGGCGCGGGCAATCTAATTGTTAATGACTGAGTTTGATAAATATATATTTAAAATTTTATTCACGACGTAAAATGGAAAACAATGAACACATACCACATCGTCTCAGTACCAAAATTATGTAACTTTGTTATAGAGTGCTAACAATCTAAATATTGCAACAATTTAATAATTCAATAGTACATTATTCACGTGACTCACATGTTCATTTTTGTTCATATTCGAGCTTATCCGAAATGCTAGAATTATGCGATGGTGTTCCGTAAATAATGTATAATGTTACGTATAACTTTCGTCATTTCTGAATCATTTACAGAAATGTTCATCTCTGTCCTTCAAAGGAATCCCCTATGCACATTGCACATATTTTTCAACAGGATTTTACATGAGCTAAAACATTTTTCATAGTCCAAAATAAGCATACCTTAAAACAGCTTTTCGAAGTGCTATTCTGGATGTATATTTCCGACTTTACAAGAAACTTTTCAGTTTTGAAAAAAAGGCAATATCCAGTGAGCATGGTGGATGATTAAGCACCGTAACGTGTTCATTTTTATCTTTCAGAAAATAATTTACAATTTCGGTTTGATGAGGAGGAGCGTTGTCATGAAGAAGGTGATTGTATTTAAGCTCACTTGCTGGATGCCTCTTTAAGAAATACCACCCGAATTGTTTAGTACAACATCTATATGAAGCCTTCCTAAAACGGTTTTACACTTTGCAATAGGCAATTGTAACGCCATTACTTTATTCGAAAGGCATATGGCATAAACCCCTTTAAAGACTATGTGTGTTTGGCAATACTCTTCTTGCATTTCTCGTAGCCCAAATTTAGCTATTGTGCTGTTGGAGCGGTTGTTTGTTTTGTATGTGGTGTTTCCTGCATGCCTCAAACATATTCTATTATAATTACAAATTAGCAATTCAGATGATGACTGTGACAGAAACATCAGAAACATATAATATTCCACAAGGAAACAGAGCAGATACTAATCCGACAGCTCTCACAGGATCTGATTGATCTTGGCTACTATGTTTCCATGTCCGATTGCCATATTTTTTATCTTTCGGTACAAATACAAAGGAAAACGTAAATGTATGAGTCTTGCCGATGCAATATGAAAAACTAGTAAAACAGGGAGAGCCACACACGAAATGCCACTGCACCAAACACCATAAAAAAAGAAACGGTATAGCCACAAGACAAAACATAACAGGACGCATATCAAGACGAAAAACATTAATCATGAATCATATTAAACAACAAAGTTGACGAATTGTTACCCTAATATATTTTGTACTCCCCAGCCCATTTTCTAAGGCTAAAGAGGTACTTATTTGGCAACGAGTAATTACTCCCCTGGTAGGAGACCCATAATATTATGACTACCCTCGTGTAGAATATGTATTTCCGTAGAAAAAATAATCCCCTTTAGAAAATGTACCCAAACACGTTTGTTTCGCGGGTACACTGGATTGAAGTTATCGGTTGATTGGTCGGTCGGTATAGGTCGGTCGGCAGGTTGGTCCGTTTGTTGATTAGATGGTTTGTCTGCATATTGTTGCGTGAACTATAATATAGTTATACCCCCACAACGAAGTTTGGGTGTGTATACTGGAATCAGGTTGTCCGTCTGTCTGTCAATCTGTCCGTCCGTCCGTCTGTCCGTCCGTCTGTCCGTCCGTGGACACAATTTTGTCCGGCCTTCGTCTTCTACAGTTTTTGCTTCAGTTTTGTTGAAAGTTCATGTATGGCCATATGACCATATAAACCTGTGCACCGCATAGTTCCATAATGATCGGACCATTACTTTAGGAGTTATCTCCCCTTTTAGTCCCCTACCAATGTTTTCCGGTTTTATGGACTTTTTTATGGAAGTAACTGCAGATATCAACTCTATATTTAGTACAAAGCTAAATCTGGATAAGTTACAGCTTCTGTTCCAATCTCAGTCCGGCTGAATAATTATTTCCAGAGTTATTGCCTTGAAATTTTTTTTCCTTCAAATTTTGAATTTTCCAGACCTTTTTTGGAAGTGGTTGGAGATATTAACTTTATTTTTGGCATAAAGCTACATCTAGATGATGTACAGCTTAATTCCCAATCTCAGTCTGGTTGAATAATATTTGCCAGAGTTATGACCCTTGAACTTTATTTTTTTATCCAGTTTTCAGTTTTCCAGTCTTTGGAAGTGGGTGGAGATATTGACTTTATATTTGACATAAAGCTAAATCTAGATGAGTTACAGCTTAAGTTCGAATATTGGTCTGGTTGAATAATTTTTGTCAGAGTTATGGTCCTTGAACTTAATGTTTTTCTGAAAAGGTACCTATATGTTAGAACTTTGGAGTTGACACTTCATAAAAATAAACAAAGCTGCTTGAGCTTATTGGATGACATTGTCTGGCAGCAGCCATACAACTTCTATGGATTTTAACAGACTTATCTCTTTTTTTGGACTTGGAAATATTTGGTAAAAGTTCTGACATTTAGCAGCCAGGTGTGTGTGTGTGTGGGGGGGGGGGTATTCGTTAACCTGTGGCTTACAGTTCTAATTTTAATTAATGTAGTTTTAATGTATTTCAATGACACTTTATTCACATTAAAATCTTCAGATGTTTTTGTGCAAGGCATAATTGTTGCCTCTTGCAGATGCGTCACCGCAGAGCCAACGTGCTTAGTGATGGACCAAAAGTGAGAAAAATGCTAGTGTAGTGAGCTTTTTATACAGGTTCAATTTTAAGAGAGTTGAATGAAACTTCATACACATAGTCACTATTAAGTGTACTTGTGCAGGATTTACTTTTTGAATAGATCGGAATTATGATTGCAGAGGTATGACCCTTTGATCCAATCACAGGTGCACTTCACATGCTATGTCTCAACAACAAAAACAACTCCATAAAAATACATTATTTTTTAATCACATGCAATAAGTATCTAAAACATACCAGAAGAATGTTTTCTGACCTAACCAGAAAAAATTATATTTTTTCGTAAACATCCCTGCTATATAATAAGTAAAAGGTATTGAAATCCGGCGGAAATCTGCTCAAAAATCGATGGGTTCATTCACTGCCATCCTTGAAATCTTATTTGACCACCGATTTCCATAAACTGTGTCTCATTTATCAAAGAAATCATCACTCTTGATGAGCAGTAATCTATTTTTCTCAGATTATTAACACGCTTTTACAACGAGTCACAAAAGTGACAACTTATCCCTCCAGAACACAGGTTGACTCTGATCAAGTAGCTAAGGAGAGTGCTACCCTTATTTCGAAGATAAAAACATACCACATATTAACTGCGAAATAAGAGTAAGCGACTTAGAATTATCGTGGTTCGATTGTATGTCATTCGTCATTTGGGACCAAAGATCAATGTTAGATAAAGCTTGTTACTTTCTTAACCAGGTGTCGGATAAGCCATATTATACTGTACGGTTATCCCCTGCTACTTGGCGTCATCGTTTGAAGTCACAAACCGAAAGTAATGACTTTCGCCGATATCAGTATCAAGCTTGTAGATATTTTTGAAAAAATATTATTTGAAAAAGATGTGAATACACGTTACCCATTCATGCTATCACACCGGGTAAATGCCTTATTGACCAGTTATATGGTGTTTCGACTTGAATTATAGCGTATTTCTTTTTCGAACCACAGAATTAATCTCTGTCCTGGACGGGTTGGTTGTCACTTTGGCGACTCATTGTAAAAGCATGTTAACATTCTGAGGAAAAATAGATGACTACTCATCAAGAGTGATGATTTCTTTGATAAAAGAGACAGTTTATGGAATCGGTAGTCAAATAAGCTTTCAAGGACGACCGCAGTGACTGAACAAATCGATTTTTGAACAGATTTCCACCGGAGTTTAATACCTTTTACTTATTACATAGAGCAGGGCTGTTCGCAAAAAGAAATTGTTTTGGCTGGGTCAGAAATCTATCTTTTGGTATGTTTTAGATACTTATGACATGTGATTAAAAATAGTCTATTTGAAATGGAGTTGTTGTTGTTGCTGTTGTTGAGACATAACATGCCAAAGGCACCTTTGGATCCAATTTGCATTGTTACTGACATGTAAGGCTTCCTTTTTAGATTTGAATCTTTCCATCACTTATGATAAAGTTTCGTCTAAAATATACGATAAAAGGGAAGATTGCGATTTCAAAACTGTTAATTATCCTTCTCTAGATGGAGATGTTCCCCGGTCTACATATTATGAGGTTTACATTTCTCAACTTATTCGCTTTGCCCGAGCCTGTTGTTTGCTATAAGATTTTAATAGTCGTAATGTAGTTATAACTCATAAAGTTCTTAAGCAAGGCTACAGAGATATCATTAAAATTCGGAACGCTCTTTCAAAATTCTATTATCGAAATTTACCCCTCGTTAGTAAATATAACTGCAATTTACGGAGGTATTTCTCATCTAGACTTCTATGGTGATGTTATCTACAAACTTTGGAAAATTGGGGTCGTGGTCATTTTCACGATTTGTTTATTAAACGCATTAAAACTTTTAGGAAGAAAGGTTATGACCCTATTATATTGCAACACACTGTATGTTTGGTTATCGACCCCTTTACAGTCGGTGGCTACGCTTTCCTCTTTGCTTGCACGATGACAGGCCGAGGGTAGTACTCTATGATGGTATACTCTTAAACCCAGAAATGGGATGATCTCTAATGAATAAAGGTCCCAAATATAGAATAACCATCCTTGATAGATTTTAACTCTTGTCGAGTTCATATTGCGGAGGCTTTACAAATGTTTTAGTATTAAATGGTGTCAAAAAGAAGAGAACGTGTTGAGTCTAATGCTCTTTCTAATTGGAAAACACTTTTTTTTATATATAATTGACAAACGCATTTCTTTT
Source organism: Azorinus chamasolen (assembly GCA_963576725.1). Classification (NCBI taxonomy): domain Eukaryota; kingdom Metazoa; phylum Mollusca; class Bivalvia; order Cardiida; family Solecurtidae; genus Azorinus; species Azorinus chamasolen. The sequence goes on along the minus strand of OY755238.1, from coordinate 12,280,289 downwards.
TATAGCTCTAACAAACACATTCTTGCACCTAAAAGTACAAAAATGAGTCATGCAGGAAACACCACATACAGAACAAACAGTCGACCGAACAGCAACACAAGGAAACAACAAATGTACATAAATATAAAAACAACAAGAGACGCACAAAGACAAAACAAACATACAATAGGATGAAGATGGAAGTACCGCCTGGGAACGGTCAGTGACAAAAGTCACTTGGGGGTTAAACCGGTTTATGGGCGCCCAACCTCACACTTATTCCATCCCCACCCTAAAAGACAAACATTGTAAATAAACGTATCCCCTCTCCGACTAATCTACAACAACCGCGACGGCAAATACAGTGGTAAAGTGTATGTATAACGAAAACATTTAAGTGAACATACTGTATCCACCTATCGCTAGTGTACTCAATGATTGAGCTGCAAACAGAGTAACTGTAGAAAAGTAATAAAGGGGACAAAAATGAAATAGTACATATATCCGACGTTCTCCTTCCATTTCTGGATTTAAGAGGTCGCCTTCATAGAGTACTAAACCTTTCTTGTCGGCGAACATGCAAAGGGACCAGCGTGATTGCCAACTGTAAAAGGGTTCACAACCAAACATGCAGTATGTTGTAGTACTACAGGATCATATCCCTTTTTAATGATGACCTAGAATTTCTTTTAGACATCTTAAAAAGGGTATACAGGATTTCCATTCAAAATACGTTTTTGTTCCTGCTGATAAGGCATCGAATAATGTGATTATTTGACGATTACATTATATCGATGTCTTGAAGCAGGAAATTATTAATACCAAGTCATACATTTCAGTAACTACTGACGAAAAGACCATCGTTTCAGACCGTGTCAAAAAGTGTGAACAACTTGGAACCGATATTAAAATTACCTAACATAAACTTCCTACAATGTATTGGTTACCAAAACTACATAAAAGCGCGTTTTATTGCAAATTCTAGCTCCTGTACTACTACTAAATTGTCAATACTTTTTTATTTCTTGTTTAACGAAGGTAAAAGAACATGTAATATTCTACTATGATAAGAATTATGAAAATTCTGGAATAAATGTCCTCTGGTCTATTAAGAACTCTTCAGAAGTCTTAAACAATCTTAGGAAGAAAAGGTATCTTGCATCCACAGTAAGCACGTACGATTTTTCTGCTTTGTACACAACCCTTCCTCATATTTTAATTATTTAGATAAACTAACTTAATCCAGAAAGTATTTGCCCGGTGAAACAACATCATTGTTGGCATGTAATGCTGAAAAATCTTTCTTTACTGACCAGCAAATGAAATATTACACCAATTGGACATGGTCAGAATTTTGCGAATCACTTACCTTTCTTTTGGATAACATATTTGTACGTTATGGGAATGCTATATACCGTCAGGTAAATGGTATTCCTATGGGTACGAATTGTGCACTACTTGTCGCAGATTTGGTTTTGTACTGCTATGAGAGAGATTTGAATCCACAATCACAAGAAGGTGTTATTAAAACTTTCAATGACACTTCATGATATTTGGATGATATTTTTAACTTAGATAACCCTTTCTTTGATGCTCTGATTCCTACAATTTATCCTAAAGAACTCAAATTGAATAAAGCTAACCCGTCCGACAATTATGCAGCTTTTCTTGATCTAGACCTTAACATTGATAATGGAATGATTTCTTCTAAAATATATGACAAAAGAGATGATTTTGATTTTAATATTGTCAATTTTCCTGATCTTGACGGAGATGTTCCCCGTGTCCCATCTTAAGGGGTTTATATATCTCAACTTATTCGTTTTGCTAGAGCTTGTTCATCTATTGACGATTTTAACAGTCAAAATCTCATTTTAACTGAAAAGCTGCTTCAGCAAGGATATAGATACCATAAACTAAGAAAAACGTTCTCTAAATTTTACTACCGAAATCTCTCACTTATTGCCAAGTACCAATATAATCTCAAGGCACTTCTGCGACACGGTATTTCAAATCCTGAATTTTATGGTGATGTGATTTACAAACTTCGTAAAATTATTGGACATACCCATTTTCTCACTTTGTTCATCAAATATGTTAAAAAAATCATTAAAAAGGAATCTGATCATATAGTACTACAACATACTGCATGTTTGGTTGTCAATCCTTTTACAGTTGGCAATCACGCTGGCCTCTTTGCATGTACGCCGACAAGAAAGGTTTAGTACTCTATGAAGACGACCTCTTAAATCCAGAAACGGAAGGAGGACGTCGGATATCTGTACTATTTCGTTTTTGTCGTACCCTTTATTACTCTTCTACAGTTACTCTGTTTGCAGCTCAATCATTGAGTACACTAGCGATGGATGGATACGGTTTGTTCACTTAAATGTTTTCGTTATACATGCACTTTACCACTGTTTTTGCCGTCGCGGTTGTTGTAGATTAGTCGGAGAGGGGGTACGTTTATTTACACTGTTTGTCTTTTAGGGTGGAGATGGAATAAGTGTGAGGTTTGGCGCCCATAAACTGACCATTCCAAGGCGGTACTTCCATCTTCCAACTATTGTATGTTTGTTTTGTCTGTGTGCGTCTCTTGATGTTTTTATAGTTATGTACATATTTTGCTGTTTCCGTGTGTTGCTGTTCGGTCGACTGTTTGTTCCTGTATGTGGTGTTTTCTGCATGACTCATTTTTGTATTTTTACCAGACTCACGTATTACCATTTCTCTGTCGTGCCCTTAACGGCTTCCCTGTAGTTGCTTTGTCTTCAGCAAAGTCATTGAGTATATATTTGACGGACTTTCACAGTTGTTATGCTGTTTTACATTTTGTATTGTGATTACTGTCTTCTACGTTGGGGGAAGTCCGGCGGGGATACCTTTATTTACGATGTTTGTTTAGCTAGGGTGACTTTGAGATAAGTATGAGTTAAGGACGTCCGTAAACCGGTTTAAACCCCCAGTGGTGATTTTGCTATTGACCGTGCCAAGGCGGTTCTCTTTGTTACCCTTGCTGTTGTTTGTCTTGTGTCTTTGTGTTTTGTTCATGTTTGTCTCTGGTGCTTGTGTATTTGTTGGTGTTTTCTGTGTTCTTCTCGTGTGTATGGTTGTGTGCGCGTATGTGTGTGTGACGTGCTGTCTATCGATTTGTTGGTGGTGATTGCGTCTTGTATGTGACTTTCTCCTGTATGCGTGTGTATGTGTATAAATTGTTATATGAATTGCTTCCTGTCGGTGTTTTGGTGATGGTGGTCTTTTGTGTGTGGCTTTTCCTGCTTGACTTTATTACTTTTTCATTTATCTTATATCAATGTGGGTTCAGTGTGGTGTGTCTCATCAGTGACTGCTCTATATGTAACACTTAAATTCAGCACATGCGCAGACTCTCGTCTGCTTTATGCTGAAAGCTTTACAAAATGGTTTGATATCTCAGAAATGCTGAATGAGTGTCAAACAGCTTTTATCCGGATTAGAAACCGAGTTGCTCGGCGTCTTATTCTGATACAAGCTGTTAAAACATGTAAAACACAGGCAACCTAAGAACTGCGATGAGGACGGTAGAAATGGCTTCCATCCTTGGCGCTTAGGATTTAAGGGATACTATTACACCTGTTTTTCACTGTCAGTATGAAGTGACAAAGAGATTTGAAGTCAGAGGTGCCGAGCCGTATGTTGCTCTCCCAACAAAAAGCACAGCACGATATAAAACACCCCGTGAGTCGTACGCAAAGAACATGCAAACAGATTAGACCCGGAAGAGACTCCGACTTACTCGGCGCCGTAACCCGATCTGAGCTGTTAGATTAAAGATGACATTACGGTCGCTCTCGGCAAGCTTAGGCTAAATGTTTTGAGCCTAGTGAAGTATTCAGCTATTGGTGATGGTCTCTGACTGCGAATCACCTGGAAACCCTTCATCCCTCTCTTGCAAGAGGTGAATATCTTTTAAACGGGGAAGCCTCTGTGTTGGCTTGCAGAAGGTCAACTGTTCTAGCCGTGTGGGGTCGGATATCTGTGGTCTTCCTGGACCATAATTAACCAGGCGAAACCACTGAAATACTGTGGAAGCGAAGGTGAACCCAACTCAAAACACCATTTTCGCCAACTGGGATTAACAAACTGCTTGTCGTCAGCAGTTAGATACCACTAAATTCTGGAGTCCTAATAGGATAACAAGGGGCAGATCACACCGCTTGTTAGTTCTGACTAGAACTGAAGAGTTGCTGTCATGTAGTAATTAACCAAAAACATACAAGCACATTGAAAATATAAACATGAGCCCCGTAAGCGAAAACCAGCCCTCGTCTGTCATTTCCTTAGTCCGAAAAGGGAAAGAATTTGGTAAAAAGGTTATTGTTCTTGGTCATATTGTAGCCCTTGTAATGGCTAACAGGTACGTGAAGTTTCATGAGATAATCTCGAAATGTTACGATCAGGATTGTCTGTTATTTCTATGTCCATAATTGGGAATACTTGTGTCACAAAAGCCTTATAGGGACCTTACCCTTTATAACACCGTAGCCTTTGTGGTGGTAAACTAGTGTGTATAGTTTCATTAGATTAGATTGAATATTTACCCCATTACCTCATAGGCTATTTTAGATACAATCTCTTTGAATAAATCTTCCGAAAAGGAGCAGTAACTAGAGAAAATGATTTTTTTAAAGTTTGTAGTTTGAAACCATTGTGATAAATAGAATATTTGCTCCTATATGAGCAAATGCTCTATTTATCACAATGGGTTCAGAAAGTGACTTTTACAGGGTCGTCAAAAGTCGTCAATATGGGGGAAAGGGTTAAGAAGGTATCGCCAAGGTTATTTTTTCCACAACAGAAGCCGACGTTGTCGACGATACAGAAGTAACAGTACCTCAATTTCTTTTTGGAATTGAACGAGCTATAACACCGAAGTATTTCACAAAAAAATAAATAAACATTTGCTTAGAGAAATATGAGAGTACCGCCTTAGGACGGCCAGTGACACATGCCACTGCTGGTCAAACCATCGGGTACGGACAATCGCACCTTAGGACCATTGCCCCTTAGGATGACTACCCCTCTAACAATTGCCCCTTGGACTATTGCTCTTTGCCAAAACTAGCAACCTGCACAACTGCCCCTCGATTATAAAAGTATTTTTAACATGCTTTTCATCAATCATATAATATCATTACAATACAATTACACTATGTGCAGATGTTTTAATGACTGTAAGAAATAGACTTGGCTTTCAGCCTATGGTCAACTTTGTTGTTTAATATGCTTAATGTTTAATGGTTTTCGTCTTGATATGCGTCCTGTTATGGTTTGTCTTGTGGCTATACCGTTTCTTGTTTGATGGTGTTTGGTGTGGTGTCATATCGTACGTGGCACTCCCTGTTTGACTATTTTCCCATATTTATGCTGAATACAAATATTTGCATTTATACATAGTGTAATATTCAAATTGTCCTACATAAAATATTAAACACATGCAACAATGTCGATCTAGATCAGATGGCTTTAATTTTGATTTGGGTCTACCCTGTTTGGAAGTATATATAATGAATAACCTCCTTGTGGTAATACAATTTTCCTTTTATAAGGTGTGTTGCTAGTAAAGCTATTACATTAACCTTACCAAATGATTATTCATTATCTGTCATTGAATTGAGCAATCAGGATAGATCCAGATCAGATAGGTTTGTTAAAGAATCTGCTTGGAATTATGGAGTAAGTGAGTGAGTGAGTTGGGTTTTACGTCCGATCCAAGGGCGTAGCGCCCATTACGCACAATACGCACGTGCGTATAAGATATTCGAAAGCCGAAATTTTCAAAGAGCCATTTTTGCTTACATTGTATTTATTTTGAAATTCAAGTAATAAAATTATAAGCTTAACAGAATTTAGACCATCTATCTGGAAAAACAATTTTTAATATTCATGGTGCGTCATAATAGAAAAAGCTTTAGATCTAATAGTCATATTTATGACATCCTTAATCAATAGTTGTCACGCGAACAGTCTCATCATCCTATAAATTTACGTCATCATCTTGCAAACGTCATCAAACAGCAATGCTTTGACAGCATTTTTTACTCATTATAATATTGAAGTTCATTATAGTACATTATAGTGCTGAATTAATCGGGATACTACAACCGCGATTAACCGGTTAATCGGAGCTCTGTCACACAATCATTCAAACACCGTAAATCTTGGTACGAAAATGCCTCTCTGGGGCGTCCAATTAGCCTATAGTGAGCAGAAACGAACGTAAATCAACACAAACAAACAAAACAAACAAACGAAAATTCGACTGCATATATTACCATATGATGAAAGAGCAATGAGGACCATCTGTTATATCGTCAATATAATTATGCACATAATAATTACCCGGGTGCTAATATGCATATGTTTCCAAACTTTCTGCCGACAAGAAGGGTAACAGATGTTCAAATTCAAATTCAAATTCACTTTATTTCTCTCAGTTCACAATACATGAATACATGAGGATATATGAATATTAATACAACAAGAGACTCTGTCTAAATGAGAAGAGCAGGACAGTAATAAATCAATACAGAAAAAGAGGAAACGTATAATTTGCGAGTTTATCATGGAAAATTCACGTCAAATATAAATAATTTTCTGTTGTGAATGACAAACATCCGACATACCATTACGCGATGTTTGATCTGGATCTTAACTGTTTGCGAACGCCAATGCCACCGTACCTGGCACAAAAGGGGCAAACTGCAAGCACATGTATTTCTGCCATTGTTTACAACTATCAGCTGAGAATACAGTATAGTTCAGAGAACTTCTCAAAATACTATATTGCGGGAAGCGCACAAACTTGTGTTATGCATAAACCGAACGCGACTTCAAACTTGAGAAAAGAAGTGTTGATGACATATTTTAATATTATTATAACGTCTTATCATAATCAAGTTAAGCTTGTATTTCCATCACAATTCTTTTGAAATCTTTCTGAGCAATGAACATCGATCGGTATGACGTGCTTACTAGAGCAACCAACACACAATAGTTTTGAAACAAATTCATATACTTCAGCAGTTTTATGGAACACTTTTAGGATATATTTACTTCACAACAGCAAGTGTTACTTAATTGTGAGGCGGCCGTAAGAAGTCGCCCCGTACTTCATTCTAAGTGTTGTTACATTTTCTGGTCCTTCGGGGTCATTAGTTTTGATGTTATTAGTTTTGAAATTTGAATACTGCTTAAGTCGGTGCTAGAGCGCGTGAGTAGTGTTGCACTTTTAATTACTACTCATGAACAGACTCATCAAAACCGAGTCATCAATTTACTTTTACTTTCGATGGATTTCCCACTTTCAGGATAAAAAATAAATTTAAAAGTCTTTTTATGACCGTTGTAACCTTTAGCATTATATTGAGAAAACTGAGGTAAGTAACCAAACCCGGTTAACCGGTTATGCATTTTGAAACCGGTTCATCGCCATTTCGTAATCGGCAACAGTTAACTGGATAATCGTTATGTGCATAAGTTCCTACACTGACAGCTCAAATTTAAGAACATTTAACTAAGTGGAGATCTATTCGTAGAAAGTTAGACAGCCTAGATCTTACTGTAAGTCACATGTAGGTTCAATTGCACACTATTACATGTCGGTGTTTTGTTTCATTTTGAGTTTTTATTTCAAAGATCTAGATCTACTCCTGCTTTCATTTAGATTTAAATTTAATAAGATCGAGCATTACTTAGATCCTACAGATCCAGATTAAGATATGCTTAAAAGTAATATAACTGTAGATCATCGCTTACAGGAACTTAAACTTCAATAGTATTAGATCTATATGCGCAACCACTTTGAAAGAAAAAAGTATATAGCCTAGATCGAATGATCTAGATCCAAATAAATCTAGTCGTCGTTATCTCAGGATCGGCAATGACAAGAAACATTCGCCAAATACTAGGACAATCCACCATGTTCAAAGTCTTGAAAAAGTATACCTCTCAGACTGAGACGGAAGTGATAAAATATTCAATAGAAACATGAACAAATCAAAGTTCCTCTGAGACGACGAAATCGTCACCATGTGACGATTTTCAAAACAAACTTTCAGTCACTCATGCCTCTTCTTCTCATGCTTCTGAAAGGGTTTCGGGTTCTCCTGGAGCACGTTTTCTAGATATATGAACTCTCGATATCAAAAGCAGACTTATGAAGTTGACGGTTCTCTGTACTTAGTACACGATTTGAACCACTGAGGGATTGGGTCGCGCCTCTATAGCTCATCGCCGCCTGACGAGACCTGCTGGGAGATCCATACAGTTAATTTACACACCATCCAAACACCATATGAAAGATTCTTTATTGTAACTTACAAATGTGTGGATGATGACGAGGTTGGATTGTGCATTCAAAGTGAAACTAGGCACTTAAATGTATTCATTTCCGAAACATCCTGAACTTCCTATATAAAGGGGTATATGATAACAAGACTTCCAAAAAAGATCTAATTTTCCAAGACATACCACAGTCCACCATTTGACATCTAAATTTCTATGTTTTCCCGGGGGACCAACAGTATTTCAGTTATTTGCAGACGGCACCTGCATGAGAAAAGTTATAGTGCTGCCTCACTGGAATACCCCTGCCGCAGGTACATGGCAAGGGCATCCCACCCAGTTACATTATCCTGACACCGGGCCGACCAGTCCTAGAACTACACCTTTAAAGTCGAGCGTAGACAGGGGAGCTACTAGTACCAACTTTTAACAACTTTTGGTCTGTCGCGGCCGGGGGTCGAACCCACGACGTTTCGTACCGCAGGCGGACGATCTACCACCGAGTTTTATATGGAAGAGTTAGTGTAGTCCATAGTTGTGGTCATACCATTTATGTTTTTGTTAATTACAATGATACGTACTAATATGGCATTAACCTTACCTAATAACATTCATTATTTTGCATTGAACAGACAGTGTAGAACCCGATCAGAAATCTTTATTTTAAGAATCCGTATGATCTGGATCTATTGTGTTTGGACATAGATATTAGGAATATCCTCCCTGTGGCAATATAATTTATGCTTCTTTTATATACAATGATATGTGGTAATATTATATTAACCTTACCAAATTAATATACTATAATAGCTGATACATACTTTGATAAAATGCATGGAGTTTATGCAATCAGGATATAATATAGATTAACTTTTGTTTATTCTTAATCTTTGATATTCCTATATAGTGTCCTAAATTGAAACAGAATCTTAGGTAATCGCTCTCTTAATTTGAACATACAAAACAAAGTGTAGCTCTTATTATCTTATTAACCCTTAGCCTACTACAGAAATAATATCTGCTAAATATCCACCCGTTAGTTTTCACTTACGTTCAGTTTGTTTAACCCTTTCCCTCATATTGACGACTTTTGGCGACTCTGTAAAAGCCACTTTGTGAAACCATTGTGATAAATAGAGCATTTGCTCCTACAGGAGCAAATGCTCTATTTATCACAATGGTTTCAAACTACAAAGTTCTAAAAGTTTCCTTTTCCCTAGTTAATGCTCCTTTTCGGTAGATTTATTTAAAGAGGTTGCATCTAAAATAGCCTATGAGGTAGTGGGCTAAGCTCATGCGAGACTATCCACCCGCTGTCATACAGCTTGCATTGTGATATGACGTCATGTTACTCGGCGCCTCATCAGGGTCCAAACTGATTGCAAATACAAGTTAGGTTGCACTTAGCAGGCAAAAGGGTTAAAATAAATCATCCATGTATGGTGTACAAGGATTTTATTAGTATTTACTTTCTAATTGGGGGACGGTGCTATATTAGGTTTACAATGTCCAAATATTTGGAGTAAATACAATACATACAAGAGTGACAATTGGTCCACACAGTCATTTGTCCATTTATTTACATTATATATAGTTCTTATATATAACATCTGTATTACTTTTACTACAATATTCAGCTATATTTTATATATCAAGGGGCTATCGTCCTGAGGGGCAATCGTCCACAAGAAATTGTCTCACACTCCAAAACATCACTGTGATTAATTAGCAACACACTGTCGATTATTAATAGAATGTGTTTATGTACATTTTACAAAACATAATTACCTTGTAGAAAAAGTACTTCATTGGGGGAGTACATATTCCATGACAGGTGAGTCCATATTCTTCGGGAGGGGAGTCCATATTCTACGGGAGGGGAGTCCATATTCTTCGGGAGGGGAGTCCATATTCTACGTAGAATATGGACCGGGGAGTACATTTTCTACGTCGGAAATGGACTTGGGAGTAGTTGTTCTATGGAAGTACATATTCGTCATTACACCGGAAACACCACATACAAAAACTCAGTCGCCCAATCAGCACCATAAAAATACATACGAATAGATGAAGAATTATTTTAAACAGGAATAAATTATAATTACCATCAACGTACATGTATGAGTTATGCAGGAAACACAACATACAAAACACGCAGCCGCCCGAACAGCACCGTGATAAAAACAGTATATATACATGCATATCAAAAGACACAAGAGACGCACAGACATAACAAACAAACACTCAGGGGAATATGGAAGTACCGCCTTTGACCGCTCAGTGAAACTAGTCACTGGGGATTTAAACCTGCTTATGGGACGCCCGACCTCACACTTATTCAAGCCCCACACTAAAAGAAAAACAATGTAAATGAACATATCCCCTCTCCGACAAATCTACAACAACCGCGATGGCAAATACAGTGGTAAATTGCATGAAAAACATAGTTCAGTGAAACAAACTGGATCCTTCTACCGCTAGTGTACTCAATGATTGAGCTGTAAACAGAGTAACTGTCTGTACAACCGTAATAAAGGGTACGACAAAAACGAGTAAAAAACAGACGTCCTCCTTTTGTTTCCGGGTTAAAAAAGCCTTTCCTGTCGGCGTAAATAAGAAGAGGCAGCGTGATTGCCAACTGTTGACAACCAAACATGCAGTATGTTGTAATACTATTACAGGATTATATTCAATTTTAATGAATTTTAACGTAACTGATGAACAAAGTGAGAACGAAGTTTACGAAGTTTGTAAATCACATCACCATAAAATTCAGGGTGTGAAATACCGTGTCGTAGGAGCGCCTTAAGACTACATTTGTACTTGCCAATAAGGGAGAATTTAGAGAATGTGTTTCTTAGTTTATGATATCTATATCCTTGTTTAAGCAGTTTTTCAGTTAAAATGAGATATAACTTAATTCGCATAATAAGATGTAGCATACTAGCAAATAATCTACCAGTATAAATAAAAAGCGGTAAGACTATGCATCTTTTCAGGGTAAATGAGCTGAATGGTCCTATGCACGTACTGAATGAAACATTTTCTTAGCTTAACTGAGTATTTTATATAAAAAAGACTCTCGATGTTGAATTATGTGTATGTCAAACATAAAATGATTACAAACCTGCTGTCCTGTTTACATGTGTTGCTGTGCTTGTGTGTTCCGCCTAACGCACAAAGTGCAAAATGTCCGATACAGATGCCTGTTATACAAGGTGTTTACGTCACTACAGCTCTGTTGTTAAACATGCATGTTAATAGCCAATAAGCACACTGCACAGTGGGCATACTGTACACTTAATGCAAACTAATACAAAATTGTAATGATACAAATCAGAACAGAACAGATGTTGAATATATAATTTAATTTCCAAATGCAAAACAACAGTTTACCTTTTAGATGAACACTTGATGTGCGTAAAGTCCTCATGAACAAATAAGTCAGTCATTGAACGAATGCTTGTTGGGTTTTACGGAGTAGCATATTGACGAATGACGAAATGATAAAAATGTAAATGATGATGATTAAGAGGATATTCATGTAATGTCTTCTTCTTCATCATCATCATCATCATCATCACCATCATCATCATCATCATCATCATCATCATCACTTTTATCATCATCCCATTCTTTCTCTTCGCTTAATCGTCTATTTTATTACTATTATAATTATTATCATCATTATTATAATTATCATTATTATTACTATTATCATTATTAATACAATTATTGTCACTATTATTATTATAACAGACGGCATATATGAACAAATAAATGAACTAATTACTCCATTTTTAGGCTGATTTGACTGTTTAACAAATGTAGAACATATTAGAAAACAGGTGTGCAGTCTACACATATGAAAAAACACAATTAAAGTGTCACACATGTTTTTTTTTTTTTTTGTTGTTGTTTTTTTTTTGGGGGGGGGGGGGAAACAGCCGTAAATGAGCATTCAGTTGATCATATTACACATATATAAACTGACAAACAGTGCAGACCGAGATCAAACGGCTCCTGATTGAGATGTATGATTAGAGTATACACTATTTGCTACTATGTCAGACTCGTGTCTTAACACGGTGCTATTCGGGCGACTGTGTGTTTGTATGTGGTGCTTTCTGTATGACTCATGCATCTACTATTAAAAGCATCAAAACGGTGAAATACTGAGTAAAGCCATGGAGCCTGATCTGTGCCAAAAATCCAGACCTGTAAACGTGCATTTGTAGACAATGAAATGTTGAAATGAAGTGTTTAAACTGTAAGTGATTAATATACAAAAGTAACAAAATCTATTTAGATGTAACTATTCCGTTTTCTTACCAGTATTAATACAATACACCTCAACGTTCTTTATAAACAGTTTAGGACGGATGGAAGGACGGATGGAAGGACAGACGGACGGACAGACGGAAGGACGAACAATGCGATTACTATATGCCCGCCGTTGGGGGGGATAAAAATATCATAGAGCAGACCCTGATCAGACGGCTCATATAGGAACCGTCTGATCTGGGTCTACTCTGTTTGCAAAGGCATAGAAGGCGCATTTATGGAGTAATGGGTTAAGGAGCTAAGTCTTTGTCTTGCTAAGCTCCTGTTTGTTGGAGATGTTTTCAAAGGTTCAGGCAGCAAATATATTATTTAACAGTAGCTTTAACAAGCCTTCAGTATTAACGCGTTATGCCATCGTTATGCCTTTTCATGCCTTTGCAAACAAAGCAGACCTAGATCAGATGGCTCCTGATCAGGGTCTGATCTGTTTCCTTATGAAATTATAACGGATTCTATAAATTCCAAACACCCTGTGTAAGAGTCTGTTCTGTTTGCTTATGGAATTATAACGGATTCTATAAAATCCAAACATACTGTGTTCATGTACTGTTATAATTATTCAGCTAATAAGTATGTATAATGCCAATATTTCTTACATGAAGTTTCCTGAGGTAACGGATTAACCAGGGGCGTGCCTGGGCATACGCACATACGCACGTGCGTACACATGGTTGAACAAGTTGATATTCTAAAAATGCTGAAACGGCATTAAATTGGTGCCTCACTTTGGTAAGGTCATAGAAATTCTCACACAAATGATTACGCTCAAACTTTAAAAATTCTGTGATTTTCAAAAGATTAGAGTTTAGATGAATGACAGATGTGACAAGGTGGTCGATAAATTTACTAGAATAAGTTGTATATTAGAGTCCTTTAATAATTATTCCATCATTGCTTATAGTAGATCTAGTCCTCTATTATTTTGTTTCTATATTTTGAAAAAAAGCCCCTATCGTGGCCATGGTTTTCAATTAACAAATTAAAACGAAAGGTCACATAAGCGACATTCCTGCATAATTATACTAAAATCTGCCCTGTGATTTCATAGAACATCAGTTTGAATGTTCCGCTACAGCGGTACACAGACAATTAACTTCTGACGGCCAAGTGTTAAAATGATTCAAATTGGGTTTAAAAGGATTGATATAGGTTACTACATATGGATAATTTCTGCAAAATCATTAACATCTTTATTTATTTATTTTTGGGAGAGATTCACCTTAAAGGATAATCTTGACAAAATTACACTGAAATTTGCTTTGTGATTTCACAGGAGCAAGTTTTTTGAAACTTCTGTTATAGCAATATAAAGAAAATTAGCACCACCTTTCGCGGCCTTAACGAATCCAAACGGTTTGAACAAATCTGGTAAACGGTCACCTAAGGATTCTTCATGAAAAAGCATAGTGAAACCTTACCAGTGGTTTCAAAGAAGTACGATTTTTAAATGTTCCACTATTACGTTTTAATTTTTAAAGCATCTGAAAATATGAGATGAAGCTGGTGTGACTCTTTCGGCACTTTTCAGTAATTTACATTTAGACTAAATGTTTGTAGAAAAACAATCTTGCTTACGCTAAGTTTTGATTAGGTGAAACTTTAATCAAAGGCTAAATACTGAAACAAAATGTGCGAGTTGAAACCCTCATATATAATCATACCAATACTGGTGACACCTCAATACACATATTCTATATCTCAGTCCTATGCGAAATGTACAGGACCTTACTAAAAGTCGTCTGAATACACACCAGATTAGGATCTATTACAAATTAGTGGTAGAACAGAGATATGCAATCTATTTAATTAAAATGCTAATGCATATATGTTTTGATTCTGTTTCTTTCAATCATTTTCACGTCTAACTAGCGTATTCTGTTGATGTTGGATTAGTTATAATTAAACAGAACAGAACAGAACATATTCTTTATTAAATTTGTAGGATTTAAACAATAGTTTATCATCCATAATAATATACATACAAATTAAATACATGTCAAAATATTAAACAATGTACATTGTGGTAGCATATATGCATGTGGTTTAACCTCCTTGAGGGCGCATGTTACCTAGTAAATATTATGTACTAGGTTAGCTTATTCAGTAACAACATCAAACATTACTACAGTCTATAGTCGAACATACTCATTAGGTCTCAACACATTTTCTCTTACTTTAAGTGCGCATTTTATAAAGCTTACTAACTTTGACAAAGTGACCAAGTCATTTGATTGAAACAGTTGTACGAGTTTAAACATACTAGGTCGTCGTATATAATACTCTGAAATGTAACGTTTTCTAAGCGTCTTGTATTTAGGACATACCATAATAAAATGAAATTCATCTTCAACTTCAACAGTTTCACACATTTGGCACAGTCTATTAGCTCTACCTATTCTATCATTACCGTATCGTCCTGTTTCTATACGTAGACAGTGGTTTGAGGTCCTCAGTCTTGTAATATATAACCTTTGTGATTGCTTCAACATATTTAAATACGACTCGTATTCAAAATCTACTTTAACATGTTTGTACACCAACAATTTGTTATTAGTGTCAATATCCCCTCTCCAGTCCTGCAAAAAACAATCAATCACTCTTTGTTTAAAACTTTGAATGAACAATTTACCATCGGTTATACTTTCTTGAGTGTCCCACATATAACCGAAACCGTAATTGTCAAGAAGTGTTTTTACTCTGTATGCCCAGTTCTTCTTTCCCATATTAGCGTCTTTCAAGCATGCTAGGTATACATATTTTACAATACAATTACTTGTATGTAAGACGTTGATCCAATATTTCATTATTTTCACAAAGCGATTAACATACAGTGGGTATCGCCCCAGTTCCCCATAAATTGCAACATTACTTGCAGACCTTTTAACATTCAACACCTTTTTGCAAAATTTTAACTGAATTCTTTCTAAGTCTTTTGATTTCGTGTGACCCCATACCTCTGCTGCATAGCTTAAAATTGAGCATACAAATGAATCAAATAATTGACACTGAGTTTTTGGTGTAAGGTCAACTTCTTTTATGTTATGATTCAATACGTTCATAGCCTTTAGAGCCTTGCCAATTAACAACTGCATTTGATGAAAACACCGTACCTAGATAGTTAAATGTTTCTACAATATCTAATACACTTCCGTTGTATTCCCACTTTTCATTGTTTCGCAAACGTCCCCTACGTTTAAATACAATAATCTTTGTTTTCCGTTCATTTACCTTTAGACCCCACCGATCACAATAATCTTTAAGTCTATCTAATTGAGCCTGTAGATCTTGCGGTGTCTCTGCCAGTAAGACCATGTCATCTGCGTAAAGTAGCAGCATTAGTGTCAGTTCACTTATATTTATACCACTGTCTGGACTTGCAGCTAAGTATAGCTCCAAATCCTCTATAAATATGGACCACAATAGCGGAGAGCATATTTCTCCTTGTTTCAGACCTACTGCCACTTCGAAGAACTCCGAATACGTACTACAATGTCGGACTTGGCTTTTCACATGTTCATACATTGACCTTATTATGCTCAATAATTTTCCAGAGATTCCTAGTTTATGCATTTTGTACCAAAGAGCATTTCTATAGACACTGTCAAAGCACTTGCTCATGTCGACGAAAGCTGCATATAATCGTTTGCCCCGATTTAACACGTTTTCGATTAACCCATTTAAACAGAATATTGCATCAACTGCAGAAAAGCCTTTCTTAAAACCGAACTGGGCGTCTGATACAATGTTATATTTCTCACTCCATGCCGCCAAACGCTTGTTAAGAATGGTAGTGAATAGTTTCGCCAGAACACTTATCAACGTTATACCTCGGTAGTTATTAACGTCTGAGTCATCTCCCTTTTTAAATAAAGGTACTATTATGCCTTCGGACCACATTTCCGGGAAATAGCCTGATTCGAAAATTACATTAAACATGTCCGTCAAATGCCCGATTAATATGTCTCCGGATTCGATCAGCAGTTCATTTATCAAATTGTCAGCGGAGCCTGCTTTACCGCGTTTTAATGTCTTTAATGCATCCAATACCTCTGTCACGGCTATTTTAACATCGAGCTCAGGAAATATTGGATCCTCCGAATTTAAGTCCGTAGCAACAAAATCTTCACTGTCATCGTCATGTGTGATATTTATATCGTTACTTAAGTTTTTAAAATACTCGAAAAAATCCTCTGTAGACAAAGAGTCCCCATGCATTCCTTTACCCTTAGAGAAATACTTCCAAAAGTCACGTGGTTTTTTTGTACGCAAACTTTCGATCTCTTTGGATTTATTCGATTTGTACTTTGATTTCTTTCTGTTTATCAGTTTCTTGTAATCACGTTTTGTCGATAGTAAGGTTTCTCTGTTTTCCGTCGATTGAAGTGCATTAAAAACATATTGAACTCTTGCACACTAAATGATCCAATACGCCAAAAATCACTCTGTTTACAAAGTAAATAGTCAATCGTTGAACAACCATTATGACCAACATAGGTGTACGAGCTTTGGTTTTCCAGACGCCCATTACATACGCGTAGTCCAGTGGCTTTGCAAACGTCTAATAACTGTAAACCATAATTGTTAAATGTTTTATCTTTGATTATTCTTGGAATAGATTCATCTGGTATGTATTCTTCACAGTCAATCGCTGAGTTTATAGAATCATTCAAAATAAAGTCGGGTTTTGAACCTACACGACCATTGAAGTCTCCGCCGACCAAGACCGTACCCAAGGGTAAAAAATCGTCAATGTCTGTTTGCAATACATCAAACAGATTGCAATTGACTACCTCATACGCAGGAGAGTATTCACCCCATAGGTAAATGGCGCACAAATATATGTCATTATCGGTGTTAAAAAAGTTACAGTCTAGTCTTATCCAAACGATTGTATCATAATGGTTACGTATTATCTCAATACCAGATGACAATTCGTTTTTGTAATACAATACTATGCCCCCGCTATTTCTTTTCGCTTTTCTGTGCTGAAATTTTCTATAGAAATTTACAGATTTATAACCATTTAAATCAATTTGCTATCTTTACTGGTCAAAGACTCTAATAGAAAAAAGATGTCATAATTTGATATCAACTCACAAAATTCTTCGCAGCCACGTTTATCCGCTGAAAGACCGTTACAATTCCATATGCCAACCTTTACATCCCCCCCCCCCAGAATCTGCTACGCCACATCTCCATATTCTCCACTGGTGTATAACTTCCCTTCAACGTACAATTTGTTATATTTTATGTATGCGTCCTTTTTCGCTTTTCTTGCTTTTAACATGATTGGAATTAACCTTTTCCTTTGCTGAACAATTTCATGTGGTAGCTGATCATGCATGTACTTGCCTGTAGTTTTTGTGTCGACATTTCCTTTGAACGATTTCACATACTCCTTTGCTTTCACGTCTTTAAAAACTACCAGAATATTCCGAGCCTTATCTTTCTTCTTTGCACCAAGTCGCTGAACACGTTCAAACTGTATGTTGTCAGCCTCGGCTTCCGGTATCTTTAGGTCATCCTTGAAGTATGACGTCACGCACTCCCGCGTTTGCGCGACCGTCTCGTTTTCGTTGTCTGCAAGCCCGCCGATAATGAGATTCGCCATCATTGATTTCGATTGGATGTCCACCAGAGAGTCTTTTATACGTTTGTGCTCTACTTGAAGGTCTCTGACATTGTCTTTAGTCTTCTCGACATCGAAATCATGACTGTCCACCAGTTCTCCAATTGATTCGAGTTTCGTTTCGTTTGTCACCACCCTTTTGTCCAAGTCAGCCCAAAGCTTCGATAGTTTAGTGTCAATGGCCGTCACTTTCTGTTCTAATGATTCTAACTTACCCAACCTGGTAGACATATCTGAAAAGTTAGCCTTCATAAATTCCATTAGTTCAGAGTAGTTGACAAAGTTTTGGCTTGGCTGTACTGGTGCTTGGATACATGCACCGGTTGAGTTTACATGTTGCACATTCACGGGTGTGGATGTATACCCATACTGC
Source organism: Azorinus chamasolen (assembly GCA_963576725.1). Taxonomy (NCBI): domain Eukaryota; kingdom Metazoa; phylum Mollusca; class Bivalvia; order Cardiida; family Solecurtidae; genus Azorinus; species Azorinus chamasolen. The sequence continues at coordinate 12,261,639 of OY755238.1, read as the reverse complement.
GTTTGAGCTCCTTGCGTAGACACAAATCCGGGATTATGAGCGTTAGCGTTAATCATTTGACCATTACCGTTACAGTTCATCATGGTTGTCAGCGGTTGTTGTTGGTAACTGTTCGTTATGGGATTAGCGACTTGCCCTGTCCACCCTGTACTATCGTGTTACAGCCTGGGGTTATCCCTATATAGTCCTATATAGTAGAGCACTTGGCTGCAGCATAAAACAAGGGAGTCAAACTAAGTTTCTTTCCTTTATTCCGTGTCTCTATATATCTCTGACTCTGAGCTGAAATATAACATACCCAGAGTTACCACTAAAGCATGTCAATAACCTAAACCATAGCACATTATCATATAAGTAAATGGTTATATGACTATTAATCAACCTTACATTATTATAAGGTGTCAAGCAATTACAAGCAGTGCTATTGACAGAATTATTGGTAATAAATTACTACAGATATAAAATACATAATATGGAATTGTCTTGCTCATGTGACTTGACATTCTCAGTTAACAATTATACAACAATGCATCGAATACTATATCTTACCAGGTTGTGGACCTGCCCAGTATCCTCTGCCAAACCCAAACTCCCCTCTCTCTCTCTCTCTAGTTCTGTCCTATGGCGTGCAAATGAACAATGGTTAGCTGTAATAAAAGAACCATGCACCAAATAAAACCATGCAAAGTATTACTGTAATAGGTTAATTTCCGTCCGTTTTCTGTCTAAAGTATAATGTCATGCCGAACGCGTACTGAAAGGTCGAACCGACACGAGACCGAAATGAAATGACATTAAAACACCAACGGCATTAGAACATTCGCATATAAAGTAATTTGAAACACATTGCCAACATACATAGTCCACGCCAAACCAAAGACCACACCCTTCAGGGTCTACCAATACAGTCAATGTTGAATAATATAATGTATGTATGTTTCTTCGTCAAAACCGAACTGCAGAGTGACCACAGTGACAACCAAAACTGCCGCGAAAATACGGAACAATCCGAATGATCACCACAAACATCCAATCAACGACCAGACTATCAACATCACATGACCAAATCCACAATATTGCTAAATATATACCAGACACACCAGTTCAACAAGTTATAAATAAAACAAAGCTGTCAATCTAAAAATACAATGTCACGAAAGGTCAGAATGACAAATTAGCTGTCTGCTACAATCGATATCACTACAAGTCAATAACTGCATGTACGAACCATCAGCGTATACAACCTTAGGGCTCCCGGCAGTTTTTGGTTCTTTGTTCCCTTTGTTACATTTCGACTCACTGCTTGTACTGCTGTTTTCCCTCTTTTTTGATTTACTTTGTGGCATTATAAGTTCATAGTTACCAAGAGTACATTAAATCCAACACTTATATCCAAAAATATTTGCACGTTAAACGTGTGTCCGTCTGGCGATAGTGGATATGCCCCGATTTCAATCTATATAAGTGTACGAATAAAATAATAGGTGAGTGGATAGTGGGGGATGAAGAACACCACGCAGCACATTCAAGTTATACTTACCAGTCTCTATCATCCTTATTTCTGAAAATGCAAAAGTGTGGCCTCTTTACATTTTAAAATGTGTTCCAGTAATAATAATTCTAAATTGAAAAATATAGTTTGCCTAAAAAGATTAAACATGGTTTAAATTGTAATAAAATACACACTTTTACGAATTAAAAAATAGCCGAATTTAAGAACATGTTAAACGCTACTGTGATAAAATATATGAAAATTCTGGTATTAATGTTTTTTGGTCCATAAAAAATTCAAATGAGGTTTTAACAAAACTTGAAAATGAACAGTATAACATTTCTTTACTGAGCTCGTATGATTTCTCTACACTCTATACTACTCTACCTCACCATCTTATAAAGGATAGACTTAATAAATTAATAGAAAAAACCTTTGCCAGAGAAAACAAAATGTTCATTGCTTGTAATGTTCAACGTTCATTCTTTTCGAATTCAGAAGTTGAACATTACACAATGTGGACTTGCCTTGATGTTTGTAGATCTCTTACCTTTCTTTTAGATAATATATTTGTGCGTTATGGAGATACCATATATCGTCAAGTTGTTGGTATACCCATGGGTACAAATTGTGCCCCTCTTGTTGCTGATTTGTTTTTGTATTGCTACGAGAGGGATTTTATGCTTAGCTTAAAACCTGATACACAGACCGATATTGTTAATGCTTTTAATAAAACTTCAAGGTATTTAGACGATATTTTGAATTTAGATAATCCTTATTTTGATACTATGGTTTCTTCAATCTACCCAAAAGAACTGTCTTTAAACAAAGCTAATCAATCTGACATTAATGCTTCATTTTTAGATTTGAATCTTTCAATTACAAATGATAAAGTTTCGTCCAAAGTATACGATAAAAGAGAAGATTTTAATTTTAAAATTGTTAATTATCCTTTTCTAGATGGGGATGTGCCACGTTCTACATCTTATGGTGTTTATATTTCTCAACTTATTAGGTTTGCCCGAGCCTGTTCTTTGCTTGAAGATTTTAACAGACGTAATTTAGTTATAACTGATAAACTTCTTAAGCAAGGTTACAGATATCACAAACTTCGGAAAACCTTTTCTAAATTTTATTATCGAAATTTACCTCTCATTAGTAAATATAATTGCAATCTACGGACGTTACTGCGACAAGGCATTTCTCAACCAGAATTTTATGGGGATGTTATCTACAAACTTAGGAAAATTCGGGGTCATATCCATTTTCATGATTTGTTTATAAAACGCATTAAAACATTTAAAAAGAAAGGTTATGATCCTATTATATTGCAACACACTGCATGTTTGGTTATCGACCCTTTTACAGTCGGTAGCTACGCTTCCCTCTTTGCTTGCGCGATGACAGGCCGAGGGTAGTACTCTATGATGGTATACTCTTAAACTTGGATACAGGAGGAGCGTACCAGACTCATGTATTATTTTTTCCCTGTCGTGCCCTTAACGGCTTACCTGCAGGTGCTCTGACTTCAGCAAAGTCATTGAGTACATATTTGACGGATTGTCACAGTTATTATGCTATGTTTTACATGTTGTCCTGTGTTCACCGTCGTCTATGTTGTGGGTAAGTCCAGCGGGGATACCTTTATTTACAATAATTGTAAAGCTAGGGTGACTTTGAGAGAAGTGCGAGGTTAGGACGTCCGTAAACCGGTTTAAACCCCCAGTGGTGTTTTTGCTGCTGACCGTGCCAAGGCGGTACTCTCTTTGTCACCCTTCCTTTTGTTTGCCTTGCGTCTTTGTGCTTGTGGTTTGTTCATGTTGTGGAACGTTTGTCCCTGGTTCTTGTGTCTCTTTTGGTGTTTTCTGTGTTCATTTCGTGTGTGTGAGTGTGCGTTTGGGTGTGTGGTTGTGTGTGTGTGTGTGTGTGTCATGCTGTCTATCGGTGTTTTGGTGGTGGTTGCGTCTTGCATGTGGCTTTGCCTGCTTGACTTTACTACTTTTCCATTTATATTGTAAGCAAAGGCATCCCAGGAAAATAATTTTAATATAGCGGAAATGGAAACATTTTGCACTTTTGTGCACCTCAGAATAACGATTGTTTTTGAGAGCTTTCATAACCAGTGCCTTCTTATAATTCTGTTAGTTTTTAGAAAAGAACCATTACGCTATTTTGCTCAAATGAACTATACCAAATTAAAAATTCTGAAGGGAGGTGATCCCGGACAGCAAAAATTGCAACACAAAAAGAGAACATTGCAGACTCGGTTTTATTGAGTCTGTTCACGAACAGTAATTGAAAGTGCAACACTGCTGACGCCCCCTAGCATCGGCTTAAGCGGTATTCAATTTTCAGAACAAGAAGTACTGAAATTCATGATCTCGAAGGATCAGAAGGTATAACAACACGCTTGCTATTCGCGTCAATATACCTACCTGTAAATAGTGAAGACTCAGATGAGAAGCTCCTGCAGGAGCTGTCTCATCAGAGTCTGCACTATTGACAAGTTGATTGTGCAACCAGTGCTCTCCACAGCAGTGATTGCACAGCGAAATACTTGTACACAGTGAAGATATATGTAAATATACAACAGGACATGGGTAAAGAAGGAGAAATGTATTTTAAAATTCAGCAAGCGAAGGGTTAAAAAAGGTCACATTACGGTGACTATTTAGGTGCGTGCGTGCGTGCGTGCGTGCGCGCGCGTGCGTGTGTGCGCGCGGGTTGAGGGTTAACCTTTCAAATGTTGAATTGTCAAAGTTGAATTACTGTCAGTGTTTAATTATAGAGTCCATTTAATAACAAGAAGGATATGATGACCCTGTATCTCTCACCTGATTAATATATCTCATTTGACCTATTTATGCAACGGACAAATCTGATAGAGGTTCACCTACAAATCATTCCTCTGACATTTAGTGAAACTCCAGTCAGTGGTTTTGGAAAACTTAAAGAGCCGTCTAATCTGGGTCTACTCTGTTTGCAAATATGTGAAAAAGCGTTTATATGAAACAGGGGTAAACCTTGACCCGATATCTCATAAGATACATATTATCTGTCCTGGGTCGACACTGTTTGCAATGGACTAAATCTCTCTTTCTCAGACGAGTATCTCATACTTTGAACGCAGAAAATGCACATAGATAGATAGATAGATTTATTTCAACAAGACAATAGTTAACAACACATACATATTTTAAAATTATAACAATATAAAAACAAGAGCTCTATGTGTCGGAGCATTATATGCCCAAAGTATGTGCTGTCAAAACATGCACAATGTTAATAAATATGGGGGCGGCTCATGTTATCAAGTTATTAAGCGAACAATGTTTTTTGAGCTGATGGTCACTGTGACCTTGACCTTCTACCGATTGACCTCAAAAGCAATAGGGGTCATCTACTTGCCATGAACAACCACCCTGCTAAGTATGAAGACGGCACACACAATAGTCATCATGTTATTGTGCGGACAAGATTTGAGCTGAAAAATAGCCTACGAGGTAATGGGTTAATTTACATGTACATTGTGTATTTCACAAGTTACATACATAGACGTTTGTTTCTCTTAAATATGTTTCCGTTCTACATGCAATTTACCACTGTATTTGCCATCGCGGTTGTTGTAGATTCGTCGGAGAAGGGGTACGTCTACTTACACTGTCTTTTAGGATGGGGTGGAATAAGTGTGAGGTTGGTACCCCTTGACCGGTTTAATCCCCCGGTGACTACTGTCACTGACCGTTCCAGGGCGATACTTCAACCCCCTATTGTATGGTTGCTTTGTCTTTGTGCGTCTCTTTGTATTTGCTGTGCTTTCTTATGGGGCTGTTCGGGTGGCTATTTGCTTTGTATATTGTTTTTCCTGCTTGACTCATATTTGTACATACGTTATAATATACCAATTTAACTGCATGCATATACACACATACACCAAGACAATCAACCATTCTTATTTTTTCTTTACTAACAGTTGGGTTTGGCAAGGTTTTTCCTCGTCTCAAATGCAACACTCATAACAGAAAAGTTAGCGGAAAGTAAGTTCTAAGTCTATATTATATACATGTACCTTTTTAAATTATTGTTTTTGATGATGTAATTATTGTTCAAATCTCAGGGAATTTTTTATAGTCAGTTTGAACTCTGAAGTATTTCCTTTTGAAACAAACTAAGTTTTCAACCGTTATGCAGGTTATCGTGAACTAATTGCCAGTTGTACGTTGTGTGTGTCGGTCTGTGATCAGGATCCTAGATGTTTGACAATTCTAAAATAAAACTATGCAAAGCATAGACTACTTGCATATGCATAACTGAATACGCAACACACAAAATATTGAGCAGGTGACAATTTTAAATTGAACATCGTACTTTCGAATTCATAGTTGTCCTAGCACAAATGCTGGATCCTACCTCTAAGTTTCATCGAAATGCATACTATTGATACCAGGACTGTATGTTAATATAGAATAATGCTTTGAAAAATCCATAGCAAGTTTCAAGAGACAGGCTTATGTTTTCCAGTTTGTTTGCTTTAAAATGTATTTAGAGAAAAGAATATAACTAATAACATGAATAAAAATATATACTAGAATCTTGTTTCTATATACATTTGGGTTTGACGGGATTAGAACCAAGGAAGTGGAATTCATAGGGGCAGCTCTTTCCCCTCGGCCACCGCTTGGGTCCCAATATATAAGGGTTACATTGTTCTATTTATACGCTACAAAGGTGTGAAAGGCAACAACGACTTGTGAACGTACATACTTAATATTCAAAATATACAGACCCATTTTTCATGAAATCTCCAAGCATAAAATGCATAGATTTTACCAATGACATACTGTCAATCCAGACGCCTTTGTTCAAACTGCATGGTGTCTTTTTACAACAGAAGTCCGACATAAGGTCGTCGGATTCTGAAAGTCCCATACCCTTCCTGTGATATTTACAGAAGTCCGATATATGTTCGTCGGATTCTGAGTTGAATGCCCCGTTTGCCTAGTCACTAATATCATTTGCAAACAGAGAAGACCCAGGTAAGAAGGCTCATAGAGGAGCCCTCTCATCAGGATCTGCACTGTTTGTGATGTTACACTTTTGTTTGGAAAAATCCCTAAATATTAACCATAAGATCATTTTAACTTGACTTTTTTGGAACAGCCCATTTGAAAAGTCATCGTTGTAATGGTTAAGTAGACCAAAGTAACTTGTTAGATTTGTATCATATGTACCATTGCAGAACATGATACAGTTGTTGGAGGTACATGAAATAGACACATAACACTAAAAGAATTATTTGATTATAACAGCCACGGTTGATATTTCGATACACATTCAACAGTTTGTGAACTACTATGAACTATCGAACATCAATGGCTGGTACTATTTCTGGGGTAGAACGATGCGATATCGTAACTGTAAACTGATAATAACTATTAAACGTTCAGAAACAGCTACGACGTGCTAGGATATCTACTGTGGCGCAAGCCGAATATGAATTGCACGCGGTGGTTTAACTTTTATTTTCACATCAAATGTAAAAATAAATAAATGTTTCGATTTGAAAAGATTTTATAACACGTTGGGCAAACAAAATTGTTGTTTTTCTTAAAAATCCTTTAATTCCCGATTAAAGTTTTACCACTAAGCGGGCGACGTTTTGGGATGAATGTAGCCTTGTAGGACGTTTCGGCCAGCGGACGTTTCGGCCTGGAGGTTTCGGTCAGCTATTTCGGCCTAGTAAGGACGTTAAATCCTAAATCGGCCATATTGAAAAATTGCATTAAAACCCAAAATTGAATAATCAAAATCATGAGGTAACTCTTTATAAGTTAAATAATAGTTTTTGTTTATAAAACAGATCAGGATATTAGCTAAGCAGGTGACAGATTCAGTCTCAAGACAGATTTGACTCACACTAGGTATAAGGTGTGATAAAGAGGTGCATTCAAATTCAATAGACAGTCACACATAGTTATTTATTAATTTGATCAGTATCAAAACTAGAGTATATTATATATCAGCAATATTATTGAGTAAAACTTTATATTATCCTCAAACAGTGTGGATCACAAAACAAATATGAATGATGTATTACTTTAATCAGTATCAAAACTGGAGTATATTATACATTGGATGCTTAAAGCAAGATAAAAGTAAAGCAGAAAGCAAACTACTTGCTTTAATCCTTCTCCAACTAGTAACATATATTTACACTTGAAGTGTATTTGAAAATAGCTTGCATTTAGAAACAGTTTTCATCCAGACCAGAAACTAACCATGTGTCTGCCCCGGGGTGTAAAAAATTGCAGTGGCTAGGATTACGGACCCGTACTCGTAGCCTGAGATGGTAGGTTTTGGCTAGGAGTACGGCACTTTTATTTCTGTGTAGTATGACTTTCACTACTGCAAATTATTACAAAAATATTATTAATTAAGAATTATGCACCTGCTCACTCCTTTAATTCATAAAACATTCAGCGTATGCGATGTTTACAGTTATTTAGAGATAGCACAGTCAAAAACAATATCTAGAATTATGTCGTTGTCGGCTAGCCGTACTCAATATAGCTAGAGTTGGATAAGCCAACCCTTATCCTGTTGTAATTAATCGTCCTTTTTGAAATTGTGGTCTGCACATTTTGTTAAGGTACGAATTATGTACTTATAAATTGACGAAACCATACACATGTCAAACAGTTTGGATCCAGATCGGGCCGAGTTACGACATTTGATCCAGATTGCACATACCTGTCAGGCCGCGGTCGGCAGGCAAAGGGTTAATACATTGTAATTGTCGGGTTAGGTGAAATGGAAAAAAAATGGCATAAATGGAAAAATAAGACAAAGACATATGTTAACAATTTTAATGTGTTTTTGTGTATGCATATTGATTAGATAGATCCCCTAGCAGCACTTCTCTTTGACTCAGACATGGGTACCCCGGTTTTGTCACCTGTTAGCAAATTAGACATATAGTAAACCCTCTCTATAACGGCCACTAAATTGTGTTAATTAGTTGGCATTTAGGGCAAGTGGCTGCTTAAAGCAAGATGAAAGTAAAACAGAACACTCCTATAGCAGCGTTCTGTTTTACTTTCACCTTGCTTTAAGCAGCCACCTGCCTTTATCACAAAATACTTGATGTAATTTAGTGGCCGTTATAGAGAGGTTCTACTGTAACACAACTATCACGACCTTTGTATGTTTTCAAAGGTTCCTTAGTACATTTGCACATTGCCTTCTGATATACCAATACAACTGCCTATATATTTTACCGACAATTGTGCCTCCTGTCAGCTGACCAGGATGACACAGCTGATCACAAAGAACTTGTCATAAATTGAAAGTGGCATGCAGTATCAAGTAAAATATACTAAGCAATTAATTGTGGCCTGCAAAGATTGTTTCATGCTGAAATTTTCAAATTGTATTTTTAATCCATTTCTTTTCAACAAAAATCAGAGTGTCAGAATGTTCTGTTTTCTATGAGAACTGACTCTGGCATCTGGATTGTATCTGTTTGAAATTGTATCATGAATTTTTCCAAAGGGTGCTTATCCCTTTACACCATTGATATATCTTTAACACCTACCTTTGCAATCAGTCTAATCAAGGTCTGCTCTGTTTGCTTTATATGGAAATATGCTGATCTGATTCTGTAGTTTTGCCAAAGATTTCTATTTATATGTCTTGATACAAATCCAGATATTTAATATCCATGATGTCATTTTTTCTTTACATGAATGTTCATGGAGGAAAGAGTTAACCCTTTACTCCATGGTCATTCATGCTAAGAATAATATATGCAAGAATGATAATAATCAACATATTCTTTATACAGTATAACCTCTCTTAACCGGAATTCTAGTAGATAATAATTTAGATACTTTTAGGCAGGTGGCTGCTTAATGCAGGGCGAAAGTCATGCAGAAAGCTCCTCCAGGAGCTTTCTGCATGACTTTCACCCTGCATTAAGTTGCCACCTGTCTCCAAGACCGATATTCATACTAAATTTAACTGCCGGTTAAGAGAGGTTTTACTGTATTTGCATGTGAACACAGGACATGTTGGTCATGACAGAAACCTTAGAATCAAATCTATGTAATTTCATAAGCAAACAGAGCACATCATGATCATACAGCTCCTACAGGAGTCATCTGATCTGGGTCTACTCTGTTTACAAGGGCATTAAAATGTGTATTTATTTATTGAGTAAAGTGTTAAAGTGAAAAGGAAGGAGATCTGTCTTTTATCTAAAGTACTGCCATATTGTATATTTCAGATCCACAATGGCCCTGCACATGATTCAAACTTTGGTTATTCATTTGCAAAGAGAATGATTGATATTCAAAATAGGTAAGATGATAATATATTACCACCTAAACCCTTCACTCGATAATCATGCCTTTGCAAACAGGGGAAACCCAGGTCAGACAACTCCTGTATGAGCTCTCTGGTGAAGGTTTACTCTGTTCGCTTGTATGTAACATCTTATTCTCTGTTGACATGGCAATAAATTTCCTATTTGATATTTTCAATACTAGAATTGCATTCATTAATGTTCATAATAAAGTATTGCATGAATATTCATCAACTAAAGGTTCCAGTCCCAGTTTGTGATATACCATAATTTTGAAATGAAACCACAATTGATACAGTAAAACCCGCCTGAAGTGACAATAAAAAGAAGTGTAATTCTGGGTCTTCAACCCTTTCCTTCATATAAACGCATTTTTCACACATTGGCAAACATAGTAGATCCAGATCAAACAGGGGCCTCCGTGGCCCTGTAGTTATGGTCCTCGACTGATGATCACATAGTCCCTCACTGCTGTGGTTTGAATCCCTGTCTGGGCATTTGTATTTTTTATGTGAGGAAGCCTTCCAGCTGACTTGTCGTAGGACGGTGGTTCTACCCACATGTTATTCTGTACACGAAACAGTGCAATTCGTTCTGTGAACAGAAGAACCTCTGGGGTCTTCCTCCATCTGTAATTAGCTGGGCATCATGGTATGACTGAAATGTTGCTAAAACGACATAAAACCATTTATCTTACCTCCTACAAAATTCTTGTCATTCCATTGGTCAATAGAGGTCACGAGAAACCCCCATAGATTCCTTATGGGGGTACTAAAATCCTTATCATGGCTTTACAAGAGTTACTTCCCTTAATTGACAACCATATGCTTTTCTGTTAATTATAATAATATCACTACAGTTTTAAAAAATGCATACATATAATTTATGCTTTAATTGAGTTGAAATATAAACATTAATTAGTTTTACAAATGATAAAAAAGAAAAAAGAAAATATATAACCGAGAGTTGAGGCAAATACAAAATAGTTTATTTAATTCTATTAAAGGGAGGTAATTCCCTTGCTTCCCTACGGCAAGCCATACACGTAGGCCTATGATGCAAACTTGCGTGTAAATACTTGAACTTAAAGGTAGTCGGTAAGATAAATTCGTTATGCAGTGCTTAGTGTCCCTAATATGGACTATACACTGCCAGCAAATATTAATATGGGACTCGGCTTCGCCTCGTCCCATATAAATATTTGCTGGCAGTGTATAGTCCATATTAGGGACACTAAGCACTGCATAACTAATAATCAGACGGCTCCTTCTGATCAGTTTTCTCTGTTTGCCGATGGAAAGATTCCAAAATGTCTACAATGTTGCACTTTCGATTTTTCATTTTTACTAATTAGTCCATGAATATTCAGTAGGTACATGTATCTAATATTGGAATAAACATAGAACACGGAAAGGGTTCATCCTTAACATGCTGAATAATTAAAACTTTCTGAATAGTAATTAAACAAAACATTGTATCAGAATTTTCACTGAAGAACATTATTTTATGACAAGCAGTGTAGACTCTTATCAAAGGGCTCCCTCAGGATCTACACTGTTTGCAAAGGTTTTGTATCATTCTTAAACCCATTCCCTCATATAAATGTGTTTTCACGCATCTGCAAACAGAGTAGATCCAGATCAGGTGGCTCCTATGGGAGCCGTCTGATCAGGGTCTGCTGACTCTGCTCTGTTTGCTAGTGGAATTTGAAAGATCTGTTTCTTTACTTTCTAAAATGACTACAATGTTCCTCCTTCCATATTTCATTTAATATAAGTAATTAGGCTATGAATATTCAGTAGGTATTGAAATTTGGAATAAATATAGAAAAGGGAAAGGGTTAAGAGTTAATGCAGGTGGTAAATTAACCATTTCCTCCATAAATACGCCTTTCTATGCCTTTGCAAACAGAGTAGACCCAGATCAGATGACTTCTATAGGATCCATCTGATCAGGATCTGCTCTGTTAGCTTATGATTTAATATAGGTATGATTCTACAGTTTCTGCCATGACCAAAAACTGCCCTGTCAATGTGCTATTATAACAAAGTAATTTATTTAAAATTCATGACATCATTGTTTATTACATGAATACCGGTATTCATGGAGGAAAGGGTTAAGGCTGGACTAGTCATACTAAAAGCTCCAAAAGGAACTTTTTGTTTGACTTTTGCCCAGAATTTACTTTTTAATCCATAAATATACATAGGGTCACCTTTTCAGACAGTGCAGCATAATAACAGACAGCCCCTGTAATAAATCTCTGATCAAAATCAACTCTGCTTGCTGATGAAATATTATAGATCATATTGAGAGGGCTAAAATTCCCCTATTAATAAATAATAATGTGCCACTCCCAGTATTCACTTAATAACCAATATTCATAAAGTCATTCTTTCTTTATGAATATTCATGAAATAAAGGGTTTGACAAGTAACTCCTTTTTAGACTCCTATACTTAATCAGTCCATTGTAGCATAACTGTTTACATGATACAAAATGCCTTTCATGCCTTTGCAGACAGAGTAGACCCAGATCAGATGGCTTCTGCAGCAGCTATCAGAGTCTGCTGTTTTCTGTTGAAATTATATTGTGATTCTACAGTTTCTACCAAGGTAAAGATTTCCTATGTTCAGGTACCACTTAACGATTTAGCTAATAAATATTCATGTTGTCATTATTACTGAGATGAACATTTGTCAGGTAAAGGGTTAACTTTCTACATCATGAATATTCATGCAAGAAATAATGACATTATGAATATAAAATAGATTAACTGTTATGATAGCATATGCACAAAGGAACTTTTGGCCATGGCAGAAACTGTAGAATCATATCTATATGATATCAAAAGCAAACAGAGCAAACCTTGAATAAACGGCTCCTGCAGGATCCATTAGACCTGGGTCTACTCTGTTTGCAAAGGTGTGGAGAAGCGTATTTATGGAGTTAAGGGTTAAGACGTTAAGTACATGCAGAATTCTGTTCAAGGTGATTATCATTGATGCTTTTCAATCAATATACCCAGCTGTTATTCCATAAAATTGATGCACCATGACTATCCTCAATATTCAGCCAAGCAAAGTACAAAAATGAGTCATGTAGAAAACACCACATACAGAACAAACAGTCACCCGAACAGCAACACAAGGAAACAGCAAATGTACATAACTATAAAAACAACAAGAGACGCACAAAGAAAAAACAAACACACAATAGGGGGAAGATGGAAGCACCGCATTGGAACGGTCAGTGACAAAAGTCACTGGGGGGTTAAACCGGTTTATGGGCGTCCAACCTCACACTTATTCCATCCCCACCCTAAAAGACAAACAGAGTAAATAAACGTATCCCCTCTCCGACTAATCTACAACAACCGCGAGGGTCAAGGTCAAGGTCATCAATGTCGGAGTGACGCGTTAATTCTGTGCTCTGTGCAAATTTTTGAAAACAAGTGCTACAAATGGGATTTAGTGGAGTAAAAACTGTGTCAAAAAGTGTATAGTGTATTTATGGAGTATATGTGTTAGGATAAATTTGAAAGACTTCACAAACTGCGGTAAGAAAACCATTTATCCTGAGAGCTCTTTGTCCCGAAATTTGGCGCCAGCTTTTGTGTTGCCATTTTGTTGTCATTGATAGATACCGATAGATACTGTGATAGATACCGACATACCAGTTTACACATATACCATTACACTTTTATAATACAAGTGTTCAATAACTGCACTTTATTGTTCCTGCCTGTGGTAAATCGTGACAAAGTGAATTTGCAGTTTTCGACCGTTAGGGATGATGCGTGGATCGGGCAAAAACCAAGGGGGTAACAAGTCGTCCGCTAATGCACCTAAGCAGTCCAAAAGGCCCAGGGCTTCAAGCGGTGATGCTGATGAAGATCCTGAGGTGTTCATAGACTCCTTCCTTGGGGCACTCAGCGACCCTAGTACTATGGACCGCTTCCTTACATCCCTGTTAAATATACCGGAGCTTAAGGTCAAGTTATACGAACATTTGCTGCCTACACTGGACCAGCAGGTCCAACTGATCCTTGAGCCTCTGAAAAACACTGTATCGGAACTCCAGGACAGGTTGAAAAATTCTGATGACCTGTGTACTGAGCTGGCCCATAAGAACGACGATCTGGAGCAGTACACGCGTCGGCAGAATATTCGTGTGTCTGGATAAGTGAAAACGACGGCGAAGATACAGACGGACTTATCATCGATTTCGCGAAAAACTCCCTGGACATCGATCTCAGTCGTGGCGAAATTGATCGGAGTCATAGGGTCGGGAAAAAAGACCCTGAGACCAAGCCTGTTAGAGACATCATTGTCCGTTTTGTTTCCTACAGATCCAGGCAAAAGGTGATAAAGGCACGCCGGATCCTGAAAACATACAACAGCGACCATGGTACATCGCACTTCATTAGTGAGGATCTGACGAAAAAACGCTCCGAATTAGCTTATAAAGCGAGACAGCTCAAGAGAAGCAAAGTTATAAAGGACACGTGGACAAACGATGGCAAAATATTTGTGAAGCACAAAGATGATAAGTAACTATTTGTACAACTGAGGTCCAACTTCAGGCTTGTACTGCTCCCAGTACTGAAGCCAAGAAGTAACTCTAAGGTGTCAGTAGCTTGTGTGATATATACATGTACATGTATCTAGTGCCAGCAGTCATCGTACCGAAAAAAATTATCTTTTGTATAAGACAGTAACCTGTTTCTTTTCTTCAAGTGAGTTTTTCCTACTTTGTTTTGTATTATAAGGATAATGGTGTGGATCCTGATCGGAGAGCTCCTCCAGTAATCCTCTGATCTGGATCTACACATTTTTGAAGATGCCGCAGCTACGTAACAAATTACGATACCTGTATACTTACCCGGTTTCTCCAGTCAGCTATCCTGTTGTTCGACGTTGTGGTTGATTACGTTTTAACCAAAATGACATCTACACTTATTTTACACAGACTGACAATGGTGTGGATCCTGATCGAAGAGCTTCTTCTTTAGTCCTTTGATCTGGGTCTACAAAGCTCTGTGAATGCCATATGCTACGTACCCTTTTTAGAACGGTTAATAAATCAATACACGTGTACATTGTATACTTACCTGGCTTCAACGTCAACTATCCTATTGTTCATTGCTGATGAAAACCGTGTGTTAACTAAAATGAAGTCTGCTAAACGCAGGATATTCGCTCTGTTCCATATAAGTGTATATTATGTGTGTGCCTGTGTTCTGACTACCTGAATTTATTAAGATAGATGTGTAGGTAAAAGTTTTTGTAAAACCGAATTTTCGTTCTGTAGTACTTTAACCTTTTCCATAATATAAACGTGTTTTCACGCAATTTGCGAACAGAGTAGACCCAGATCAGACGGCTCCTAGAGGAGCTGTCTGATCAGGGTCTGCTCTGTTTGCTAGTAGAATTGGATAGATATGTTGCTTTACTTTCTAAAATGTCTCCAATGTTCCACCTCGGATATTTCTTTGTAGCTATTTTCTTAATGAATATTCAGTAGGTATTGAAATTTGACCTGGATACTGATCAGGAAAGGTTTAAACAAGAGGCAGGCAGTTCAACCAAGTGATCGAAATATACGACATGTTAAGTTTAGCAGTAAAGTAAAATATTGTCCATTGAACTCGTAAGGTTAAACAGTACTTCCCAAAGTGGACATTTATCGGCGGGAAATATCGTTTGTTGGTCTCAAAAGACAGTATAGTTTATTATATATAAACTCTGAATGCTATAACATATTATTATTATATTTCATAGAGTGTAATCTCTGATTCTTTCAAGTTACATGCAATAGATTCAGGATGTGTTACCAAATTAACCCTTACCATATTGATTCTCGTGTGTATTAATATCATAAATAATTATTAGCCATTTCATAATAGTATGTTTTGATATACTAGTATAACAATGCTTGATCCATTATAATTTTGTTAGCAAACTGAGTGGACACTGATCTATGCCTCCACTGGCCGTCAGATCTGGGTCTACTGTGTTTGATTTGGTGTGAGAAGGTGTTACCTGATGGAAAGGGTTAAATACAATAATCTCGTGCAACCTGGTTACAGTAACGATACCCCAGTACAACAGTCGCGTGGCAAGACAGACATTAGCTTTTTAAACGCTGGATATAAATAAAAAACGGTACTATAGTCAAACAACTAGGTCTGACGTGTCAAAGGTCAGCCGAGTCCATTTTTTAGGGAGATCAGCGTTCCGCATGTTCTCGGACCATTTTTTAAACAGACGAGTTTAGTATATAAGATAAAATTGAAGGCGGAATTGTTGTCAGCAGTTTAGCGCAGTAGGTAAAGTCTAGGTACGCAGAAGACATTGCGAGAGCAGTTTTTTATTGAGCGTGGGTTCGAATCGCGTGTCGACCTTATTTTTTTAATTTTGAATGAATAGTAGAGTATTATTTTATGTCATATTGTATAATTGTAATGGCCATTTATGCACATGTTCGTCTATGTTAGGGAAGGGTGCCTTTGTTTGAGTTCGAGTCCTATATTAGCCATATTTTCAATAATAAATCGATGCTAAAATATGAATATCAATATAAATTTTAGCAAATGTCTTGTACAAGTGGCTTCTTAATGCACAACAAAACTAATGGCTTCCCTTAATATTTTAGAAAAAAAAAATATTTTAGGTTGATGCGAGACTCGAACCTGCGCCTAATAAAATGTTCGCCGATCATATACTTCTTTATGATCCTACGACTTATCCACTACACTATATTTCCGATAACTAATGCGCTTATTCTTTATACCTATAACTAAACATTTTCTTTTATAAATGGCACGTGGATATCCGAAATGCTGATCTCCCTTAAAAATGAACTCGGCGAACCCGTGACCCGTCAGACCTAGTTGTTTGACTATAATAGTCTGGAATTGACCTAAGGTTGAAATACGTTATCAATGGACCGTGTTGCCTGACTTTAAAACGATTATACTTGAAGGCATTTTTTACATTCTTCAGAGGGAAAACAATGCAATACAATGCAATACATTGAATTAGCTCTTAACATCTTATATTGTTTATATCCATACATACAGTTATACAGCACGTACAGGCATGCCACCTGTCTGTATATCACTAAAAGCTAGCGACCGGGGGAGTAGTCCAGCGTAAATTGGGCTAATGGCTGTCGAGCAGCGACTTTATGTACTATAATATGACTCGTTTTCAGCTAGATTATTTTTGGTCAGCCGAATTGCCGTCTGCAAAACTTTTGTCACCCGCAGTATACTTGGAATAAATTATCCTTCTTTAATATATAGTGTTGAATATAATCAACGCTAAAAATAGTTTGGTCTCATTATCCGGTCCCATGTTGGTGGAGCCTGATCTGGATCCAAACTGTTCACAAGTGTCATAATAGGTTCGTGAAGAGCACTATCAGATTGGGAAAAATTTGTTTATGTACCATGTTAGCAAATACTACTGAGATCGTAAATATAGACTTATTTTGAATGTCAAATGATACAAACGGTATTATAAAACATATAGATAGTTCATGTATGACGTTATATGTATCCAGATAGATATTAATATAAAGGTAATTCATGAACATGACATAGTGTATACAGTAGAACATGTCTTAGCCGACTGCTCATTCGTTCGGTCATTCACTCAATAATTAACTCGATCATTCATTGATTCATTCATTCGGTAATTTGCCCATCCACCCACCAACCCACCCATTCATGCATTCATCCATTCAATCACTCTTCCCTTCGATTATTCATTCATTCGGTCGATCGGTCGGTCATTCGGTCATGAATTCAGTCATCTGTGGCTTGCTCGTCCATCCGTTGGTCCCTTGTCCGTTTGTTCACTCGCGCGTTCGTTCGTTCATTCATTCGATCAATTAGCAGAATGATCGGTTGATGGACGGATGGATGTGTGGTGGGTAGATGGGGGTGAGGTTGGATGGGTGGATTGGTTGGTTGGCTGGGTGGTTTGTTGATTGACTGATTGATTGATTTGCTGGCTGAATGATCGATTGATTGATTGATTGTTTGCATGGTTATTTGATTGACTGGTTGATTGATTAATTGGTGGTGCTGTGCGGAGGTGGTACATACAATTCTTATAGAGGCTTTCTGACCCATAGATATAGATATGATAACTGTTATGAACGGTTCTAATGTATGTATAATGTTATTGTTATAAATTTGTATATTTTAGATATTAAGCATTATTGAACCTGGTTACTCGTGTTTTGCTTGAATCGTCTAATTTTAATCTATTCTGCCTGCGTTTCTACGCTAAACAATTACTCTAAATACCATGGATCATGGGTGCTAGTATGCAAGTTAATGCGGTTTACTACATGTATGTTGACCCTGGTGACATGTATGTCGACCCGGATGACATGCATTCTCCTCACTGTTCGTCCGTTTTAATGTTATAATCTTCTAAAACTGTCATCTCTAGGATCCAGAGTGTAAATTCTTACTACATGTACATATTCAGAAATTGTATGATTTGAAATTTATGGGATAGTGTTTAAAATGCTACTCTGCGATATCTTAATCTTAGCTATATAAAAAAAAATGCACAATAACGCACTCCATAACTACGTGCATTGTATGACTACCGTACTGGAGAGAAAGCATACGTGTATGCATCTCTCCATAAACATGTACTTATATTTTCTACTTGTTTGTAATTTTTGTTTTTGTTTTACCGTCTCGTTTATTGTCATTTCTTCCGTCAGTCATCACTTGGTGCCCATATGTACCAACTCTGTGTGTCAGTGTATATTGTACAGCGTCACTATTGCTATCTATGATACACATGATTAAAAGAAGACACTTAGTTCGTACTATACCTGATACACGGGTCTGTCTACATGTTCGGACCGTTAGCCTTCATGTTTATATATTACTGTTATTCAAAATCAGTCAATACACTTGCCTACCTCGCAATGTGATAGCACTGTTACTTTTAATTGGCGGGGTTGAAAGTAATCCAGGACCTCACAAAAACTATGCACGGAAAAATATAACTATTGCGCATAATAATGTCTGCAGCTTACTCCCTAAACTAGATATTGTGGAATCCGAATTGGCACAAAACGATATTATCTGTATATCTGAAACACATCTAAGTGAAACTATATTAAACACAGATTTAGAACTCCCAGGATTTCAAGGCCCAGTGCGTAAGGATAGAAATCGTTTTGGCGGTGGAGTAGCTATCTATATTAAAGACAGTATACATTATAAAATTCGAGAAGACTTAACTTCAGCCAATTTAGAACTACTTTGGGTTGAAATAAATACTCTAGGGCATACATTTTTATTAGGAATATTTTATAGACCCCCAAACTCGAAAAGCGAATTACTTGACAGGCTATATGATAATTTGACACGTGCTCTTGATTGCGACATGCCTATATTTCTCCAAGGTGATTTTAATATCAATATGCTTTCAAATTCTAGTATGAATTTTAAAAACTTACTTCTAAGATTAAATATGGAAAATGTTGTACACGAACCCACAAACTTCACGAATGATATAGGAACGTGTATCGATATTTGCATTACAAATAATAGTACCAATGTTTACAATGTTGATGTTTCTTCTCCTATCTGTAGCTCACACAGTGTCGTCACAGTCGAAGTGAATTTTTCAACCTATAAAACATACGCTTACAAACGAACCATTAGAAATTACAATTTGGCAAATTATGATGGATTAAACATGGAGTTATCTTCTCAAAACTGGGATAGGGACGTTTTTAACAGTAAAAATCTAAATACGGTATATACTAATTTTGTTAACATGTTCCATAACTGTGCACAGCGTCATATCCCAACAAAAACTGTTGTTATCAGACCGAAGGATAAACCTTTTATTAATAACACTATCCGCCATAAAATGCGTCAAAGAAATCGCGCTCACCAAAAAGCAAAGCGCTCCAATAACCCGAACCATTGGGAAATATTTCGTAAACTCCGGAACGACGTCATCAAATTAGTGCGTGAATCGAGAATACAGTATAAAACTAAATTATGCTCACAACTGACTGACAAAAATATTCCTCCAGGTAAATGGTGGCGAATTACAAAATCTATTGCTAAATATAATAATGTTAAGCTTTGTAACCCGCCCCTAAAATCAAACGGTAAAATCTTATTTCACTCAGTAGGCAGAGGCTTTTAATGAGTACTTTAGTTCGGTCTCCCAATTAAGTGATGAACCACCACTACCACAATTCAATGAACGCACAAGGTCACGGCTCGAAAATATAACGTTCCTTGAATCGGAAGTGGTCGATCAATTAAAACTTTTAAACAGTTTGAAGCCACCTGGGCCTGACAATATTAGTCCTAGAATTCTCAAACATGTAATCCCATCCATATCTGCACCATTAACTAAACTGTTCAATTTATCTCTCTCTCAAAATCAAGTCCCATATCAGTGGAAACGGTCACACGTGACACCAATCTTCAAAGGAAAGGGAGATTCTGATATACCAAACAATTATCGTCCAATATCGCTAACCAGTGTTGTATGTAAGATTATGGAAAAGATTTTATTTAAACATCTGTTTAATTATATTAAAGAAAATAATTTATTATGCAACCAACAATCAGGGTTTCAACCCAATGACTGTACAGTCAATCAGCTTATAGATATTTATAACTCGATTATCTCCAATCTAGATAAGGGTAAAGATGTAAGATTCGTTTTTTGTGATGTTGCCAAGGCTTTTGATAGAGTTTGGCATACCGGTCTTTTAATACCGGTCTTTTAGTAAAATTAAGCCAATATGGTATCCGGGGAAATATACTGAACTGGATAGAAAGTTACCTGAGTGATAGGGAACAAAAGGTCGTGACTGAAGGGTTCTATTCAAGTTTTCACCGATCGAGGCCGGTGTTCCCCAGGGCTCTGTATTAGGTCCATTCCTATTCTTACTCTATGTTAATGACATCATAGATAATTTAACAAACAATGTCAGACTTTTTGCAGATGATACCTCACTTTTTGTGATAATCGATAAAAACCGGGAGACAATGTGTGCAGCATCTCTGTCCAGCGACCTTAACTTAATAAATAACTGGGGAAATCAATGGGCAGTTTCCTTCAATCCTCAGAAAACCAAGTCGTTGGTATTTTCTCGGAAACGCACTATTCACCCTACTATTCACTTTGCCGGGGAGCCCGTTGAAGAAGTTCAAACACACACTCACTTAGGGGTAACATTCAATTCAAATGCATCTTGGTCCGCTCACATTGAAAGTATCTATAATAAAGCATGTAGTAGATTAAACACCCTTCGCATGCTTAAACACTCTGTTGGCCGTCCTTCACTTCTAACAATTTACCTCTCATTCATTCGACCTGTATTAGAATACGCTAATTCGGTATGGACAAATTGCACTCAGCAAGAATCAGATTTACTAGAAAGTGTCCAGGTTGAAGCAGCACGTATAATTACCGGACTGCGTCGAAACTCTTCCAGATCTTGTCTGTACGCAGAATTAGGTATAGCTACTCTGTCTGAAAGACGAGAAAACCACAAACTAACAATTATCTTCAAAATCTTACATGGTATGTGTCCGCAATATTTAACGGATCTTATTTCTCCCTTTCTACCTGTAGAAGCAGAATATAACCTCCGATCTCGCGGTCAAAATCTCCAAATCCCACGTTGTAGAACATCTTCATATCAAAATAGCTTTATACCTAGCACGATAAGAGCATGGAATGCCCTTCCAGATACAGTTAAGTCTGCTACTTCCGTTCACCAATTCAAAACTAAACTATCGTCAATTAAAAGCAGAACGAGGCCTCCTATTTATTACAATCTAGGCAGGCGACAAGAAAATGGGTCGCGCTAGATCGACGGTGTTTCATGTATCCTCTGTGTGTTTGTGACGTCATCATTTTGTGTGTCATCTAAATATAGTAACGTTCCAAAAATAGCTACGTTTTAGCGGGATTTTACTATTTAAAAGGAAAGCAATGGACGACGGACAGTGGCCACCACCTTGTTTGAAAAACGCCAAAATGTGACGATCAATTCTCTACAGGATACCTAGAAACAGACAAATAATTGGAATTTTTGCTGGAATCATTTAAACGTGTATCGTTGTATACATGTGTGTTCTGGTAAAATTGTTTCTAGATCTAGTTTTAACCCTTTCTCTGTTCTTTTTTTTTTTTCAAATTTCAATATCTACTGAATATTCATAGGTAAAATAACATTATAGCCAGTTTAGAAAGTAAAGATACAGAACTATCGAATTCCATTAGCGAACACAGCAGACCCTGATCAGACAGCTCCTATAGGAGCCTTCTGATCTGGGTCTACTCTGTTTGCAAATGCGTGAAAAGGCGTTAATATGAGGGAAAGGGTTAAAAGAAATCATCGGGTTGGTTTCCCAAATTCAATCCTGTAACATAATGTAAGACCTTTCATTTTGCCATTAGGGTGTATCCATACATTACGGTAACACGAGATTCCAGACATGCTGGAAGGAGTTTCATGTAACCCTTCTTTAGGATGGATACATTAATGTGACATGATTTTCCTGTTATGTTGTAAGGAATTTCATGTTAGATCTAACCCTTATTTAGTGTAGATACATTAATGTGACATGCGAATCCTGTTACGCTGTAAGGAGTTTCATGTATCCCCTTCTTTAGGATGGCTACATTAAGGTGACATGAGATTCCTGACATGCTGGAAGGAGTTTCATGTTACCCATTTCTTTAACGTTGTGTCCTGTGATTCCTGTCCTGCTGTAAGGGTTTCATGTTACCCCTTTATTAGCTTTTACCTGCTGTACAAGGAGTTTCATGTTACCTATTCTTTAGATTGGATACATTAAGGTGACATGAGCTTCCTGTCATGCTGTAAGGAGTTCCATGTTGCCCCCTATTTAGGGTAGATACATTAAGGTGTCATGAGATTCCTGTTACGCTGTAAGGAGTTTCATGTAATACCTTCTTTAGGATGGCTACATTAACCCTTTCCCTCTGTTCTATATTTATTACAAAGTTCAATACCTACTGAATATTCTTTGACAAAATAGCCATATTGAAACATGGAATGTGGAACACTGTAGCTATTTTAGAAAGTAAAGAAACATACATATCAAATTCTATTGGCAAACAGAGTATACCCTGATCAGACGGCTCCTCTAGGAGCGGTCTGATCTGGGTCTACTCTGTTTGCAAATGCGCGAAAACACGCTTTTATGAGGGAAAGGGTTAAGGTGAAATGAGATTCCTGACATGCTGGAGGGAATTTCATGTTACCCACTTCTATAGCCTTGCTTCATTAAGGTGACATGAGATTTCTGACCTGCTGTAAGAGGTTTCATGTTACCCTTTCTTTAGGATGGATACATTAAGGTGAAACGAGATTCCTGACTTGCTGGTAGTAGTTTCATGTAACCCTTTCATTAGCGTTTACCTGTTATACAATGAGTTTCATGTTACCCTTCTGTAAGGTGGATACATTAAGGTGACATGAGATCCCTGTCATGCTGTAAGGCTTTTCATGTTACCCTTTATTTAGGGTAGATTCATTAAAATGACATGAGATTCCTGTTACGCTGTAAGGAGTTTCATGTTACCTATGTCTTTAGCTTTGATTCATTAAGGTGACATGAGATTCCTGACCTGCTTTAAGGAGTTTCATGTTACCGTTTCATTAGCCTTTACCTGCTGTACAAGGAATTTTATGTTACCCTTATGTAAGGTGGATACATTAAGGTGACATGAGCTTCCTGTCTTGCTTTAAGGAGTTTCATGTAACCCCTTCTTAAGGGTTGATACATAAAAATGACACGAGCTTCCTGACATGCTGGAAGGAGTTTCATGTTACACACTTTTTAGCTATGATTAATTAAGGTGACATGAGAATCCTGACCTGCTGTATTGGAGTTTCATGTTACCCCTTCTTTAGCTTTGATACATTAAGGTGACATGAGATTCCTGTTGCGTTGTAAGGAGTATCATGTTACCCTTTAATTAGGGTAGATACATTCAGGTGACATGAGATTCCTGCTACGCTGTAAGGAGTTTCATGTTACCTACTTCTTTAGCTTTGATTCATTAAGGTGACATGAGCTTCCTGTCATGCTGTAAGGATTTTCATGTTACCCTTCTATAAGGTGGATACATTAAGGTGACATGAGATCCCTGTCATGCTGTAAGGCTTCTCATGTTACCCCTTATTCAGGGTAGATTCATTAAAATGACATGAGATTCCTGTTACGCTGTAAGGAGTTTCGTGTTACCTACGTCTTTAGCTTTGATTCATTAAGGTAACATGAGATTCCTGACCTGCTTTAAGGAGTTTCATGTTACCGTTTCATTAGCTTTTACCTGCTGTACAAGGAATTCTATGTTACCCTTATGTAAGGTGGATACATTAAGGTGACATGAGCTTCCTGTCTTGCTTTAAGGAGTTTCATGTAACCCCTTCTTAAGGGTGGATACATAAAAATGACACGAGATTCCTGACATGCTGGAAGGAGTTTCATGTTACACACTTTTTAGCTATGATTAAATAAGGTGACATGAGAATCCTGACCTGCTGTATTGGAGTTTCATGTTACCCCTTCTTTAGCTTTGATACATTAAGGTGACATGAGATTCCTGTTGCGTTGTAAGGAGTTTCATGTTACCCTTTAATTAGGGTAAATACATTAAGGTGACATGATAATCCCGCTACGCTGTAAGGAGTATCATGTTACCTACTTCTTTAGCTTTGATTCATTAAGATGACATGAGCTTCCTGTCATGCTGTAAGGATTTTCATGTTACCCTTCTGTAAGGTGGATACATTAAGGTGACATGAGCTCCCGGTCATGCTGTAAGGAGTTTCATGTTACCCTTCTTTATGGTGGATGCATTTAGGTGACATGAGCTTCCTGTCATGCTGCGTGGAGTTTCATGTAACCCCTTCTTTAACTTTGATACATTAAGGTGACATGAGATTCCTGTTACGCTGTAAGGAGTTTCATGTAAACCATTTTTAGGGGGGATACATTAAGGTGACCTGGGATTCCTGTTACACTGTAAGGAGTTTCATGTAACCACTTCTTTAGGGTGGATACATTAAGGTGACATGATACCCCTGTTACGCTGTGAGTTACATATTACCCCATCCTTAGGGTGGATACATTTAAGTGACCTAAGATTTCTGTTACGCTGTAACGAGTGTCATGTAATTGAAAAAATAGTAAAGTCTAGCAGGAAAAGACCCCTTCTTTATGATGGATATATTAAGGTAACACGAGATTCCTGACATGCTGGAAGGAGTTTCATGTAACCCCATTCTTAAGGGTGGATACATAAAAATGACACGAGATTCCTGACATGCTGGAAGGAGTTTCATGTTACCCACTTTTTAGCTATAATTAATTAAGGTTACATGAGAATCCTGACCTGCTGTATTGGAGTTTCATGTTACCCCTTCTTTAGCTTTGATACATTAAGGTGACATGAGATTCCTGTTACGCTGTAAGGAGTTTCATGTAAACCATTCTTTAGGGTGGATACATTAAGGTGACATGATAATCCCGCTGCGCTGTAAGGAATCTCATGTTACCCCGTCTTTTAGATGGATACATTGAGGTGACATTAAGGTGACATTCCTGTACGCTGTAAGGAGTTTCATGTAACCCCTTACGTACATTAAGATGACAGGAGCTTCCTGTTAGACTGTAAGAAGTTAATTGTTACCCCTTCTTTAGCTTTGATACATTAAGGTAACATGAGATTCTGTTACGCTGTAAGGAGTTTCATGTAAACCATTTTAGGGGAGATACATTAAGGTGACCTGGGATTCCTGTTACACTGTAAGGAGTTTCATGTAACCACTTCTTTAGGGTGTATACATTAAGGTGACATGATACTTCTGTTACGCTGTATGGAGTTTGATGTTATCCCCTTTTTAGGGTTAATACATTAAGGTGACCTGACATTCCTATTAAGATGAAAGAATTTTCATATTACCACTTCTTTAGGGTGGATACATTAAGGTGACATGACATTCCCGCTGCGCTGTAAGGAATCTCATGTTACTCCGTCTTTAGGATGGATACATTAAGGTGACATGATATTCCTGTTACGCTGTAAGGTGTTTCGTGTTACCCCTTCTTTAGGGTGGATACATGAAAATGACAGGAGCTTCCTGTTAGGCTGTAAGAAGTTTATTGTTACTCCTTCTTTAGGGTAGATACATTTAGGTGACATTTGTGAGATTTTCTTTTGAATCTTATATATTCATGATATGATCTCAAGAGAACATTTATAACGCATCAGAAAAATGACGACTGTTTCTTTTTCATTAACAGATGCAGTGTACAAAGTGTGACAGATCCTTTCACAAAAAGTCATTGTGTTGGAGAGCAACTGGTAAAGTCCGGAATGCAGACAAAATCATTTGTTTGTGCTGCTTGTTTGCAGGACATGGGTACAGCATTGTAGTTTCTCTTGTATTGGCCATTAATAATTAAATTGTAGCAATTCCCCACTTGTTTTTCTTATTTGTATGTACAGTACTCCATCTCTTTTACGACATACTTGTAGATAAGAATGGTCACCGGTAAAAAAGTAATACAGAGAGCTCCTGAAGAATATGTCTGCATTACTTTTGTCCAGCATTAAGCTATCCTATGTTTTAACACATTCCCTCTTAGTGTCACATTTTGGTGCGTCTGTAAAAGTCACATGTTGAAACCATTGTGACAAACAGAGCACTTGCTCCTATGGAGCAAATGCTCTATTTTTCACAATGGTTTCAAAACTACACAATTCTAAAATTCCCCTTTTCCATAGTTAATACTCCTTTTCGGTAGATTTATTCAAAGAGGTTAGGTCTAAAACAAATCTAAGAGAGAACGAGCTAAACAACCACCTACATTAACCCGTTCATTCATACAAGTGTTTTCGTGCTCCTCTATCTAATCCTCCATATAGGTACCACTAATCAAACATGATGTTGAATAAAAGTGGCAGCTTAAAGCAAAATAAAAGTAAAGCAGAAAGCACCCTAATGAACTTTCTGTTTTACTTGGTGGACAACTTTAGTGCTAAGAACATTTCACCAAACTGTCTTTGCTAGAACAACAGCAGAAGCATTCTATGAATATTTCAATTCACACTATGGTGTACTTAGTAGGCTACATTCTGTTTAAGTCCAGGACAACATGTTATTCCAGCTATGATGGCATGTTTTAGCAGCTTTACTCTTACAATACTTGAACCGGATATATACATCGTTTGCAAGCAGTGTAGACCCTGATCAGAAGGTCCCTGATGGAGCCCGCTAATCAAGATCTGCACTGTTGTCGTACTTATAAATATTTTGAGAACAAATTTCTCAAGAGTAAATGTAAACTGGTCAAGAAAATGGGTGAGTCCATTTGAAATTCAGCATTTTAAATGTACTATTCTTAACATGCTTGGAACTTTGAACCCGGAAATGAAGTCATTCTGTAGCTGGCTCCAGTATATTGCTTCCATGGTGTACTCATACATCAATACAGGGGGACCTCCATGGCCATAATAAGCTGGACGTCGCGATATGACTAAAATACGAGTGTTAAAAGTAACTTGAAATCATAAAAAATCTAATCAAATACAACACAAGGTATGTTTCATATTTGAAATAATGTTTGAAAGGATTTACGGTTGTATCGTCGACGCTCCCGTTCGTCGACTTTGATTTATATAGTAAATTCTGAAGGGTGGTGATCCCCCGAAAGCAAAAATTGCAACACAAAAAGAGAAAATTGCAGACTCGGTTTTATTGAGTCTGATCGTGAGCAGTAATTGAATGTGCAACACTGCTCACGCCCCTAGCGTGATTTATTTATATTTTGATTTATATAGTAAACCTAAAATCGTTTCGTAGACCTTATCACTATATAGGGATTTGGCTTGCTCACTTATGTCGCGGCTATGCCTTTGTTGATGGCTGGTCAAAGAGGCATGTGCTTGCAATTATTGCAGACGTCCTGTCAATATAAAACATTTGTTTATAGTTTAGTCCTAGATCGCGTTATACTTTTTTTAAATAAGAACAAAAAAGACCCCCTACAACACACACACACACACACACACACACATGTAGTTTATGTACGATTGTAGAAAGATAGATGATTTTGGCTAATATTCTGTAATATTGATAACATGTAATAAATTAGTTTTGCATTTTCATACGTAAGTATTGTCCAGTTTGAGGAACTTTAATACGAATGTAAAACTTTTTGATTATGATCAGACACCGAGTAACTCTTGATCATTACACTATCAACAGGACACATCTAATAAATAAAATGTCGAATTATCAAGAGATCAAGTTCTTCTCTGTCAAGCAAGGCTACACTTGCTAACAATTTGGATCAAAGTCAGAAGCAAAGCAACAGGTTCAAAGGTCATAAATCTTTTGAGCTGAGTCTGAGATCGTACTCAAGCATTTACTCAAATCTGACCAATCAAAAACTTGAGAACGATCTCAGACTCAGCTCAAAAGATTTATAATATTTGAACATCGAATCTAAACAGGGGTAACTTGACGTTTATTGAATTATGTAAGGCATCTCTTGTCACATTAATGTGTCAAAACTTAAGAAGGGGTAACATGAAACTCCTTAAAGCATTTCAGAAATCCCATGTCACCTAAAGGTATATCCGCTAAAGATGTGGTAACATAAAAATCCTTATGACATACCAGGAAGCTCATGCCACTTTAATGTATCAAAGCTTAAGAAGGGATATCCCTAAGTTCCTTACATTATGTCAGGAACAACATGTTACCTTAATGTATCAAGGCTAAAACGAGATAACATGCAACTCCTTACAGGATTTCAGGGATTTTAAGTCACCTTAATGTTTCAACACTATTTGGGTGACATGAAACTCATTACATCGTGTCAGGAATCTCATGTCACCTTAGACATGTATCAACGCTAAAAAAGGGCACCATGAAACTCCTTACAGCATATTTAAATCCCATGTCACCTTACTGTGACATGAAACTAGCACTTTTATGTATCAAAGCTAAAGAAAGAGTAACATGAAATTCCTTACCACACGGCAGGATTCTCGTGTCATCTTAACTTATCAAAGCTAAAGAATGTGTAAATTTTAACTCATTATATCATGTCAGGAATCCCACGTCGTCTTAATATCAAAGCTTCGGAAAGGCAAACACGTAAATGCGTCCAGCATATCAGGAGCCTCATGTCTCTTCCATGTGTCAAAACTAAAAAAGGGGTAACATGAAACTCCTCATAGAATGACAGGAATATTATGTTCACTAAAGAATGAGTACTTTGAATCTACACTCCTTAGAGCGCGTCAGGAATTTCATGTCACCTTAATGTATCACTGCTAAAGACGTAGTGATATGGAACTCATTATAACATAGGAACCTCGTGTCAGTTTAATGCATTCAATCTAAAGAAGGGATAACATGACACCCCTTACAACTAGTCACTTTAAGTTAGCAAAGCTAAAGAAGGTGTAATTTGAAACGCATTACACCATGCCAGGAATATCATGTTACTTTATCGTATCAAAGCATAGAAAGAGTAACTCGAAACTCCTCACAGCATGTCAGGATTCTCATGTCATCTTAATGTAACATAGCTAAAGGAATGATAAATTTATACTCCTTACAGCATGTCAGGAATCTCATGTCACCTAAATATATTAAGGCTAAAAAGGGTACCATGAACCTCCTTACAGCATATCAGGAAGCTCATGTCACCTTATTGTTTCAACAGTAAAACGGGTGACATGAAACTTCTTACAGCATGTCAGGACTCTGATTACGCCTTAATGTATCAACGCTAAAGACGTGGTAATATGAATATCCTTACAACATATCAGAATCATCATGTCACTTTAACATATCAAAGCTAAAGAAATGGTTACTTTAAACTCCTTATAACATGTCAGGAAATCCATGTCACTTAAATGAATTAAAGCTAAAGAAGTGGTTACATGCATTACAGTATTTCAGGAATCTCATCTCACCTTAATATATCAAGGCAACACATGTACTTACACGAAATTCATTACAGCATGCCAGGAATCTCATGTCACCTTAATGTTTGGAAACAAAAAAGGGTAATATGAAATTCCTTTCATATGTCAAAGCTTAAGATTGAGTAACGTGAAACTCCTAACAGCATGTCAGGAATCACATGTCACCTTAAGGTATTGGCGATAAAAAGAGATAACATGCAAATCCGCACAGCATGTCAGGACTCTCGTGTCACTTTTAAATATCAAAGCTAAAGATAGGGTAACATGAAACTCCTTACAGAATATCAGGAATCTCATGTCACCTTACTGTTTCAACGCTAAAGACGTGGTAATAAAAAAGTACCTAGTTATGGTCTACTTTCAGTCCGAATGACCGCTCAGTCGACTGTACATTTACTCCCCTGGTCATTGAGTCACTGGCCTACAATATTGAGCACTGCTAACATATGGCGTAATCATGCAGCCGCAGTATCGGCAAGTGACCTTCACAGGTTCCCATTTTAACCCCTGGGTGGAGAGGATTTGCGTGTAGGAGACACGGGAAAGAGTCTGAAAATTCCGGGTGGGACCGGGATTTGAACCCCGGACCTCCTGACTGATAGTCAAGCACATTAGCAATAGACCACCGCCATCCTAACATGAGACGCCTTACAACATCATCTCACTTTGAGGTATCAAAGCTAAAGAAAAGTAATCATAAAACTCTTTAAAACACGGCAGGAAATTCATGTCACTTAAATGTACCAAAGCTAAAGAAGTGGTTACATGAAACTCCTTACAGCATGTCCGAAATCTAATATCACCTTAATATATCAAGGGCTTCAAGGCAAAACATGAAGTTGCACGACATTCCTCACAGTATGTAAGGAATCTCATGTAACCTTAATGTTTCGAAACAAAAAAGGGTAACATAAAATTCCTTTTAGCATGTCAGTTATCTCATTTTACTTTACTATATCACCGCGAAAGACGTGGTCAAATAAAACTCTTTATAACATTTTTATAAGGAACCTCATTTGAAACTCCTAGCAACATGTCCGGAATCACATGTCATCTTAACGTATCAACCCTATAAAGAGGTACATGAAACTCCATACAGCATTCAGAACTCTCGTGTCACTTTTTTGTATAAAGAAAGGGTAACATGAAACTCCTTACAACACGTCAGGAATATCATGTCACCTTAAGTTATCAAAGCTAAAGGGGGTATAAATTTTAACTCATGACATCATGCCAGGAATTTCATGTCCTATTAATATAAAAGCTTAAAAAGGGGTTACATAAAACTGCGTCCAGCATGTCAGGAATCTCACGCCGCTTTAACTAGTCACAGCTACAATTTGAAATTCGTTACATCATGTCATCTTAATACATGTATATCAAAGCTACAGAAAGGGTAACATGAAAATCCTTACAATGTCAGGAATCTGATATCACCTTAATGTATCAATGCTAAAATGGGGTAACATGAAACACCTTACAACATGTCAGGAATCTCATGTCTTTTTAACGTATTAAATATACAGAAGAGTGACATGAAACTCCTTACGGCGTGCCAGGAATCTCATTTCACCTTAATATAACAATGCTTAAGACGTGGAAACATGAAACTCCTTACAGCATGTCAGGAATCGCATACATCACCTTAATGTGACAAAGCTAAATACGTGGTAACATGAAACTCCATATGAAATAGCAAGAACATCATATCACTTAAATGTTTTTAAATAAAAGAAAGGGTAACATGAAAATCCGTCCATTATGTCAGGAATTTCATGTCATCTCCTTACAACACATCAGAGCTCTCATGTCACTTTAATATATCAAAGCTAACGAAGAGATAACATGAAATTCCTTTCAGTATGTCAGGAATCTCATGCAACCTTAACGCATCAAAGCTGAAGAAGAGGTGACATGAAACTCCTTACAGCGTTTCAGGAATATCATGTCACTTTCGTGTAGCAAATCTACCAAAGCATCATTATCATAGAATTGCATTGGATTTATCAACAATGAAGTAGATTATTTTCTAATATTCACAAAAAAACCACATCTTAAACATATTTTCAGTATATTTTCTTTATTGGTCATAGTATATTTGCTGTGCACATCACCTAAAGCTTTTTATTAGACTTGCAGTATTTTTAGATAAAGGGGAATTCCAGTTCTATTTTTAGATGCACCACACAAACTGATGACGTAAAACAGAGGGTACACGAAACACCGTCGATCTAGCCCCTCCCCAAGAAAATATTATTCTTTGTCAACTGCGTAACAACGCTAGTTCACTCAATAAGCATCTTTTTAACCATTTTCTATCAGAATCGCCCTCGTGCCCAAATTGCACGGACATACCCGAAGATAATTACCACTTCTTCTTTGTCTGTTCATCATTCACTGTACATAGACGAAACATGCTTACAGCATTGAGGGAAATGCCCGAATTAGGGGAGGTAACCCTAAATACACTATTGTTCGGAGGCAGCGGTCTGAGCGTGGAGTCTTTAGAAGCACTTAATGATATAGTGCATACATATATCAGGAGTACCAGGAGATTTGACTGAGAAAGTTGACTACTTTGTTAAAAAAAAAAAAAAAAGATTGATGAAACGTTCAACTACATATTCATTACACTTTAATTGCTTTACATTGAACTATATAATGATTAAGGTAATAAATCTGTATTACCGGACCCGGTTTCAAAATCACTAAACTTTTATTTTAAGTTGGAAGCTATGTATTATAGATTGTATCTCAATCGTATATAGGCGTATATACTGCGTATATGTACATACAATCCTAAAAAGCCGCTGTGCTAAGTTAATTAGAATGATCGGTTCATAATCGAAATTTGTTCCAATCAACGTTGGGGAAATGGATTGATCTAATTAGTGATTGTGCAATCGGACCCAGGTAATACTGACTGATTGTTATTTAATAAGACCATTGCATATGTATATATGAACGATGTAATTACTTACATGTTAATCGCTGCATATATTTATATATTTCTAGCATGTACGACATGTAATTACCTTGTACCACTGGAGAGGACTTACATAGGCTATGCCTGTTGTCCAATCCGTTTCTTTATTGAATAAAATATTGTTGAAATCAACAACCGCGACGGCAAATACAGTGGTAAAGTGCATGTATAACGAAAACATTTAAGTGAACAAACTGTATCCACCTATCGCTAGTGTACTCAATGATTGAGCTGCAAACAGAGTAACTGTAGAAAAGTAATAAAGGGTACGACAAAAACGAAATAGTACAGATATCCGACGTTCTCCTTCCATTTTTGGTTTAAGACCGTCTTCATAGAATACTAAACCTTTCTTGTCGGCGTACATGCAAAGAGGCCAGCGTGATTGCCAGCTGTAAAAGGGTTGACAACCAAACATGCAGTATGTTGTAGTACTACAGGATCATATCCCTTTTTGATGAATTATTTTTAACCTATTTGATGAACAAAGTGAGAAAATGGGTATGTCCAATAATTTTACGAAGTTTGTAAATCACGCACCATAAAAATTCAGGATGTGAAACACCGTGTCGCAAACTTAGCCAAATAGTTTAGATCCATATCAAACTGCTTTTGAAGGAGCAGCTTGATGAAGATCTACACAGTTTGCTGCTCTGCATTTAATTTAAATTTTCTGAATAGTGCCTAATTGACTTTGGCTGCTTTACAAACAGGTGGAGAGGGAAGATTTGGTGTTTCAATACGGTATTTACTGCAAATTGGAAGCAACATGTGCTATAAACCTCTCCCTAATCAATATTTATGTATGTATTAATCACTTTATGAAACAGCTTGAATTTAGAGATGAAACACATGTAACTCTTTTGCACTAAGGCGTTACTTACCAGTGAGATATGCCATGGTTTTGAAGAAAGCATCTATCTTCAGTGACATACTTATTAACCAGCATTTTAGTAAAGAAGAAATTAGATTCCATCACTCTGCCTGCAACACTTTTTGAGTTTAACCCCTTTGTTCTGATTTTCGTCACACTTTCATTTTTTGGCTGTCATGTCTTAACTAATCTCTATAGAGTTTTCAAATTTCACATGTGTCTTCCTATCTTTGAGGATCATTGATGTAACTCATTGATGTTCATCACTCTACATGCAATACTTTTTGAGTTATTCCCCATTGTTCTTATTTCGTCACACTTTCTGTTTTGGCTGTCATTTCTAAACTAATCAATATAGAGCTTAAAAGTTTCACATGTGTCTTACCCTCATTGAGGACCATTGTGACCATTGATCACTGTGCATGCAGTACTTTTTGAGTTATTCCCCTTTGTTCGAATTTTGGCACTCCAGCATATTAACCGTTTTAATGTCAGTTGCGAGCAAGTGGCACATGTGTTCCTCCGAACACTCTTGTTTGTAGTAAATGTGATTTTGTTTAGATTTATTCAGAGAGCTTGCCACATATGAGTCAAATGTCTGCAATGTAAACCACTCTGCAATTTCTCTGGTTTCAGGGGTTATGCCAAGGATCATGTCTGCAAGTTCACTGCTGTGATACCCACCAATGTGTTTGGTCCCCATGATAATTTTGACCTGGAAGATGGCCATGTACTTCCAGGGCTTATCAACAAGGCCTACTATGCCATAAGTAAGAATGGTTGATTTTGTCGAGATTTTTGAGCGGCTAGCTGTCTATTTTCACTTTTGTTCTAGTTTTCCACCAATCAGAAACTATGTTGCATTGTAATTTGCATATGACCTACTAGTATTTTCTAGTAAACCGTATTTTCATTAGTTAATCCCTTGACTGGCATACAGCTTTTTTTATAATGCCTCTACACATGGCCAAACTGAATGTAGGACGTTCGGCTAGGAAGTTTCGCCCCGGATGTTTCGGCCCAGGACGTTTTGGCCATCTTTTTATTCGGCCTAGGACGTTTCGGCAAAAATTGAAAAATTGTATTAAAAAGCAAAAATTGAATAATCAAAATCATTAAATAACTATCTATATGTTAAATATTGATATGTGGTCCATTTTTTTTGGTTTATACATATCAGGATATTAGCTAAGCAGGTGATGTTCTAATTTACCAACACTATTTGAATGTCAGTGTAGGGAGATAAACAACTAGTTAAAAACTATTTTTTCCGCAGTCAAAGTGCAATTAGTGTTGAATCAAACACATACAGTAGAACCCCTCTAATGCGACCACTTAATAGATACAAATGGTTGTCTTTACAAGCAGGTGGTTGCTTAATGTAGGGCACAAGTAATGCAGAAAGCTCCTAGAGGAGCTTTCTGCATTACTTCTGTCCTGCATTAAGCTACCGCCTGCATCTAGCACCCAGAATTATACCTCTTTTAGGTGGTCGCATTAGCGGAACTTTACTGTATAAGAAGAAAATGACTATGCGTTTATAAAACACATTTCTGCATTAAGAGTTTTGGGCGGCCATTTTGTTTTCCGCCATTTTAGCTTAACCCTCGGGATACAACTTTGAATGCACTAAAGGATATTCAGCTTTAATAAAGTGTCTTCCATTGGTGGTTTGTACATTTGAACAGAACATTTTAGTGTTACGCCAAGATTTTTGATGTAGTTTATCCTTGTGTGGCTGGAAATAGTGTTCGTTGGCGGCCATTTTGTTTTCAGCCATTTTGTACCTTAAATACGTAATATACAGCTTGGCAAACGGCATATTCGGATTTTTTCACATTCAAATTACGTAAAAACAACTGTTTGCTAACTTTGTTTGCAGCTCAATCATTGAGTACACTAGCGATAGGTGGATACAGTATGTTCACTTAAATGTTTTCGTTATACATGCACTTTACCACTGTATTTGCCGTCGCGGTTATTGTAGATTAGTCGGAGAGGGGATACGTTTATTTACACTGTTTGTCCTTTAGGGTGGGGATGGAATAAGTGTGAGGTTGGACGCCCATAAACCGGTTTAACCCCCCAGTGACTTTTGTCACTGACCGTTCCAAGGCGGTACTTCCATCTTCCTCCTATTGTATGCTTGTTTTGTCTTTGTGCGTCTCTTGTTGTTTTTATAGTTATGTACATTTGCTGTTTCCTTGTGTTGCTGTTCGGGCGACTGTTCGTTCTGTATGTGGTGTTTCCTGCATGACTCATTTTTGTACTTTTAACACGAAATGCCTAGTGGTGTCAGAATTTTCCGAATTCCGCCTAGCTAGTCTAGTCGGATTTCTAGAAATTGTGAAAAATGAAAGAGCAGTAGGCATTTCGTGTTAAAAGTTGGCAAACAATTGTTTTTACATAATCTGGGTGTGCTGAATCCGAACATGCTGTTTGCCAAGCTGTATCTTCCATATTTAACTGGTGAAATGGTTTCCGATCAATAACTGTTCAAGGGTTTGGCTTAGGATCTTCAAACTTGCTGTGGTGATTAGTCACCACTAAATGACCCCTATTGTTTTTGAGGTCACTAGATCAAAGGACAGGGTCACCTTGACCTTAACTGGTGAAATGGTTTCCGATGAATTACTTCTCAATGGTTCGGCTTAGGATCTTCAAACTTGCTGCGGTTATTAGTCATGACCACTAGATAACTCCTATTGTTTTTTAGGTCAAAGATCAAGGTCGCCATAACCTTTACTGGTAAAATGGTTTCAGATCAATAACTGATGAATGGTTTGGCTTAGGATCTTCAAACTGGCTGTGGTGATTCGTCGTGACCACTAGATGTCCACTATTGTATTTTAGGTCACAAGGTCAATGGTCAAGGTCACTATGACCTTAACTGTGAAATGGGTTCCGTAACTTCAATAACTGCTCAAGAGTTTGGCTTAGGATCTTTAAACTTGTTGTGATTATTAGTCATGACCACTAGATGGCCCCTATTGTTTTTGAGGTCACTAGATCAAAGGTCAAGGTCACCATGACCTTAACTGGTGAAACGAATTCGGATCAATACCTGCTCAAGGGTTAAGCTTAGGATCTTTAAGCTTGCAGTGATTATTAGTCATGGCCACATGATGACTCCTATTGTTTTGTGAGGTCACTAGATCATGGGATCTGGGGGTATGCATGTTTTACAATTATCTCTTGTTCTCGTTTAAATTGAAATAAACTAAGGAAAACGAAAGAGAAAGAACGTTAGAGTCGAATGGCGCGGAGGGACCAAAACCCGCTCCTATGGTCGGGTTTCCGCCGAACCTGATGACAAAACCAGCGAGTTAAAGGAAGCGCGCATTTCTAGTCTTGTCAAAGTTGTCCAGCGGCTGCAGAAAAATTCGAATATAATTTAGAATATAAGTTATCCCTTTAACGCGCCATGACACGAGTGACTTCGCGAATACTTTTGGCAGCAGTTTGGATCTGGATGATACGTAGGGCAGCCCGATTTGACATTACGATTGTTCTTTTGTGTAGGAAGAGAAAAAAATATACATGTACATATTTATTAAATGCGGCGGATGACCGTTCGCTCAAAGTACTAAGAATAAGTTCAGTAACATACAATTGCGTGGAATCTGTAACCTAAACAAAGTGGCTGGAGAAAACTATCCCTGATTTTGTCGAGTTATATGCTGACAAATATCGCCTGTTGCGTAGTCTATTCCGGGATTCGCGCTTCTATATTCGTAATTGACTTAACCCTTTCCTTCATATCTATAATCGCATTTTCACGCATCAGCAAACAGAGTAGACCCAGATCAGGGTCTGCTCTGTTTGCTAATATAATTTGATATATATGTTCCTGTAGTTTCTAAAATGACCACAATGTTTCATATTCCACATTTCATACATTTCATTATTTTATTATATTTGTTATTCAAGAATTAACTTAAGTAAAATCCGCAATGGGCGGATTCAAGCGTGAATATTTATCAGGTAAAGTGTTAAATCATTGCTAAATGAATGGTGCAAATGACATAATGTCCAGATAAGCTGTGTAAATTTAAACATTTTCAGGAATACCTCCTTTATCTCTCCACCAAACTGTATACTGTGGCCACTCTTCGAGACGATTCTAAAGAGTGGCCACAGTAGGCCTATAGGGATCGGTGAAGAAATGACGATTTTAGTACTTGGGTACCTTTATCTGTAGCTCTGAAATTTATTATTGATGTGTAAGCCGAATGAATTAATCGTTCCCAATTTCGCCAACCGCAGAGAAGTTTACAAGGTTTGCAATCATAACGACATCTGAGCTGTATACGAAAGAAGCGTAAAAATCTAATTTGCTGCAACTCAGCAAAATTTGTTTCAACAAGAAATAATTTTACTGAGAAATAAGAGTTTTCAGTAGATCGGTACGGTGCGTACCTTGTCTATAGTCCATACACACTTTTAGTTTACCTGCGTTATTTTAACCTTTTCCCTCATATAAACACCTTCATTTTCCGGTTCCGGTTCTCTTCTGTGCAGTGCCGGTTGATTCGTATGTATTATACCTGTATATCCATTTTGTTACGCAATACATTCGGCGTCACAAATAATTTGGATCATGCTGAGACGTCGAATAACTCGCTGTCTCACTAAACTACATCCAAACTACTTGCAGCGTTCTAAAACGGCCATAAGAGATTTTGACCGGATTCGGTCCCGTTTCGGTTATGTGGTCAATTTGATTAAGTTCAGTACTCGGTATCTGTATAAAATATGCCTGCATCAGCACACCGTGAGTGTTTGTATTAAACGAACTCATGTAAAGTCTCCAAATTAAAAGAGGAGCAGTGTGAACCCTTATCCAGCTATGAAAGTCTGCGCATGGGCAATCTCTCGTATGCTTCATTTTAAAGCTCCACAAAATGACTTTTTTGTAGAACTAACAAAAGAGAGACTGGGTGTCAAACAGCTTCGAGCCGGGCGAGACGCCGAGTCACTCGGTGTGTCATCAGGATCCAAGCTGTTTGCATATGGCATATTGGCAGGGTAAGGGTTAATATCCGATCGCTATGCAGTGCAGCAAACCACCCCCGTATTTCGGTTTATAATAACATGTACTTGATTCCTGGAATTTTCCCGTTTCTTGTCTTGTTCTTACAATAAATATACTTTTCAGGTTTGTTTGAGTCGGTTTGATATCGATTCTACGTGTGTTAGGTTACCGATATGTCGCGATTGTTTGAGTTTCGTTTTCAATGATGTGAGCCACCCGACTGTTATACCCCCACCCCACCCCAACACAGACAGACAGATACACCAGTCCTGCTACAATTCAATCCTGACGTCTTCATAATTATAAAAAAATTAACATGCTGGCTAAAGTTAATCAGTATCATACGTTCACCTATCCTGATCATCTAGGAAATTTTTCAACGGGGTTCTTTTGTACGTGTGTTTTTCTTTTTCATGTATGGGCAGGGCCGTTATTTAACGAACTGGCTCATTTCCTAACGTTAAAACTTGACCTGTCTGTCGTGGAATAAAGACCCGCTGCGTCATTTTTCAACAGGATCAACATTTTATGTAACACCGGTGTTCCCCAAGGGGATCTGTACTCGGCCCGTTGCTCATTTAAGTGTATGTCAATGATATACAGTAAAAACTCGATACTACGAAAACTAAAATACGTACCATTATTGATATTTAACACTTGTGGCAGCTTAATGCAGGGCAAAAGTCATGCAGAAAGCTCCTCTAGTATTTCGTAGTATCGAGTTTGAACTGTAGTTTATGAATTATTAAGTGTTACTCGGCTTTTTGCTGATTATACTTCCATTTCTTCTACATTAAGGAACAAAGTTGATATTGAAGGTATTCTAAATCACGACTTTAATCAAATTTATGCATGGTCCAGGCACTGGATTGTTGATTTTAATCCAAACACATTGTTCTTTACAATCCAGTAACATTTGTTGACCAACATAAACATTTAGGGCTCACATTCAGCAATAATGGAAAATGGCATTGTCATATTAACAACATAGTTACATCGGCTTCTAGGGCTTTGGTCCTGTTAAGAAAAGTTAAATTATATGTAAAAAGAAGTTGTCATGTCCTTCCTACGACCATTATTAGAATACATATCTAGCACGAAATCAATTATGAATAAACGAAGCCTGCGAATGTGGAGCTGAGAAAGAGGATACAGAGTGTTTCTTTTTCAAATGTCACAAATATTCAAATGCCAGACGAAAATGTTTCAGTCAACGCGAGGTTTCCTCCCATTAATGCCTAGTTTACATTTGTGGCCGTACGATTCCTTTCTCTGCGATTTTCCTACGATTTTGTTTGGTATCGTAGAAGTCTACGGACTGGGATGATTTTGTCTACATTGTCTACGATCATCGTACGATTATTTGTGTATATTGATCGCTGCTTATCCGTACGGTGACTGAGCGGCGACCGTACGGAGATCGTGCGATCTCCGTGCAGTCATCGTGCGGTCTCCGCTTGGATAAGGCAATCGTAGGGAGCCCGTGCGGAGCCCATAAGGAGACCAGCGGGGTTGTTAATGCAGGAAGTGTAAAATGAATGTGTGCCCATCAGAAATATCAAAGCGCCACACGGCCATCGTGTGGTCGCCGTGAGGTTGCCGCAGGATGACCGTGCGATGTCCGTACGATTTCATGGGTATCACACGGACACCGAGCGACAGCCTTGCGGTGATCTTGCGATGACCGTACGGTCGTCGAACGATTATTTTGGCTACATGTACACCGAAAATGCCCGTACGATGCCTGTAACCACGTGTTTACGGGCTGCGGGCTTGCGATTTTTGAAAACCTGTTTTTATGACAAATCGTAGATGCTATGACGCCCGGGAATCCGTAAGAAAATCGTACGGCGACCGTATGGAGACCGTGCGGTTTTGACCTTACGACTAGTCTACGGGCCCCGTTAACTCATCGCTGGGCAAATGTAAACTAGGCATAAGTTGTACAGTAGAACCCCTCTAATGCGACCAGCAAAAAGGGGCATAATTCACAGTGGCAAAGGCATGTGGTAGTTTAATGCAGGACGAGAGTTATGCAGAAAGCTCCTATAGGAGCTTTCTGCATAACTTTTGTCCTGCATTAAGCAGCCATCTGCTTATAAAGACAGCCATGTTTATTCATTTAGTGGTCGCATTAGAGGGGTTTTACTGTAACAAGTTACTTTTTTGGTATTACTGATCTGTCTGTCACTGATGATCTAATTCTTTTCACAGAACTACAAAACCATATAAAGGATACTAAACGATTCAAATAGCGGAACATGTACATTTGCAGATGGTAAACAAATTAATCTGTAACCTAGTTCTAGTGCATGAACACTTTGATAATGGTTTTCTTCTTCTCCTTTCCTCTTCCTCGTCAGTTACTTGACTCTCTGTGTTCTTTAAATCTTACTGAATGGTGCAGTTGTACAGCACTACCAGCACTGACAAAGGTTATACAATGGGGAGGACCTTTACTGGTGTTGTTAGAACTTGTGGTCTAACCCTATTACTTGATTTTGATAGTGGTATAATGTACATACGTATTGTGAGTAATAAAATATGTATAAGCTACGTGTGATTATAACTGTAGCGGGTTGCATGTTTGTTTATAAATGTAGCGGGTTGCATGTGTGTTAACTGTAGCGGGTTTCACGTGTGTTTTTAAATGTAGCGGGTTTCATGTGTGTTTCTATAAAACTGTAGCGGGTTGCGTGTGTGTTTTTATATATAACTGTAGCGGGCTGCATGTATGTTTGTAACTGTAGCGGGTTGCACGTGTGTCTATAACTGTAGCGGGTTGTATGTGTGTTTGTAACTGTGCCGGGTTGCATGTGTGTTTATAGCTGTAGCGGGTTGCATGTGTGTTTATAGCTGTAGCGGGTTGCATGTGTGTTTATAACTGTAGCGGGTTGTAAGTGTGTTTGTAACTGTAACGGGATGCACGTGTGTTTATAGCTGTAGCGGGTTGTATGTGTGTTTATAACTGTAACGGGATGCATGTGTGTTTATAGCTGTAGCGGGTTGTATGTGTGTTTGCAACTGTAGCGGGTTGCATATGTGTCTATAACTGTAGCGGGTTGCATGTGTGTTTATAACTGTAACGGTCTGCATGTGTGTTATAACTGTAGCGGGTTGCATGTGTGTTTGTAACTGTAGTGGGTTGCATATGTGTTTATAACTGTAGCGAGTTGCATGTGTGTTTATAGCTGTAGCGAGTTGCATGTGTGTTTATAGCTGTAGCGGGTTGCATGTGTGTTTATAACTGTAGCGGGTTGTATGTGTGTTTGTAACTGTAGCGGGTTGCATGTGTGTTTATAACTGTAGCGGGTTGCATGTGTGTTTATAGCTATAGCGGGTTGCATGTGTGTTTATAGCTATAGCGGGTTGTAAGTGTGTTTGTAACTGTAACGGGGATGCACGTGTGTTTATAGCTGTAGCGGGTTGTATGTGTGTTTATAACTGTAACGGGATGCATGTGTGTTTATAGCTGTAGCGGGTTGTATGTGTGTGTGTAACTGTAGCGGGATGCATATGTGTCTATAACTGTAGCGGGTTGCATGTGTGTTTATAACTGTAACGGTCTGCATGTGTGTTATAACTGTAGCGGGTTGCACGTGTGTTTGTAACTGTAGTGGGTTGCATATGTGTTTATAACTGTAGCGAGTTGCATGTGTGTTTGTAACTGTAGCGGGTTGCATGTGTGCTTGTAACTGTACCGGGTTGCATGTGTGTTTATATAAAATTGTATCGGGATGCATGTGTGTTTATAACTGTAGCGGGTTGCATGTGTGTTTGTAACTGTAGCAGACTGCATGTGTGTTTGTAACGGTAGCGGGTTGCATGTGTGTTTCTAACTGTAAAGTGATGTATGTGTATTTATAACTGTAGCTGATTGCATGTGTGTTTGTAACTGTAGCGGGTAGCATGTGTGTTTGTAAATGTAGTGGGTTGCACGTGTGTTTGTAAATGTAGCGGGTTGCATGTGTGTTTGTAAATGTAGTGGGTGCATGTGTGTTTGTAAATGTAGTGGGTTGCATGTGTGTGTGTAAATGTAGCGGGTTGCATGTGTGTTACAGCTGTAGTGGGTCTCCGGGGTGCGCCAACATGGTCACGTGACAGATGTAGTGACTCTCACGGTTAAAAACACATTTTTAGTTTTAAGACTCAACATTTGAACCGCACGACATGCTATTAAGGCTGTTTTATTCCGTTTTATCGAATCATTTTTGTAGTGTGTGTGTGTGTGTGTGTGTGTGTGTGTGTGTGTGTGCGTGTGTGCGTGTGTGCGTGTGTGCGTGTGTGCGTGTGCGCGTGTGCGCACGTGTGTGCGTGCGTGCGTGCGTGTGTGTGTGTGTGCGCGCGCGCGTGTGTGCGTTTGCGCTACATACGTTACGAGGTTTAACATATAAATACACAGCAACATACCGAGGTTCTTTGAACTTCCGAGGTACATTTTTCCATTACCTCGAAATGTTAACCCCGGAATGTCTTTGTAAAGTTGAAACAACATATCCCAGCTAAATGTTGACTATACCTCGGAACATAACTGATGTGCATACGTGTGCGATGTGTGTACTTGCACACAGTCATGTTTCATATCTGGGCGTGTCCACAAATTTTGTAGAGCATGCGCTGTTTTAAACGCTTCATCACACGCATGCGTGACTCAACCTTCACTTGCACTGCTCACTACGATAACATACTATAAATAAATACTGTGCGAGGAGATTGCTTCCGAGTCCGAGTATCTGCAACATTGCACTGTGCGAAAACAATATTTATTTGGATAGTACGAGAATAGGTTTGTAGAGACATTGTTTTAAAATAAAACTATTTTAATCACTCCTGAATCTTTAGCAGACAGGTGTTCTGGTAATCGTGCATTCACTCTTTATGTTGCTGGTGTTGGAGCAGAAGACAGGTATTTCGGTCATCGCGCATGTGCTCTATGCGTTACTAGCAGAGGAGCAGCGAGATAAGCACATGTGTGTAATAGCCTATTGGCGCACTTTAAACCATGTTCTGGATAGTATTTATGTTATACCCCTGTTTCTGCATTTAGACGCCGGGTTGTTCGCAATCTTATTTGGATCCAAACTGTCTGCATAAATTTCAAACATTTATGTGTGGTACACTGAAATCTAAGGCGTCAAAAAATGTTATTCAACTGACATATTTCAAAATGCTAAAATATTAGCAAACGCATCGACAACTTTGAGAGAACGCTAGTTTTACCAGTTTTCATGTTTATTTGCTCTCCCCAGCATACTACACACCGGCTTATAGGGGGTGTGTTTAACCCTTTCCCCTTATATATGTTGTTGTTTTTTCGAGATGTTAATACTTACTGAATAT
The DNA here is from genome assembly GCA_963576725.1 of Azorinus chamasolen. Taxonomy (NCBI): domain Eukaryota; kingdom Metazoa; phylum Mollusca; class Bivalvia; order Cardiida; family Solecurtidae; genus Azorinus; species Azorinus chamasolen. Next base: position 12,217,487 of record OY755238.1, on the reverse strand, counting down.
TCATGGCCAAAATGGATATAATGTAATATGGAAGGTGGAACATTATTGCCATATAAGAAACGAAAGAAACAGATCTATTAAATTCCATTAGCAAACAGGGCAGACGCTGATCTCACAGCTCATATAGGAACTGTCTGGTCTGGATCAACTTGGTATGTAAATAAGTTCAAGTGCGTTTATATGAAGGAATAGTAAAACGTATTTAGATGATTCATTTCCGTGTGAGAATAATTGACGATATGAACAAAAGGGATACGACGGTCCCGTATCGCCCACGTGAGAAATGGCAAAACAATGTAAATCTTTGTGGAAAACCTCTAGATGATGTTGGAAGCGAGCCAATATTGACCCTTTGTAGAAACCCTCTAGATGATATTCCGTGCAAAATATTGAAACTCTATGCCTTTCACTTTCGGAATAAAAGCTTTTCCGATGTATTCCACGGGAAATATAGGCAATGATAGAAACTGTAGAATCATATCTATATTATTGGAACAGGAATGCGTATTTATGGAGTAAATGGATAAGTGAGTTTAAGTAATTCTAAGCGATATTATTTATTCCACGACAGTCAATGTAGATTCAGCTCTAACTTTTTTTAAAACAAAACAGCAGATGCTGATCAGACATTTCATGTAAAACGGTTCTATCATGTTTGTTTTTTTAAAATTCAGTGCAAAAGCCATGCATACAATTAAAAATGGGAGCTATCTGCATAACTTTCGTTTTGCATAAAGTCTAACTTGGTGAGGATAGGACAATTGTGAGATTGGGATCCCTATAGTTTTGGTTTAAACTCGGAGTAATTTTGCTACTGACTGTTCCAAGGCGCTACTCCTATCTTTACAATAATTGCATTTATTTTTTGTGTAATTTATAATATTGAAATTGTGCTAACTTCATTTGCCATTTTCATGTGCACTTGTGGGTAATTCTGAGTTTATATATGCAGACTGCCTGTATCGACAGTATATTTTCTTATTTTGATCAACATTGGTCTGATCACTCTTCATAATGCCTTTTGTATTCCATGCATTTGTTTTATATTCAGCCAGATGTCTGAGGATTGAATAATAGCTGTTCAATAAATAATAGTTACACTAAACTACTGTTTTCACCTCCCTTCAGAATTTTTAAAGATGTCCTACGCGCATCCTTCCAGGTCAATTGTGTCAACAGCTAACTGTACGGTTTGAAACTAAGGTACAAAATGAGTCATGCAGGAAACTGCATGTTATATAAAAGTACAAAAATGAGTCAGGCAGGAAACACCACATACAGAACAAACAGTCGCCCGAACAGCAACATGTTTCAACTGCAAACAGACTTAAGAGCTTTGTGAAAAGCATTGCGTAATCTTGCATAAAACTGAAAACGAATCAATCATCGGTGATTTACGATTTATGCCCGCCATTGTCCGGAAAGTGTCGTAGAAATTAAACGTAGAGGCAGAGCATGTAATCGAATGTAAAGAATTCTGACAGCGTCGAAGTCGAGATGCCTTCAGTAAGTTTAGGCCATTTTGAATTTGCCGACCGTTTCTGACAATTTCCGTGAAAATATCCGCGTGGTTTCGTCGTTTACATTTAACCCCCGATTTTAAAGCATTTTGTCATTTTAAAATAAATTTGAGGTTTAAGGGGTCGATCTCATTCTTTTCATCAATCCTATTTGTTTATGCAATTTGGTACATATTTATGCTGTTGAAAAATAAGCGTAGGACATATTTGATATACGTATATATTCAAAGATATATCACTTTACACACTTCGATCGTATCAGCATATAGTGCCGGTTTCAAGTGTTTGTTTTTTCAAATATGAAATAACAGACTTTAATACGTAGGTCACTAACACATTTATATTTGCAACTTAGGGTAAAGAATAACAAGAAACCTGTACAGCGGCAGAGAGAAGCTGAATCGTGCCGTGTTGGTGTATATCAGAGTGGATTTGAAATCAGGTGCATTAATCATTATATTGGTCAGTAAATAAAAATGAATATCATAAGGTTTATATCCTAGTCGCTCTTATAATCGACGAACAATCTATTGAACGATAAAGGCAAATCGCAGTCGTTTTGCGGAAACTGTAGGAAAATAAGTTGATTTGCTTCAACTGCGCTTATACTAGTGGTTGCGTACAGGGCAATGTACTATACAATAATAATGAGCTTCTTAGAACGGTTTTCGCTTAGAAATAGTGGTATTTTGTTTCGATGACTTGTCAAAAGCATAGCACGTAAGACGAGTAATTAATTCAAATATAATATATACTGAATAGATTTTGATACGCCCACCTAATAAAGGTGGGCGTATGTTGTTGTGGCCCTGTCCGTCAGTCCGTTCGTTCGTTCGTTCGTTCGACCGTCAACATTTTGTTTGTCCACTGTTTTCTGGGAAAACTATTTGACAGATATTAATGAAAATTCATACAAATGTTAAATGCATGAAAATCTGAAGCTGAGTTGATTCTGAGGTTCATTTGATTTTTCATTTCAGAGTTATGGCCCTTGTCCTTAAAATATGCAAATAGTTTGTCCGCTGTTTTCTGGGAAAACTATTTGACAGATATTAATGAAACTTCACACAAATGTTTAATGCATCAAGATCTGAAGCTGAGTCGAATCTGATGTTAATTTGATTTGTCGTTTTGGAGTTATGGCCCTTTTACTTAAAAACTAATGCAAATACATGCAAATAGTTTGTCCGCTGTTTTCTGGGAAAACTATTTTAGAGATATTAATGAAACTTCACAAAATGTTTAATTCATCAAGATCTGAAGCTGAGTTAATTCTGAGGTTCATTTGATTTTTCATTTCAGAGTTATGGCCATTGTCCTTAAAAAATATGCAAATAGTTTGTCCGCTGTTTTCTGGGAAAACTATTTGAGAGATATTAATAAACCTTCACACCAATGTTTAATGCATTGAGGTCTGAAGCTGAGTTGATTCTGAGGTTCATTTGATTTGTCGTTTCGGAGTTATGGCCCTTTTACTTAAAAACAATGCAGATACATGCAAATAGTTTGTCCGCTGTTTTCTGGGAAAACTATTTGACAGATATTAATGACACTTCACACAAATGTTTTATGCATCAAGATCTGAAGCTGAGTTGATTCTGAGGTTCATTTGATTTTTCATTTCAGAGTTATGGCCCTTGTCCTTAAAAAATATGCAAATTGTTTGTCCGCTGTTTTCTGGATAAACTATTTGAGAGATATTAATAAAACTTCACACAAATGTTTATTGCATCAAGATCTGAAGCTGACTTGATTCTGAGGTTTATTTGAATTGTCATTTCAGAGTTATGGCCCTTTTACTTAAAAAATAATGCAAATACATGCAAATAGTTTGTCCGCTGTTTTCTGGGAAAACTATTTGACAGATATTAATGAAACTTCACACAAATGTTTTATGCATTAAGATCTGAAGCTGAGTTGATTCTGAGGTTCATTTGATTTTTCATTTCAGAGTTATGGCCCTTGTCCTTAAAAAATATGCAAATTGTTTGTCCGCTGTTTTCTGGAAAAACTATTTGAGAGATATTAATAAAACTTCACACAAATGTTTATTGCATCAAGATCTGAAGCTGAGTTGATTCTGAGGTTTATTTGAATTGTCATTTCAGAGTTATGGCCCTTTTACTTAAAAAATAATGCAAATACATGCAAATAGTTTGTCCGCTGTTTTCTGGGAAAACTATTTGACAGATATTAATGAAACTTCACACAAATGTTTGATGCATTAAGATCTGAAGCTGAGTTGATTCTGAGGTTCATTTGATTTTTCATTTCAGAGTTATGGCCCTTGTCCTTAAAAAATATGCAAATTGTTTGTCCGCTGTTGACAAAACTATTGTCTGGGAAAACTATTTGAGAGATATTAATGAAACCTCACACAAATATTTAATGCATCAAGATCTGAAACTGAATTGATACTGAGGATCATTTGGTCTTTGGTTTCAGAGTAATGGCCCTTGTCCTTAAAAAATAATGCAAATACTTTGTCGGCTGTTTTTTGGGAAAATTATTTGAGAGATATTAATGAAACTTCAAAAAAATGTTTAATGCATCAAGATCTGATGCTGAGTCGATTTTGAGGTTTATTTGATTTTTCGTTTCGGAGTTATTGACCTTTTACTTAAAAAAAGCAAATATATGCAAATAGTTTGTCCGCTGTTTTCTGGGAAACCCTTTTTGACAGATATTAATGAAACTTCATACACATGTTTAATGCATCAAGACCTGAAGCCGATTCTGAGGATCAATTGATTTGTTGTTTTGGGGTTATGGCCCTTGCACTTAAATAATGCAAATCTATGCAAATATGAGGATGGCCATAACATTTTCATTTGAAATGATATTTACTTCAGTTTTTTATATGGTTAAACCTTAATGTGAATTTTCACATATATTGCGGGGATTTTGATATGTCATTCTATTCTAAAGTTATGGTCCTTGAACTTAGTGTGTTCGTTGCTTTGTTAGTCGGTCAACTTTTAGTTTGTCTGTTGTTTTCTGGGAAAACTATTAAAATGATATAAATGAAACTTAACGCGAATGTTTTAAGCAACAAAATTTGAAGCTGAGTTTATTTTGAGGTTCATTCAGTTTGTCTTTACAGAGTTATGGCCGTTGCTATTTACAAACATCTGCAAAAATGAGGATTAGCTGTAACTTTTTTATTTAATAAGCTATTCACTTCATTCTTTTTTTTAAAAAATAGTATCACCTTAATATGGAAATCAAGATCTGAAGCACAGATTAGAAAATGTCAACACTTATAAGGCATGTTGAATCAGAGAAAGTTTGCAAGTGGGCGTATTATGTACCGTACTCTTGTTTGTTCTGGATTGCCGTCCTTCCTTGATGTACCGCATTAGTCTTTACAAACCTATTGCTATAAAAGAACTGTTTGCAAATATCGTTTTCATGCAAATATGCATGTTGGTAAACATATGTTGACAACATTTGTACTGCAGAATGTTAGGAAATGAAAATAGTGGTTTATTGTTACCTCGGAACGTTCACGATTTAACACACAGTTTGTTAGCCTTCCCAGATGAAATGTTTTATTCCACCGTTTGCAGATTAGAGGTTCTCTGGCGATGTAGAGAAAATAATTTGCACTGATTAGGTAGAGCGTAGCTATTTTGTTTGTAACATTCTAGATGAGATATGACAATTTAGAAACAATTTTCAAAAGTCATGTTTGTAAACTGAAATTGGTATTGTAGTTTAAATGAGTGTAAGTATAAAGGCGTTGCCTAAGACTGTATTCCTAAACATACTTAAGTATAGCTCAGTCTTCTCAGTCTTAATTTTTAACCGGCCAGCGTTTAGATAGCTTACAACTGTGTTTCATATGACATTTTTCTAACCATAAACCTTCAGTAACTGATGTTTGACGCTTGTAACTCATAATATTTGCACCGCATCTGTGTATGTGTGTGTATAAATCTACCTCAGAACGTCTATGTATAGTAAAGATGGTATGTTTATTTATATACGTACCTCAGACAGGTGTTAATGGATATTTAAATGCAGTCTTTGAGTGACCTGTTTTGTCCTGTTTGTTTTCTAGCAACCTAAACATTGACTCCAACTTTTGAACTAGATGAAATAGAAACTGCATGTTAGTGTACACACCAATCTGTTCAAGCTTTATCTATTTAGTGGGATTAGGTCAAAGTCAACGTCACCTTTCAAGATCAATGTTTGTGTACACATGCATTTTTAAGGATGCAATTATTGATTAGTTTAAGGTGTAGGTCAATATCACTCTCGAAAGGTTAAGCACAAAATCTGTATAATTACATGTATAATTATAACGCAGACTGTTATAAAAGAATTGTAAGCGTATATCGTTTTTAAGCAAATATGCATGTTTTTATATTTATGCTAACAACATTTGTACTGCAGAATGTTAAGAAATGAAATCAGTAATTGTGGTTCATTGTTTCCTCGGAATGTTCATGATATAACACGCAGCTAGTTAGCCTTCCTAGAACGTGTCCGATTCTCACCGTAGGCATATTGGATGTGCTTTTGTGATGTAGAGAAAATAATCTGCACTGATTATGTAGAGAAAAACTGTTTTGTTTCAAACAGTTTAGATGAGAAACGACAGTAAAGAAACAATTTTTAACCGAGAAATTTCACTAACTAATGTTTTACCCTTGTACCTCATAATGTTTGCAAAGCATCTGTGTGTGTGTGAGTGCATAAATGTACCTCAGAACGTCTGTGTATAGTATTGATGGTATGAGTATTTATTACGTACCTCATTATTACGTGCCTTACTATGCATTTTCAATCGGAGACGACCCAGACCAGACTGGTTTGGTAGGAAACGTCAGGTCAGTGTGTATTCTGTTTGATGCAGATTTATTCTTTGTGGTTTATATTTTGCTGTAAAGGCCGTTTCTATTTAGTGACATCAGGTAAATGACAAATACACCCTTCAAGGTCAAATATAGTGTACAAATGCAGTTTTAACAAATGCATCTATTGTGTTGGTCGAAATCACTCTTTGTAAAAAAAGATTAATGTTTGAAAAAACAGAATAATGTTGGCTTTTGCTTTTTAGCTTATACAGAGGCTTAATTTTTGTTGTGCCCATGATTCTCAAAGAGTTGCATCATTTGAGTGCGGTCAGGCCAATGTCATGTCTTACAGTCAAACGTTATCTTCCGAGGTAAATAAAACTGTTTAGCATTTTATTATTTAGATCAATGAAAAAGTAGTAAAGTCAAGCAGGAAAAGCCACACACAAAACGCCACCATCACCAAAACACCTACAGAAAGCATAGCAATTTATACTCAAACACACACATACAGTAGAAAGTCACATACAAGACGCAATCACCACCAACACATCAATAGACAGCGTGTCACACACACACACACACAACCAAACACACGCAAACACATGAGAAGAACACAGAAAACACCAACAAATACACGAGCACCAGAGACAAACATGAACAAAACACAAGCACAAAGACACAAGACAAACAAAAGTAAGAATGACAAAGAGAGAACCGCCTTGGTACGGTCAGTAGCAAAATCACCACTGGGGTTTAAACCGGTTTACGGACGTCCTAGCCTCACACTTATCTCAAAGTCACCCTAGCTAAACAAACATTGTAAATAAAGGTATCCCCGCCGGCCTTCCCCACAACATAGAAGACAGTAATCACAGTACAAAATATAAAACAACTGTGAAAGTCCGTCAAATATGTACTCAATGACTTTGCTGATGACAGAGTAACTGCATGGAAGCCGTTAAGGGTGCGACAGAGAAAAGGTAATACATGAGTCTGGTAAGCTCATCCCATTTCTGGGTTTAAGAGTATACCATCATAGAGTACTACTCTCGGCCTGTCATCGTGCAAGCAAAGAGGTAAGCGTAGCGACCGATTGTAAAGGGGTCGATAACCAAACATGAAGTTTGTTGCAATATAATAGGGTCATAACCTTTCTTCCTAAAAGTTTTAACCTAAACGTTCTTTGTATAATTGCATGTTGTTCAATTTGAGTTGACAACATTTGTACTGCAAAATATTAAGAAACGAAAATAGTAACTGTGGTTCATTGTTACCTCGGAATGTTCATGATATAACACACAGTTAGTTAGCCTTCCCAGAATGTGAACGATTCTCACGGTAGGCAGATTGGATGATCTATTGTGATGTAGAGAAAATAATTTGCACTGATAATGTAGAGAAAAACTATTTGTTTCAAATATTTTAGATGAGATACGATCGCATAGAAACACTGTTCAAAAGTCGTGTTTCTATTCTGAAAATTGGTAATGTTATATGATTGTAAGTATAAAGGCGTTGGAATTTGAGTTTTCGTATCTATTAAGAGTGTAAGAATATAACATTTGATTCTTTTCATTGAGTTAACTTCGGTAACAGATGTTTGATGCTTGTACCTCTTATTGTTTGAACGTGTGTGTTCATAAATGTACATCAGAACGTCTGTGTACAGTATTGATGGCATGTGTATTTATAACGTACATCAGCCACAGGTTTTAAATTGATCACATAATATTTGTATGTTAACCGTTTCCTCCATGAATACTTTGTAATCTGACAGGACCCAGATGAGACTGGTTCGGTAGGAACTCTCAGTTCAGGATCTACCATGTTTGCATAAGATATATGTTTTGTTCTTTATATTTAGTATTCTTATTCACATTAAAACAGCTGCATTTCGGTGATCTGTTTTGTCCCATTTGTTTTCTGACAAGAAGTGTTTGCAAATATGATTTTCATGCAAGTATGCATGTTGGTAAATTTAGGTTGACAACAGCTTTACTACAGAATGCTAAGAAATAAAAATAGTTGTTCAATGTTACCTCGGAACATTCATGATATAACACAGTTATTTAGCCTTCCCAGATAAAGTGCTCGATTCCACCGAATGCAGATTGGATGTTATATGCCGATGTAATGATATGCACTGATTATGTAGGGAAAATCTATTTTGTTTGAAACATTTTAGATGAGATATGACAATTTAGAAACAATTTTCAAAAGTCGTGTTTATATTCTGAAAATTTGTATTGCGGTTTAAATGATTGTAAGTATGAAGGCGTTGGAATTTGATAATTCGTATGTATTCAGAGTGTAGGAAAACACATTTCATTAGAGTAAAAGTACAAAAATGAGTCACGCAGGAAACACCACATACAGAACAAACACTCGCCCGAACAGCAACACAAGGAAATAGCAAATGTACATAACTAGAAAAAACAACAAGAGACACACAAAGACAAAACAAACATACAATAGGAGGAAGATGGAAGTACCGCCTTGGAACGGTCAGTGACAAAAGTCACTGGGGGGTTAAACCGGTTTATGGGCGCCCAACCTCACTCTTATTCCATCCCCACCCTAAAAGACAAACAGTGTAAAAAAACGTATCCCCTCTCCGACTAATCTACAACAACCGCGACGGCAAATACAATGGTAAGTCTTTTCATTGAGTTATTTTCACCTGCCTAAGACTGTATTCCTAAAACTACTTAAGTATAGCTCAGTCTACTAGCTAAGCATAATTTTGAACAGACCAGTGTTTATATATCATATAACTGTGTTTCACAGGACATTATTACAACGTATAACCATAAAACGTCAGTAACTGGTGTTTGACGGTTGTACCTCATAATGTTTGCACCGCATCTGTGTATGTGTGTGTGCATAAATCTACCTCAGAACGTCTGCGTAATATATTGATGGTATGTGCATTGTATGTTAACCCTTTCCTCCAATAATACGCCTAACTACGCCCTTGCAATCGGAGAAGACCCAGAACGTCAATGTATAGTATAGATGGTATGTGTATTTATATACGTACCTCAGACAGAGGTTTTAATACATATTTAAATGCTGCCTTTGAGTGACCTGTTTTGTCCCATTCGTTTTATATCAGCAACATTAACCTTGGCTCAAACTTTTGAAATAAATGAAATGGAAACTGCTTGTTAGTGTACACATGCATTGAGTCAAGGTCAACGTCAAAACGATATTGTTTTTGTACAAATGCAGTTTTTGAAGCTGCATCTATTGAATGGGTTAAGGTCTAGGTCAAAATCACTCTCGAAAGGTAACACACACATTTGTATAATTACATGTATAATGTAACGCAGATTGTTATAAAAGAAGTGTTAGCATATATCGTTTTCATGCAAATATGCATGTTATTAAGTTGTGTTGACTACATTTGTACTGCAGAATGTTAAGAAATGAAAATAGTAACTGTGGTTACCTCGGAATGTTCATGATGTAACACATATTTAGTTGTTATATGGTGATTTAGAGAAAATAATCTGCACTGATTATGCGGAGAAAAACTATTTTGTTTCAAACATGTTAGACGAGAAACGACAGAATAGAAACAATTTTACAATGTTTGACCCGTGTACCTCATACTGTTTACACAACATCTGTGTATGTATGTGCATAAATGTACCTCAGAACGGCTATATATACTATTGATGGTATGTGTATTTATTACGTACCTCAGACAGAGGTTTTAAATGGATCACAGAATATTTGTATGTTAACCCATTCCTTCTTGAATATGCCTTAGTAGGCCTTTGCGATCGGAGAAGACCCTGACTGCTTCGGTAGGAATCGTGTGATCATGAACTACTCTGTTTGTTGAATAGATATGCTCTGTGCTTTATATTTTGTTTTCTCATGCATATTTACATGCTGCCTGTGAGTGACCTTTTCTGTTTGTTTTCTGTCAACAACTTTAACATTGGCTCAACATTTCGATCTAGATGAAATAGAAACTTCATGTTAGTATATACATGCATCTGTTAAAGCTGTATCTATTTAGTGGGATAAGGTCAATGTCAAAGACACCCTTCAAGATCAAAGTTAGTGTACAAATGTAGTTTTTAAAGATTCATCTATTTGTGGGTTAAGGTCTAGGTCACAAACACTCTTTGTGATAAAAGATCAATGTTTGCATAAAAAGAATAATGTTGGCTTTTGCTTTTTAGCCATATACAGAGGCTTAATTGTTAATGTGCTCATGCATCTCAAAGAGTTACATCATTTGAGTGAGGTCAGGTCAATGCCATGTCTTAAGTAAAACGCTATCTTTGGGGGAAAATTAAACTGTCTAGTATTTTGTTATGTAAAACAAACATAAAACTACTCTGTTAAATTGCTATGCGTTAGATGCTGACAGTCTTACAGCAACTATACAAGTATTCTGAAAATAGGTGATCTTTCGAAAGCAAACGTAGAAATACAAAAAAGAGAAAATTGCAGACTCAGTTTTATTGAGTAGTAATTAAAAGTGAAACACTATTCGCGCCCCCTAGCACCGGCTTAAAGTATTGAAGCCAGCCGAAGAACATTCAGGTTCATTATCAAAAGGACATTCTGCAGATCGTCACAAAGGTAAACAATAAACTGTAAAATTACTTGTATAATTGCAATGCAGATTGCTATAAAATAAGTTTTCGAAAATATCGTTTTCATGCAAATATGCATGTTGTTAAATTTGTGTTGACAACATTTGCTATGCAGAATGTTAAGAAATGAAAAATAGTGGTTCATTGTTACCTCGGAACGTTCATGATAAAAAGCACAGTTAGTTAGCCTTCCCAGATAAAGTGTGCGACTCCAACCGTAGGCACATTGGATGTGTTTGCGATCTTGAAAAAATAATCTGCACTGATTATGTAGAGAAAAACTATTTAGTTTCGAACATTTTAGATGAGATATGACAATTTAGAAACTATTGTCAAAAAGCATAATTTTGAACCGGCCAGTGTTTAGATATCTTATAACTGTGTTTCATAGGACATTATTCCAATGTATAGCCATTTAAATTTCAGGAACTGATGTTTAACGTTTGTACCTCAAAATGCTTGCACTGCATCTGTGTATTTGTGTGTGCAAAAATCTACCTCAGAACGTATGTGTATAGAATTGATGGTATGTGTATTTACAACGTACCTCAGACAGAGGTTTTAAATCGATCACAGACTATTTGTATGTTAACCCTTTCTTCAATGCATACGCCTTACTAGGTCCTTGCAGTCAGATCAGTGTCTACTCTGTTTGCTTAAGATATATGTTTTGTGTTTTATATTTTGTATTCTTATGCATATTAAAATGAATGCTGTATTTGAGTGGCATTTTTGTCCTTTTTCAGTGGCTTGCTGTCTATTTTAATTCTTGTTCTAGTTTCCCCAATCAGAAAATATGTTACATTGTAATTTGCATATGACCTACTAGTATTTAGCAGTAAACTGTATTTTCATTAGTTAATACATTGACTGGCATACAGCCTTTTTTATAATGCCTCTACACATGGCCAAACTATGTAAAATCCAGATATACAGTCTGCTAACGTTTCGAAATTCCTGGGATCATATTAGATTGGGATTTAAAGAATTTAGACAAACGAAATTGTTATGTGTCGAAAATTTAACAATTGTTGTTAATAGTAACTGGTGATAGATCTAATATAACTAGAAGTCATAAACTTCAACAGTATGAAACAGTATGAGTATAATGTAGTAAGAAACAATATTTAGACAAAATATAAACAACATGATCAGTATTAATTATCTTCAAATACAGTTTTATAAAGTTATTTGTCTGAATGTAGTACAATATTTATTACACATGTAAACAGATCCATGAATTTGAAGTCACGGGTGCTGGAGAAATCGCCTAGTGAAGAAATCGCCTACAATTAGATATACAGTAAACCAATGGGAGATTTCGCCTAGAAATTATATAGTGATTGTAGTTGTATGGTACAGGTAGTGATAATTTAACAGACATATAAAGAACGTTTGTAACAAGAATAAATTGTCCTGTTGTCTTGTTTTATAGATCAAGATGACCCAGATTGGACGATCAGTGCAGCCCCTGATCACCACCTGGAATTCGACTGCCCATTAAATTACAGGGTTGATAATTATATAAGTACAAAAATGAGTCATGCAGGAAACACCACATACAGAACAAACACTCGCCCGAACAGCAACACAAGGAAACAGCAAATATACATAGGTAGAAAAAACAACAAGAGACGCACAAAGACAAAACAAACATACAATAGGAGGAAGATGGAAGTACCGCCTTGGAACGGTCAGTGACAAAAGTCACCGGGGGTTTAAACCGGTTTATGGGCGCCCAACCTCACCCTTATTCCATCCCCATCCTAAAAGACAAACAGTGTAAATAAACGTATCCCCTCTCCGACTAATCTACAACAACCGCGACAGCCAATACAGTGGTAAAGTGCATGTATAACAAAAAAACATTTAATTGAACATACTGTATCCACCTATCGCTAGTGTACTCAATGATTGAGCTGCAAACAGAGTAACTGTAGAAAAGTAATAAAGGGTACGGCAAAAATGAAATAGTACAGATATCCGACGTTCTCCTTCCATTTCTGGATTTAAGAGGTCGCCTTCATAGAGTACTAAACCTTTCTTGTCGGCGTACATGCAAAGAGGCCAGCGTGATTGCCAACTGTAAAAGGGTTCACAACCAAACATGCAGTATGTTGTAGTAATACAGGATCATATCCCTTTTTAATGAATTGTTTTATATATTTACTGAACAAAGTGAGAAAATGGGTATGTCCAATAATTTTACGAAGTTTGTAAATCACATCACCATAAAATTCAGGATGTGAAATACCGTGTCGCAAAAGTACCTTGAGATTACATTTGTACTTGCCAATAAGCGAGAGATTTCGATAGTAAAATTTAGAGAAAGTTTTTCTTAGTTTATGGTATCTATATCCTTGTTTAAGCAGTTTTTCAGTTAAAATGAGATTTCGACTGTTAAAATCGTCAATAGATGAACAAGCTCTAGCAAAACGAATAAGTTGAGATATATAAACCCCGTAAGATGGAGCACGGGGAACATCCCCGTCAAGATGAGGAAAATTTACAATATTAAAATCAAAATCATCTCTTTTGTCATATATTTTAGAAGAAATCATTCCATTATTAATTTTAAGGTCTAGGTCAAGAAACGCTGCATAATTGTCGGACGGGTTAGCTTTATTCAAATTGAGTTCTTTAGGATAATTATTAGCAGAAAATGAAAATGTCATATGCACGGAACAAGTTATAATATGAGTCTTACTTCTTGTTAGATGATCTGGATCCAATAAATGTTCGAAAAGCAATATTAGTTTCTACAAAGCGTCGGTTACCACAGTAATAAGTAAAATTAATATTTTCGGCAAATAACCGATCCCCGGTACGGCACTTTTTTTGAAATGGCTAATTCCACAGACAATTTATATATATTTATACAGAAAGACAGAATAATAGCTGCAAAGGAACATCCATGCCAAGTGGTACAATCTTCCATCTAGTGATTTAGGTCGGTTGTCTGACTTCAGACAGTGAACAAGTACAATACAGCCCACCTTAAGCAATAGCTAAAACATTAGCTTATTATAATCTATCAGATTGACAAATTCACGAATGATGATGGAATCAGTCTATTTTGTGTAGCAGCGATGCAACAGCTGGATTGATACAACAAACATATACGAGCGTATAGCCTATGCACCCCAGTAAAACGAGCTTGTTTACCACCAATAGCATTTGGAACGGGATGAAAATACAATAAATACCGACATTAATCATAGGCGGGGCTTGTGAAATTAAACACGCATGCTACATTACAACCTTTATTGTGCCTAACAATAAATGACTTATGAAGTTTAAACTCCTGATCAGAACCACTGAAATCATTATGTCAGTTATATCAAATCAATGCTCACATGTCCTATAAGTCTCTTTAAATATCAACAGAACAAATATCTTTCATAAAGTCCACAGATACTAGTATTATGACGAGACCAAAGCGTTAAGCTGGAACATGAAAACATACATGCTTTATTAGTTTTTAATTATTGACCAACTAAAAGCATGCATACTTCAAAGGTCTACAACATGATAATATCACGTTGCCTGGCATCATCTGGATGTTAGATGCAACGAAACGTGCAATGCAATGGGTCTGCTCTGTTTGCTTATGGTGTAATATAGAACTGATTCTACAGCTTCTTCCTGAATCAACATGAGGGAGATAGAGAGAGAGAGAGAGAGAGAGAGAGAGAGAGAGAGTATATTAGAGTAGTGGCATTTATAGTATTAATTACTTTCCCCAACCACAGCAACGGGGCTCTGGTTGTTGGCTCACTGTGATATAAAGGTACTTACTGAAGGCTATTGCTACGGCTCTATCACCTTGTGGTTTGGATCGTGGAAGTAGGTTGAGGTTGCTAACTTTATATTGTTTTAAAATATATGTAGATTCAGTTAATGATGTCACTAATGATGATACACAAGTCGTTTAATGCGTTGATCTAGGCTAGGTAAATACCGTTCTTTAAGTAATTACAGACTCTGCACAAACAAAAACTTAATTCTATATGCTTTAAAGTGTATTCAATTTGTTATCTTCACATCAATATAAATATAGGCGTTTTCATGTACATTTTTATAATAGGTAAAATGAAGAACTAATTAGATATTAAAAAAACCACTTTGACATTGTACAGTTTAATAGTGATTTCCTATAGAAAAGTAACTTGAAATATTTCAATAATTGCTTCTTCTACTCCAAGTCATTTCCATTGCATTCATCTCTGCTAGTATAATAACAAGCAACCCTTCATAGATCTAATTCCCTGTACTAAAAGAATCTCTAAACGTTTAAATTAATATGGCAGAGATTTAATACTATTATTGTCAATATTTGAATGCCGTTGAATATTTTGTTTTAAATATATTTCTTGTTGTTTCTGTCATCAACTTTAACCTTGGCTCCAACCTTTGAAATAGATGAAATAGAACTTTCATGTTAGTCCACACATGGATCTGTTAAGGCTGTATCAATCTAGTGGGATCAGGTCAAGGGCAAAGACACCTCTCACGATCAAAATTAGTGTTCAAATTCAGGTTTTAAAGATGTAACTATAGAGTTGGTTAGTGTCTAGGACGAAATTACTATTTGTGATTAATATTTGCAAAAGATGATAATGTTAGCTTTTGCTTTTTAGCTATATACAGGGCCTTAAGTTTGACGTGCTCATGCATTTCAATGAGTTGCATCATTTGAGTAAGGCCAGGCCAATGTCATGTCTTAAAGTCTTTTGAACAGTCTGCTCAATGGAGAATTTGAAATTACCTGAGAAAGATTTTGCGTTTTCGAAACCGATTTGTTTTTATAGATATAGTAACCGGTGACAGGAACATGGAAATGGCAGTCAGGGAAGGTGCTGATTTGAAATCCGCTATTGAATCCTGTAGATAATCACGGTTGATTTGTTCTGCCTAGTGTCACTGTTGATGATGGCATCGAGTAAAACGGAATGAATTTGCTGTACTGCAAGGCTAAAGGTTTAGTACTCTATGAAGGCGACCTCTTAAATCCAGAAATGGAAGGAGAACGTCGGATATCTGTACTATTTCATTTTTGTCGTACCCTTTATTACTTTTCTACAGTTACTCTGTTTGCAGCTCAATCATTGAGTACACTAGCGATAGGTGGATACAGTATGTTCAATTAAATGTTTTTTCGTTATACATGCACTTTACCATTGTATTTGCCGTCGCGGTTGTTGTAGATTAGTCGGAGAGGGGATACGTTTATTTACACTGTTAGTCTTTTAGGGTGGGGATGGAATAAGAGTGAGATTGGGCGCCTATAAACCGGTTTAACCCCCAGTGACATTTGTCACTGACCGTTCCAAGGCTGTACTTCCATCTTCCTCCTATTGTATGTTTGTTTTGTCTTTGTGCGTCTCTTGGTTTTTTTTGTAGTTATGTACATTTGCTGTTTCCTTGTGTTGCTGTTCGGGCGACTGTTTGTTCTGTATGTGGTGTTTCCTGCTTGACTCATTTTTTGTACTTGTACAGTAGATTCGGTACAGGTGTTTGGTTTAATTTATAAATCATAATTTAAAATCGATTGCTGGAAAGTTTAAAAATTAAAAAAGCAAATAGTAGTACTACATTTCGTCCAGATGGTCTAATGAGAGGACGTCTTGTCATTTATTGACAGAAGGTCTGGGTTTGAGTCCCAATTTGGATTTTATTTTGTACTGTTTTTGTTCCATTTTTATCAAATGTATTCCCTGCGAAACTATTTTGAAAAATATAACAAAACATTGCAAAACGACCCCATAAAATAAGAACAGTATTGGGTTACTAAACATTTGACTGCTTAGTGCAAGTTAAAATCCCCATTGGTGAACAAGTGGTCCGGTAACAGTGAAATTATCAAATTGGTAACTTCACTGTTCAAACAGTGAGTTTATCAAGTGATAATCCACTGTTATATCCTAGTAATCCACCGGAAAGCATGAAATAAATATCGTTTTCGTGCAAATATGCATGTTATTAAATTTGTGTTGACAATATTTGTACTGCAGAAATGAAAATAGTAACTGTGGTTCATTGTTACATGGGAAAGTCCATGCCATAACACACAGTTAGCATTCCCAGACTGTGTTCGATTCTTGCCGTAGGAAGAATGGATGTTCTTTGGTGATGTAGAGAAAATAATCTGCACTGATTATGTAGAGAAAAAATATTTTGAAACGACAGTATAGAAACAATTTTTAACCGTAAAACTTCAATAACTGATGGTTGACCCTTGTACCTCATAATGTTTGCACGTATGTTTGTGCATAAATGTACCTCAGCACGTCTATGTATAATATTGATGCCATGTGTATTTATTACGTATCTCAAACAGAGGTTTTAAATGGGTCACAGAATATTTGTATGTCAACCCTTTCCTTCATGAATACGCCTTACTAGGCCTTTCCAATCGGAGAAGACCCAGACTAGACTTGTTCGGTAGGAACCGTGAGATCACGAACTACTCTGTTTGTTGAAGATTTATGCTCTTTGCTTTATGTTTTGTATTCTCAAACATATATACATGCTGCCTGTGATTGACCTTGTTCGTCATGTTTGTTTTCTGTCAGAAACTTATACATTGACTCCAACTTTAACTGGATGAAATAGAACCTTCATGTTAGTATACACATGCGTCTATTTAGCTGTATCTATTTAGTAGGATCCGGTCAATGTTAAAGACCCCCTTCAAGATCAAAGTTAGTGTACAAATGCAGTTTTTAAAGATTCATCTATTGAGTTATTTTCACCCATCTAAGACTGTGTTGATACAATACTTAGGTATAGCCGAGTCTACTTAGCTAAGCATGTTTATGAACAGGCCAGTGTTTGGATATCTTATAACTATGTTTTATAGGACATAAGTATAACCTTAAAACCTCAGTAACTAATTTTTGACGCTTGTACCTGATATTGTTTGCATAGCATATGGGTATGTGCAAAAATCTACCTCAAAACCTTTGCTTATAGTATTGATGGTATGTGTATCTATAACGTACCTCAGACAGAGGTTCACAATCGACTCCAGACTATTTGTATGTTAACCCTTTCCTCCATGAATACGCTTTACTACGCCTTCGCATCTGGAGAATACCCAGACCAGATTGGTTCGGTAGGAACTGTCAGTTCAGGGTCTAATCTATTTGCATAAGATAAATATATGCTTTGTGCTTCATATGTTGTATTCTTGTGCATATTAAACAGCTGCATTATGGTGGTCTATTTTTTTGTCCTGTTTGTTTTCTGTTAGCAAATTCAACCTTGGCTCCAACTTTTGAACTATTTGAAATAGAAACTTTATGTTAGTGTGCACATGCATCTGTTAAAGCTATTTAGGAGGATAAGGTCAATGTCAAAGTCACCCCTTAAGATTAACGTGTAAAAATGCAGTTTTTAAAGATGTATCTATTGAGTGGAGTCAGGTCTATGTGACAATCACTCTTTGTGATAAAAGATCAATACTTACAAAAATCGGTATAATATTGGCTTTTGCCTTTTAGCTGTATATAGAGGTTCAAATTTTGGGATGTCCATGATATAACACACAATAAGTTTGCCTTACCAGAATGTGTAGGTAGATTAGATTTTCTATGGTGACGAATAGACAATAGTCTGTACAGATTATTAGAGAAAAACTATTTTGTTTCAAACACTTGTAGTTGAGATTCTTTAGAAACAATTTTCTTCAAAAGTATTTGTATTCTGAAAATTGGTATTATAGTTTAAATGATTGTAGGTGTAAAGGCGTTGGTATTTGAGAATTCGTATCTACTAAGAGGGTATAAAATATTGTGTAGGAATAAAATTTATTCCTTTTATTAAGTGATTTTCCTCTGTCTAAGACTGTATTCATAAAAATAGAAACTCAGTCGTTTTAGCTAAGCATAATTTCGAACCGTCCAGTGTTTAGATATCTTATGACTGTGTTTCATAATTGATGTTTGACGCTTGTACCTCGTAATGTTTGCACAACATCTATGTATGTCTTTGAAAAAAAATCTACCTCAGAACGCATGCGTTTAGTATTAATGGTATATTTATCTATAACGTACCAATCGGAGAAGACCCAGATCAGGCTGGTTATGTTAACTGTACGCCAACTGGAGTCCGTCAAACGGAGGAGTTAATTTAAGAGGAATGAAAACCAGTCTTAATCAGACTGTATGTGTTACGTCTGATCTATTATACCATCGGTAGATTGGTGGTTTTACCCGGTTGTACCGATCTCGTAACAATGCAATTTGCTCTGTGAACTGGAAAAACTCCTGGATATTTCGTCACCTGTAATTAGCTGGACATCGCGATATGACTGAAATATTTGTTTTTAATTCCCGCCCTGTGGTATAATGAAAAACAAATATCTTAAAAAAAATAAAGTCCCGAATACAATAGTAATATTGGTTATATTAATCGAGCTATGTATTTGAGTTGCGTCAAATGAAATGTGCATCGAAGATACCACAGACCATAGCACAAACGCGCCATGCTCTTTCACTGCACTTACAGTCATTTGCATACATATAAATGTTATTTAGAATTGAATAAACTGTGAAGCACACTATCGGACAAAATGTTAGAATACTCGTATTTTCTAAAATAGATTGATTGAATACATCCATCGGCCATTGCATTTAAATGTTATAAGGTTTTTTTTATAAATAGTTGATTAGGCTTACTATACTACAAGTGCAATAAATCTGACAGCCATATTTGTTGATATATGCCACGACAAGAAACTATATAGATTACGTAAAAATAAAATTTTAATCTACTATGAAAAAACGTTTCAATCTTAAGTTCAATGTTTATGCTATTTTATTGTATGTCTGGGAAATATTCTGGGACACGTGTAAGTCTGTTTTCTTACTACCATTTGATCAAAATGAGAACAAACTGTAAAGCAGATAATACCTGTTTAGTTTTTATGACATTGCTCTGAAAAGTGCCATTGAAAGAGAAACAAGCTATAGCTGACGGCTGTTTCGGTCATTGTTTACAAACAGCGTAGCAATACAACTGACAACGGTCATGCCTGCGCTACTATTGGCTAATTATTATGCGTCATACATAAGTCCTGTGTATTCTCTTTAAGATTAATTTTCGGCCTGATTACGTCGTTTATTTATTCTAAAATGCACTAGTGCATATCCATTGTTTTACGAACTGTTTAAGCACTCCGTTGCCGCAGGTTATGTAATAAAATGTTATAAGATAATATGATTTTTATTATTGTGACATGTGCATTGTACAGATATATATCAATGACAATAACTTAAATATACACTCACATGTTAATCAACGGTATAGATACATATTTCTATGTTCACTGCCAGTACAAGATTGATTAACCTTTAGTATGCTTTGCAAGGTGGTGCATATAAACAAGTCCGGTTCCATGTTCATAACACACATTTTTCCGTTTCTTTTGAATACCGGAATATAAGGAAACTTGGAACCAAACTGGCTGCTGAATTACCCGACATTTAATCTAGGTCAGTGGTATTCACATAGGTTACCATGAATTCGCCCGCTTCATGCTAAATATTAACAAATTATTTCTTAAGAATGCTTGTACTGAACAAATTGACTGTCGTTTATAATACTTATAACATAGTAAATACAATAAAATCGGTCCTTCTCCTGGCTATCTGACAATCAAAACGTTCGTAGACTTTGCGAGGTAGCTGTGTGCTAATATGCAAATGAGGTAATTACCTCTTAATGACATACCATATATGTGAATACCTCTCAATAACAGTGAGAAGTTGAAGAAGAAATATTGAAGTTATTTGCGTTATCTACTACGATTCATAATCCCCATCCTCTATACAGAATAAATGTGCAAACCTTATTGCTCTATCTTGAATGGAAAAGGTAGAACTCAGTATGTCGATGTAGAAATGATACCTCTAAAGTATTCTCACAGGGGCATGTTGGCTATTTTTATCCAGCTCTGTGAACTAGATATGTATTACTTTCTCATGGCCTCAGGATACTTGTGGCTGCTAAACATTCCGTTCTCACGCCGATGCTGAGTGTCAGGCTCTGTTTGGCCAGGCTGGAATGTCGTTCCCGGTAGTTAATGGGTTTTTAATGCCTAGCTGAGTATGTCTGCTGTTTTGGGCGTGGACTGGCCCCTAACTTACTGGGAATAATGACTTTAACATTTCTTGCCTGTTGCAGTCATGGGATACACTGCTGACTGTGAGTACTTACTCGATACAGGTCTAACACGTCAGCACTGTAGACTATGTAGCTCCTGATCATTCTCAATATCGCCAACATGTAACGTCATAGGTACACATGGCAATGATATCCGGGAATACCAGTGACAAAAAAACCCAGCAACAACAACGTGACATCGTTTTATGCAAATGAGCACATACTTTATATGGAAATGAGCAATTAAAAACTCAAAGTGGCCCTAATACTACTGACACGTAATAAGCTATATAGATCACATTAAAACTGCCCATCTGTCTGTGACATCTTGCTTATATATTACCATAGTAACAAACAGTATGGATCCTGATAAGGTGCCGAGCTAACTATGGATCTTAACGGTAGCCGTTGGTAACCACAGTTGCGACATTGGCAATGATAGAGTTAAATTTCATTTTCCCTCAGTGTCTGGCCGACGATCGTTTTGTTTTTGTTGCGGAATGGTGGGTAAGACTTTTTCATATATTTGCCGGAATGCTTTTGATGCAAGCGTTGATATATCAGCCTTAAAAGCTGAAGAAGAAAATAGTCTAAGGCGAAACATTTCTCAGCAGGTTACATTCGAAGAAGCGATACCATAAGTCTAGTCACGGTGTGTGTTTTTGTTGCAGGTGGACATTCAGATTTTCAAAGAAAATACAGTATAAACCTCTCTAAACCGGAACTTCAAATTGGTATCAGTGCTGGTCGTTATAACAGGTAGTAGCTTAATGCAGGATGAAAGTAATGCAGAAAGCTCCTTTGGGAGATTTCTGCACGACTTTCACCCTGTATCATGCAGCCAAATGTTAAAAAAAAGATGTAAATGATTATTAACTAAACGTTTAGTTTAGATGGGTTTTACTGTAAAATAATCTGACGTCAGCATATCGTTATACAGTAGAAGCCCCTCTAAACCGGAATTCAAGTAG
This sequence comes from Azorinus chamasolen, assembly GCA_963576725.1. NCBI lineage: Eukaryota > Metazoa > Mollusca > Bivalvia > Cardiida > Solecurtidae > Azorinus > Azorinus chamasolen. The sequence continues at coordinate 12,195,405 of OY755238.1, read as the reverse complement.
AGAAGAATTTAAATACTTTTAGACAGTTGGCTGCTTAATGTAGGGTGAAAGTCATGCATTAGGATGTCACCTGTCTCCAAGACTGGTGTTTATTCTAAATTGGACGTCCAGTTTATATGTTAATGTTTTGGTCCTCAAATTTGTTTTCTGAGGTTTTTGTCATCATTTTAAACTTCATTTGAAGTTGTTTTCTGATACTTGTAGAACAACACGAGTGTTCGGAGGAACACATGTGTCACCTGCTCGCAGCTGACACAAAAACTTCTTGTTATATGAAAAAAGGGGAATAACTAAAAAAATATTGATGCTAGGGTTATGGCCCTTGTGCATGACACTTCTTCTCATCATGCTTGTTCCATGTGTGAAATTTGAAAGCTCTATAATGATTAGTTTAGAAAATTTAATGACAGCCAAAAAAAATAAAGTGTGACGGACAGACAGACAGACGGACGGATAGACAGACGGACGGACAGACGACGGAAAAGTGACCCCTAAGTGACACACTGCCTCTCGGCAGGTGACCCGAAAAATGAAAGGTTTACGTTATTTCTATACTTTTTAAATATTTTTAATGTTCTCAATTATATTCATGAGCATGCAAACAAGGTAATTAAAAAAAATCACAATGTCTTATCATTAATTTGGTACCAGTTTTATAGGTTAAGTGCAAAGTCTGGCAGTGGTATGGGCGATTTTGCAGGTATGGGTCATCATTACGAAAACAGGGACGTTGTCATGGAAACGTTAAAATACACATAGCCTAAAAGAATTTAAACTTGAGTACATTCGCGATTCTGATTAAGTAGACGTTTCTGAGCATTTTGGTACCCATGAAAACAATTCTAGGGGTTCTATGGTGGGGGAGGGTGTGTACGGTAGACCCCACCGACTCCCAGAGTAATAATGGTCATTTTGGAAACCAAAGAAACAGATCTATTAAATTCTTTTAATACCATCAGCATTGATGTACTACGATTATCAGCCTGTCTCCATCTGGATTGTCCAAATTGATTGATACTGACTTCAACCTAATGGAAAGAAGGATTGGTGGATATACAACGGCAAGACTATATCACCCAGCAGGAGATAAAACACAAATACCATTTGGAATATATTGAACCAGTATGAGTATATTTGAGTATTGAACTATGGTTTAACCCATTCCGTCATACTGGTGCCTTTTGTGGCCTCTGTAAATGTCACCTGTTGAAACCTTTGTGATAAATAGAGCATTTGCTCCTATAGGATCAAATGCTCTATTTATCACAATGGTTTCAAACTACAAAATTCTGAAATTTCCCCTTTTCTCTAGTTAATGCTCTTTTTCGGTAGTGTTATTCAACGTGGTTGGATCTAAAAAATAGCATATGAGGTAATGGGTAAACACTTTCAATGTTAACCCTCTACTCCATGAATAGTCATGTAAGAAATAATGACATCATGAATATTAATCAGTTTAATTTCTATAATGACACATCAACACAGGAATGTTTTGGTCATGGAAGAAAACTGTAGAATCAGATATATCATTTTATAACCAAACAGGACAGACCCAGATCAGATCGCTCCTATAGGAGCCATCTCATCTGAGTCTGCTATGTTTGCAAATGCATAATTTTTATACTGTATTGCAAAGGCAAATTTATGGAGAAAAGGGTTATATATTCAAAGTGGAATGGCCCATCAGCATTTGACTGTAAAGCCAATTTGCTATGAACGGGTGTAACTTGCAAGCAGATCATTCTGAATTACAAACCGTGCAGACCCTGATAAGGGGTCTACTCCAGGAGCCTCTCTTCTTGGTATGCAAAAGTCACCTGTTGAAACCAGTGATATTTATCTATTTATCACAATGGTTTTAAACTACACAATTTCAAAAGTTTCATTCACAATTCCAACTTTTTCCATTTCTCTAGTTAATGCTCCTTTTCGGTAGATTTATTCAAAGAGGTTGGATCTAAAAATAGCCTATGAAGTAATGGGTTAACTGTGAAGCCCATTTGGTATGAACGGGTGTAACTTGCAAGCAGATTCTGAATTACAAACCGTGCAGACCCTGATCAGGGGACTCCTCCAGGAGCCTCTCTTCTGGGTCTGTACTGTTTGCAAATGCCAATGGACTCGTGTCTCACATTGAAAGGGTTGACCCTTAGTATTCTATGGGTCAGCTCATAATAACCTTTGCAGACAGTTTGGAACTAGACGAGATGCTGAATTTAATCTTGATGAGTGCCTCATTAGGATCCAAACTACAGTGGAACCCCTCTAATGCGACCACTTAATAAATAATCATGGGTGTCTTTAAAAGCAGGTTGTTGCTTAATGCAGGAAGCTCCTCTAGGAGCTTTCGGCATTTCTTTTGTCCTGCATTATGCTACTACCTGCATCTAGCGCCCAGAATTGTACCTCTTTTAGGTGGTCGCATTAGAAAGTCTGTATCACAATTGAAATGGAAGACATTTTCATATCGCAAATCTGCTCATCATGCTGAAAGAGCAACACATTCCCTCATATTGACGTGTTTTTACCCATTCCCTCATATTGACGCGATTTTACCATTTCCCTCATATTGACACGTTTTTAGTTACCCATTCCCTCATATTGACACATTTTTACCCATTCCCTCACATTGACACATTTTACCCATTCCCTCATATTGACGCGTTTTTACCAATTCCATATTTACGCATTTTTACCCATTACGCGTTTTTATTGGTGCCTTTGGACCCATTCTCTCATATTGGCGCTTTCTGACATCTCTGTAAATTTACTTTTCGACACCATTTTGATAAATAGAACACTGCTCCATAGATGCAATGGCTGTTTTGATAATAATGATTTCAGACCCATACAATTCTAAAATATTTCCTTTTTTCTAGTAAATAGGAGCAAATGCTCTATTTATCACAATGGTTTCAAAGCTACACCATTCTAAACTCTCCTCTTCTCTAGTAAATGCTCCTTTTTCGGTAGATTTATTCAAAGAATATTGATCTAAAAATAGTCTATGAGGGAATGGCTTACGTCAAAGTCAAAAGTTCTCTTGAAAAGTTTGAATTATAGCAAGATGTGTTTGTGAAATACTATGCCCCTGACATGACGTTTGGCCTTTATGTATGACCTCGATTTTATTAACACTTTCCTCCATAAATACGCCTTTCTACGCCTTTGTAATAACCACTTCTTGAAACCATTGTGATAAATAGAGCATTTGCTCCTATAGGAGCAAATGCTCTATTTATCACAATGGTTTCAAACTACAAAATTCTAAAATTTTACTTTTCTCTTGTAAATGCTCCTTTTGGGTAGATTCATTCAAAGAGGTATGGAGGAAAGGGTTAAGTCACCCCTAAAAATGTTTGCTTCCTTAAGTTGCACTTGTGTGCCAAGCTTGAAGTATGTATGTTTAATGGCAACAAAGTTATCGCCAATTTAGAATTTGACCCGTAATTTGACCTTTGACCTTAATAAGTTATCCCTAAAAATGTTTGCCTCTATAAGTTGAACATGCATGCCAAGTTTGAATATGTATGTGCAATGGGTATAAAACTATTGCCAAGGTTAAAGTTGGGGACAAACCAACCAACAGACAGACAGAGCAAAAACAATAAGCCCTGGGGAGGATAAAAATAATAAAAGGATAATAATGGGGAGTTAATAAATACATGTATTCATGTTGTCAAATATTTCTTACATGAATACCAAAACAGGGAAAGGTTAAATAAAAAAATTAATATCAGAAATATAATATAAATACATGCATTTGTATATTTAATTTTTATTTTCAAATCCGTATAAAATGATAGCAAAAAGGAAATAAAGGATATATAAAAAAGACAGGAATATGATCTTGTACCACAAAAATAGTAAACCTCTAAAAAAATCAAGCTGCATTTAAATGGAGTTGCCTATGCTATGTCACTTTACACTTATTTTACATCAAGAACAAATCTTGATGGCTCTGATAGTGGCGTATATGGCCATTTAACAGTTTCCTTCAAGTAAACACCTTTTCATGCATTTGAAAACAGAGTAGACCCTGATCAAAGGGCTCCTATATGAGCCGTCTGATCAGGGTCTGCTTTGTTTGCTTTTGACATGATATAGACCTGATTCTACAGTTCTGGTGTTCATATACCATTAAATATTCCTGATGTCATGATTTCTTACGTGAACCATGAACAGGGAAACAATTAACATCTTTCTCCTTAACCCATTCTCCCATAGACTATTTTAGACTCAACCCTCTTTGAATTAATCTACCGAAAAGGATCATTAACTAGAGAAAAGGAAAATGTTAGAATTGAATAGTGTTGAAACCATTGGGATAAATAGAGCATTTGCTCCACAGGAGCAAATGCTCTATTTATCACAATGGTTTCATATAACTACATGTACAAATTTCTAAAATGTTCCTTTTCTCTATTAAATGCTCCTTGTCGGTAAATTAAATAAAATAGGCAGGATCTAAAATAACCTACGAGGGAAAGAGTTAGAGCTTCGGCCAATTAGTATTAATACATTCATCAGTTCTTAATGAAAATTCACCGCACAAAGGATTAATTAAACAAGGCATAAGAAAAATATGCAAAGCACTGACTACAAGCATAATATAATGTGGAATGAAGTATACATAGAAAAATAATCCTTCACCATTTAAAGTAATTGTGGCCAACACCACAGGAAAAATAGGTTCAGCTGAACCTGTCCCAAGTAGCCAATCAGTCAGAGAACATAAAAAACAGGTGGTTGCTTAATTAGGGTTTTGACCTGCGTTAAGCAACCACCTGCCTTACAGAACCTTCATCACAACTTGTTGGGATGGCTGTTTAACCCTTTACTTCATAAATAGGCCTTTCTATGCCTTTGAAAACAGAGTACACCCAGATCAGACGGCTCCTACAGGGGCTGTCTGATCAGGGTCTGCTCTTTTTGCTTATGATTTAATTTAGATATAATTCTAAAGTTTCTACCATAGCAAAATGCCTGTGTCCATGTGCTATTATAGCAAATTAACCTAATGGATATTCATGATGTCATTATTTTTTTCATGAATATTCAGAGAGGAAAGGGTTAAGATGTTGACTAATCTTTATCTATACAGTGTGCAAAAACTTATATCATGCCAAAATCACATTTGTCCATATGGTGTTGGCTATATCATTTTTAATACAAAGATAATCATAAAAATTGTGTCCTGGACAAGTATGTCCCACCTAGCAATATTGTCTCTGAATATATACTATATTGTGAACAAAATTTCAAAGTCCAATAACTCCAGTACAACTTGTCAGAGCAAAACTTCTCTTCTTTAAGCACATTTTATATCAACTTTGTTCCTCTGTCAAAGATTGAAATAAATCTTCCCATCAGTGCATGAGGTTTTAATGGACACACAAGATTTTTCACTACAGTGCTCCCTCCCTACAACGGCCCTCTCAATAACGATTCCCTCCTTACAACAACGCATGTCACTGTTTCCGAAACAACAATGCTCCAGACACAATTTTTTTCCATCGTATTTTCTTTATGCCTCCATCAAACCCTATGTTGTGACCACTCTTTAGAATCGTCACTTTGTGACGATTCTAAAGAGTGGTCACAACATAGGGTTTGATTGAGGCATAACGGTTTTAGATCTCGAAATACACTTTATCTGGGGATCTGCAAACAAGCTAATTATGTTTGATTTTCCCTCCCTATAACGACTCCCTCTGAACAACACATGCATTCTTCGTATCCCAAAGGGTGTCGTTGTAGAGAGGGAGCACTGTATATCTTTAAACAGTGAAAAGAATTCCATAACTTTAGTAAAATGGTCAGAGCAAAGCTTCCCTTCTTTATTAATTGTTTCACATCAACCATGTTCGTTTGTGAAAGTCTAAAGTAAATCCTCTTATTGGTGGATGAGGTGTTGGACACACACGACTTGCTGGATGTACGTACATACTGGTACCTTCATGTATGGACAGACAAGAGTAACGCTATGTGTCTCCCACCTGGTGGGGGCATAAAAAGTAATAATATATGTAAACAGTGCATAGTCTAGATTTTTTTCACATCTATAAAAGCATATATTTACATTTCATGTTTACCCTTTACTCCATGAATATTCCTGTAAGGAATAATGATTATTTTTTATAATAGTCCATGGACACAGGAAGTCCATAGCAGAAACTGTTGAATTATCTCTACATTATATCATAAGCAAACAGAGTAGACCCAGAACATATGGCTCCTATATGAGCCATCTGATCTGGGTCTACTCTGTTTGCAAATGCGTAAAAAGGCTTTTTTATGGAGTAAAGGGTTAAATATTGCGTTGTTTCTCATTATAAGTCTTTAATTAGCTAAGCCCCATGATTCAACTGGTTCCTAAATTAACCATTCCCTCATATTGACGCCTTTTGACACATTCCCTCTTATTGACACTTTTTGATGCCTCTGTAAAATTCACTTTTTCAAATCATTGTGATAAATACAGCATTTGCTCCATAGAGGCAAATGCTCTATTCATCACAATGGTTTCAAAAGTAATACAATTCTAAAATTTTCTTTTCCTCTAGTAAATGTTCCTTCTCAATAGATTTATTGAAAAGGGTTGGATCTAAAAATAGCCTATAAGGTAATGAGTTAAAAGGTATTACCAACTTGTTATCTTTCATCAGAATTCTACAACAATGAGCCGATAAAAAATATAATGTATATAAGCAATAAGCATTTAACCTAAAAACAATTGCAATTTTTATTGAGAAAGTCAGTGTTATGCCTATATATTGACACACAGCATTGTATGTGTTGGGTTCTCTTCCTCATCATTTGGACACATTAACATCGTGGGTACCAGTGATAGCTGCAATTTGGTGGCTGCTGAAGGCGATGATACCTTGTCTGGCCCCAGGCTTTGCTGGAGTCATGTCAAAACTGTGGACAAATGTGGATCCAGCTGGAATATTGCTGAAAAAGAAAAAGAATCAAGATGTGTTTGAGAAACACTATGCCTCCCTCTCCGCCCAATTTGAACTTTGACCCTGAAGGATGACCATGACATGTCACCCCTTAAAATGTGCAGCTGAATGAGATACACATACATGCCAAACTTTTAATACAAATTGTCTATCTATACTGGTTCAAAAGTTATGGTCAATGTTTAAGTCGGTGATTTGACCTATATATTTGACCTCTTAGCTTGAAGGATGACCTTGGCGTTGACACGTTACCCCTCAAAATGTGCGGCTTTAGGAGGTACATATACATGCCAAATATCAAGTCTCTATTTGTACTGGCTATAAAGTTATGACTAAGGTTAAAGTTGGTGACAAACACACAAACAAGCAGACAGACAGGGCAAAAACAATATACCCCCTACTAGATCTGATCCTTAACTACCTTTGAAATAAATCTACCCGTGTCACAAAATTTAAACAGTGACTTTTACAGAGGCATAAAAAGGTTTCAATATGAGTGAATGTGTTTACAACTTTGCAAACAGTGCAGAACTAGATGAGATGGCTATTGGAGGGGTCTGATCTGGGTCTATTATGTTGTTTTTGTTAAGGCCAAACACTATTCTAATGTAATTATAGAAAATAATTTAATTACTTTTTACATAAATATTCATGGAGTAAATGGTTAGAACAGTCCATGTATATGGAGATGAATTAACCCTTTCCCTGACGAATATTTATGTAGTAAATGATGATATCATGAATATTAATAAGATTAATTTTTATAATGGCATATGAACACATGGCATTTTGGCTAAGGCAGAAGCTGTAGAATCAGATCTATAGAACACCATAAGCAAACAGAGTAGACCCTGATCAGACAGCTGATAGGAGCCATCTGTTCTGGGTCTACTCTGTTTGCAGATCTATGCGTCAAAATGCGCTTACATAAAGGAAATGTTTAAACTACAAATTGTTTGTGTTGGCTAAATGTTAAACTTTTATCTCCATGAAGTTCGAGATGTCCAATTTAAATGTATATCATAAGAAGACAGAGTAAACCTTGATTAGTAGAGGTTTAACAATTGATTGACTTATCTCGATGGCGGCTCTCTCGATGTCAATGCATCGATAAAAAAACAATACTACCACCGACTGTAAAACAAACATTGTGATAGTCACGATAGTTTAACAATGAGAATGTTAAAGGTAAAAAGTGAATGGCTCCTAAAAGGTGCATTAATATATCCCCGATTCATCCCTTTGTGTACGAAACCAACAATACGGCAGAAGGTAGTGTTCGGCTTGGGTCGAAATGGTTACGGTCCAAATTTTTGGGTTCGGGTTTCATTTTCAAAATTGCTTCCGTTTTCTTCTGATAGGTTGAGATTTTATAGTAATTAGTGAATTTACTGCCTTTTATTACTGTTTAGTTCAGTTTTGTATTACCTGAAACATATTGATTTTTGGATTTACCAAGTGGATTTAGTTCAGGAAATTTTGTAGGAAGTTCGCTAAACTGACCCGAGTTTCATTGCGTTTCTAAGCAAAATGGAATTCGAGTCTTATTAAGCTGCCTCAAAAGAAAAAAACATGTTATTGTTTTGAATGAATCCTCATATTTACTGGTGGTCATGGTGTAGGAAAGCAGTGCAGTCCAACTTGAACTGTAAATTTTTCATACCAAATATTGTGCCAGCACTAAAATCTTAAGCCCTAATTCTTAACACCATAGTGTATAATATAAGAATGAAAATAAATTGGCTAAAATAGAGAGAAATGAGCTTGAAACCCCTATAATTTGACTATCGCAATCCAAGCGCAATAGTTTGTCAATGTCGCAAAACTATGCCAATATTAATTCTGACTATCACAATACTAGCGCAGTAGTTTGTCAATGTCACAAAACTATGCCAATATTAATTCTGACTATCAAAATACTAGCGCAATAGTTTGTCAATGTCGCAAAACTATGCCAATATTAATTCTGACTATCAAAATACTAGCGCAATAGTTTGTCAATGTCGCAAACCTATGGCAATATTAATTCTGACTATCGCAATACTAGCGCAATAGTTCGTCAATGTCGCAAAACTATGGCAATGTTAATTCTGACTATTGCAATACTATCCCAATGGTAAAATTGTAATCAATAGTCACCCATCCTAAGACGGTCCTAGTTAGTGCTTTACATACAAGTACATGTACTTTGTGTAATTAGGATACATGGTACATTGTCCCGTAAGCAAACACAGCAGACCCTGATCACACAACTCTTACAGGTGTAGTACTAGTCTAATCTGGGTTTACCCTGGTTGCAAAGGCATTCTACAATATATTTTTCTCAGCCAAACCCTATTTAGTAAGTTATATAACTTTTGTAGAGGACCTAAACAACATGATGCTATGTGCCAATTATGAAAACTGAGAACCTTGTAGTTTCAGAGGAGAAGATTTTCAAAGTTTTCACTATATATGTTTCTTTTGCAAACTGGCCACCCATGGGGCGGGGCCAATTTTGGGCATGATTTAAATCAATTTTGTAGAGGACCTGAACATGATGCTATCTGCCAAATATGAAAACTGAGAACCCTGTAGATTCAGTAGAGACGATTTTCAAAGTTTTCACTATATGTTTGTTTCCAATGAAAACTGGCTTCCCCTTGGGCAGGGACGATTTTCAAAGTTTTCACTATATGTTCCTATTGCAAACTGGCCACCCCTGGGGCGGGTAAATTTTGACCAAGGGGCATGATTTATATAACTTTTGTAGAGGACCTAAACTTGATGCTATGTTCCAAATATGAAAGATGAGAACCCTGTAGATTCATCAGAAGTTTTCACTGTATTTTTCTATTGAAAACTGGCTACCACTGGCGCGGGGCCAATTTTGACTCCAGGGGCATAATTTATATAATGATTGTAGAGGACCTGAACATGATGCTATATGCCAAATATGAAAACTGAGAACCTTCCAGTTTCAGAGGAAAAGATTTTATATAGAAAACAAGGCACCCCTGGGGCGGGGCCAATGTTGACCCCAGGGCTATAATTTATGAAACTTTTGTACAGGACCTGAACATGATACTATGTGCCAAAGATGAAAGACGAGAACCCTGTAGATTCAGAGGAGAAGATGTGTTAAGGTTCAAATTGTTGATGCCGAACGAGGGACGACGGACATCAGGCAATCACAAAAACTCACCCTGAGCACTTTGTGCTCTGTTGAACTAAAAAAAAGATACTGTGACAGACATGAACAGGCAGACAGACAGACAGACAGAAAAGTTGCCCCTATGTGACACACTACCTCTCGGCAGGTGACACAAAAATACATGTTAAGTGCAGGGTAAAAGTAATGCAGAAAGAGCTTTCTGTATTACTTTTGACTAGCATTAAGTTACCACCTGCCTTACAGAGAGTCAGACCCATAATTAGAACGCTTTTTGAGTGTTGCTTATGACTGGCTTTGCTGTATTTACTGTATTTCTTTACCCATTCGCTGTCAAACTATGTCGTCTGCTAATTATGTCGTCTGCTACAAATTTCCATTCGTTTGATTTTCTTCATTTTTGTTTCAAAAACATAGTAACAATAACAAACAGTTTGGATCCTGGTGAGACGCAGAGTTACTGGGCGTCTCATCTGGATCCAAACTGTTTGCATAGGTAATCACAGATCCGGCATTGGCAGCGAAAGGGTTAAATATTCTATAACTTTATAAACCTACCTCAGCCGTTCAACTCTTGGCCTCTGCAGACCTGGTCCTTCGATCCTCACAGAACAGTTAGTCATAGTGGTATTCAGAGGGTTTTTGAATGAAATTTCAGCTGTGATTTTCTCACCAACTTTAGCTTTGCTTGGTGCCTGTGAATACAAATGCAATCAAAAGTCACATCAACGGCATAGTGTAAATTTTCAACCCTTTCCTTTATATAAACGCCTTTTCATGCCTTTGAAAACAAAGAAGACCCAGACCTGACAGCTACAACAGGAGTCTGCTCTGTTTGCTTTTGAACATACCGGAATTATAGATCTGACTCAACAGTTTCTACCAATAATTAACGATTCTGTGTACATAAAAATTATGCCATTATAAACATTTAGCTAATATTCTCAATATTCTTGATGTCATAGCCCATGGTGTCATAGCCCTTTACTCCATGAGTATTTATGCAAGAAATTATGACATCATGAATATCAATTAGATTAAGTGTTGTAATAGCAAATGGACATAGGATTTGTTTTGGTCATGACAGAAGCTGTAGAATCAAATCTATATTATATCATAAGTAAACAGAGCAGGCTCTGATCAGACAGCTCCTATAAGAGCCGTCCGATCTGGGTCTTCTCTGTTTGCAACGGTGTAGAAAGGCGTATTTAACCCATTACCCCATAGGCTTTTTTTTAGATACAACCTCTTTGAATCACTCTACCGAAAAGGAGCATTAACTACGGAAAAGGAAAATTTTAGAATTGTGTAGTTTGAAAAACCATTGTGATAAATAGAGCATTTGCTCCTCTAGGATCAAATGCTCTATTTATCACAATGGTTTCACAAAGTGACTTTTACAGAGTCGTCAAAAGTAGTCAATATTAGGGAATGGGTTAAGGAGTAAAGGGATAATCCTTACATAAATATGCCACAGGTAAGGCCTACATGTAACCTAAGGTATAGATGAGATAAAGTAAATATTGTTTCAAGAATAGCTCCTTATTTCTCCATCTTTAAAACTGTATAAAGAGTAGTTCAATAGGTTTTGGTGGAGAAATGTCTATGCTGTGACCACTCTTTAGAATCGTCTTGAAGAGGCAATTCTAAAGCATGGTCAAAACATTGGGTTTGGTGGAGAAATTAAGAAGTCGTGCTTGAAATTGCTTAAATTTATTCATCTTATCTTAATATGTAAGGTGGAAAACTAATAATTTTTGAAAAGAAAGACTCAAATTAAATCAAGAGCTGTCACAGGACAGCACGTTCGACTATTCTCAGAATTGTTAGTGTAAAAATGCTTGATAGTGTCCAATGATACTAGTAGCAAGTAATCAGTCTCAGTAAAATATCTTTAATAATATTTAGGATGTAGGATCTCTTTGAACACTTTAATGAAAGAGAAAAACCTAAGTAAAAAGGGCAATAATTTCTGTTAAAATGCTTGACAGAGTAATGTACTCTTGCCTACATATGAAAACTTGAGGTTATGAATAAGTGTTCCGAGTTTCAAAGCTTTATCTGAAAGGGTTATGTAAATAAGTGGACTTAAACAAAACCCTCAACCAAAAGTTCTAAGTTAAAAAGGGCCATAATTCTGTCAAAATGCTTGACAGAGTTATGTACTCTTGTCTACATATTAAGATTGTGATGGTTAACAAGTCTTCCAAGTTTTAAACCTTTATCTCAAAGGGTTATGTAAATAAGTGGACTTTAACAAAAACCTTAACCAAACATTCTAAGTTAAAAAGGGCCATAATTCTGTCAAAACGCTAGACAGAGTTATGTACTCTTGCCTACAGATGAAGTTTGTGATGGTGAATAAGTGTTCCAAGTTTTAAAGCTTTATCTCAAAGGGTTGTGTAAATAGGTGGACTTTAACAAAAACCTTAACCAAACATTCTAAGTTAAAAAGGGCCATACTTCTGTCAAAATGCTTGACAGAGTTATGTACCCTTGTCTACAGATGAAGCTTGTGGTGGTGAATAAGTGTTCCAAGTTTCAAAGCTTTATTCCAAAGGTTAGAGGCAAAAAGTGGACTTTAACAAAAACCTTAACCACGGTGTGACGCCGACGCCGACGCCGGGGCGAGTAGGGTAGCTCCACTATTCTTCGAATAGTCGAGCTAAAAATCAAATTTCTTTAGCTAACAGAGCAGACCTTGATCAGAAAGCTCCTATAGGAGCTGTCTGATCTGGGTCTACTCTGTTTGCAAAGGTTTGTAAAAACACATGTATATGAGGGAAAGAGTCAAAACATCTATATTTATTCATAACAACTGCTGCTTCAGAGGGTGTTTAAAAGTATGTCCAGCGTTAATGCAAAAGTGTTCTCTAAGGCCCAGTATCCGCTATTAATTACGATCATCTGCTTCAGTTCAGCATATTTTTAATCCATCTCTGACAACCGTGCAGACCGTGATCAGGAATCACAATAGATATGCAATAGTTAATGCGGGATAACACTGCATGCAAAACGTCAAAGTGCCATTATGTATCCATGATGCTGGACAAAATGGCTGTGGTTCATTACCTTGATTGTCAGGTGGGGTTTACGCAGTCTCAGTTCCAAGTTTGTAGCAATGACAAAGCCCGTTTCTTCATTCTTGCCGACAACAGAGACCACACAGTTGCAGTGATCTGTCAGTTTGTTCATATATTCATCCTGGGTAAGATTGATTGAAATCTTTTTATCTGCCAAAAGATCAAACATAGCAAAATTAACTCTTTCCATGTTAACCCTTTACTCTATAAATACGCCTTTCTATGCCTTTGCAAACAGGGTAGACCCAGACCAGTCGTCTCCTAGAGGAGCCCCCTTGGCCTCTGTTTGCATATACATGTAATATAATGTAGTTCTGATTCTACAGTTTCTGTTATGGCCAGAATGTCCTGTGTTCATATGCCATTATAGAAATGGATTTACATGTAATTAATATTCATGACGTCATTATTTCTTGCAAAAATATTCATGGAGTAAAGGGGGTTAAATAATTTTTGTCTGAAGAAACTTTAAATAATTGTTGTCTGAAGAAACTTTGTCATCTGCTTTAAATTGATAAAATTGGACTTTCTCTCCACTTTTTAAGTTTTTCAAAAATCATGAATAATGATGTGTCATACAGTTTGGATTTTAATGTGATATTTGGGTGTCTCATTTTTGTACAAACTTCGATGTGACACTTAGTTATTTAATGTCTCATTTTTACACAAACTTTGATGTGACACTTAGTTATTTAATGTCTCATTTTTACACGAACTTTGATGTGACACTTAGTTATTTAATGTCTCATTTTTACACGAACTTTGATGTGACACTTAGTTATTTAATGTCTCATTTTTACACGAACTTTGATGTGACACTTAGTTATTTAATGTCTCATTTTTACACGAACTTCGATGTGACACTTAGTTATTTAATGTCTCATTTTTGCACGAACTTCGATGTGACACTTAGTTATTTAATGTCTCATTTTTACACGAACTTTGATGTGACACTTAGTTATTTAATGTCTCATTTTTGCACGAACTTCGATGTGACACTTAGTTATTTAATGTCTCATTTTTACTCGAACTTTGATGTGACACTTAGTTATTTAATGTCTCATTTTTACACGAACTTTGATGCTACACTAAGTAATTTGATGTCTCAGTTTTACAAGAAAGTTGGTGCAAAACTAAGTTAGATACACATTCTTTGAATTAATCTACCGAAATGGAGTATTATCTAGAGAAAAGGAAAATTTTAGAATTTTGTAGCTTGAAACTATTGTGATAAATATAGCATTTGCTCCTATAGGAGCAAATGCTCTATTTATCACAATGGTTTCACAAAGTGACTTTTACAGAGTCGTCAAAAGTCGTCAATATGAGGGAATATGTTTAACGCATTTGCAAAACATGTGTAGACCTAATTAGACAACTCCTATACTAGGAGTATTAACAAGTGCGAAATGTTTTTCGTCATGTGCTATTATAGATATCAATATTATTGATATTCACACATACATCATGTTTTACATGAATAATTATGGAGCAAATGTATAAATAAAAAAAACTAAATTATTTGGACCTGTCTCATTTTTACACAAACTGTTTGCAGATTTTCTGACAGCATGCGAAGACCTAACCCTTAGACCCGTTCCCTGTTCTGTGTTAATTCTAAATATTAATACCTACTGAATATTCATGGACGAAACAGTTACAATGAAATATGGAAGGAAGAACATTGTAGCCATTTTAGAAAGTAAACTAGGACTATCACTAAAGGTGATAATTACCACAGATAAATACCTTCGGACGAGACTATAAACCGAGGTCCAATGTATCAGTGCTTTACACTGGGCATCTAAAAGAACCAGAGAAACCCAGTCGATAATAAGGGTAGGGCATCGCGCGCGGGTTTCTCAGTATCATCTCCCCTCTCTCTGGGGCGTCCAATTAGCCCATAGTGAGCAGAAACGGACGTAAATCAACACAAACAAACAAACAAACCACAGCATGGTAGCTTTGATTGCAAATTCAAGTTTGTAACATCAACCACCCATGTACCAGGACCAACACACTACTATATAGGAGCTTTCTGCATTACTTTTGGCCTGTATTAAGCTACATTGTGCCTTACAGACCCATAATTATACCTATTTGTCATGGTCGCTTAACCCTTTTCCTAATATAAACGTGTTTTCACGCATTTGCAAACAGAGTAGACCCAGATCAGACGGCTCCTAGAGGAGCCGTCTGATCAGGGTCTGCTCTGTTTGCTATTAGAATTCGATTGATCTGTTTCTTTAGTTTCTAAAATGGTTACAATGTTCCACATTCTATATTTCATTATAAATGTTTTGTTCATGAATATTCAGTAGGTAATGAAATTGGTCTAAATATAGAACAAGGAAAGGGTTAACACAGGTTCTATTGTACTTGAATTAGAGTGTCCTATCTATCAGAGAACAGATAAAACTAGATTGTTCTATGGTTAACCCTTTACTCCATGAATATTTATATAAGAAATAATCACATCATGAATATTAATTAGATCAATTGTTAAGGACCACAATGAAATAATAAGGGCCACAATGGAAATAGGAGTATCTATTACTCTTTTTTGTGTCATCCTTGGCATATAATGTTGATTGACATGGCTCTGTTAAAATTCATACATATTGTTGCATGTTTATAATGTGTGTATGTTTTAATAACAGATTACCATGTGATTGTACATTTTATGTTGAAATAAATATATCTATCTATCTATAATAGGACAGGGGGAATTTTTGGCAATGGCAGAAATTGTAGAATCTTATCTCTACTGTATTAACCCTTTCCCTGTTCTATGTTTATTCCAAATATAAATACCTACTGTATATTCATTCACAAAATAGTTATAAAGAAATATGGTAGTTGGAACATTGTAGACATATTAGGAAGCAAAGTTCACAGATTTATCAAATTCTATTAGCAAACAGAGCAGACCCTGATCAGACGGCTCCTAGAGGAGCCGTCTAATCTGGGTCTACTCTGCTTGCAATTGCGTGAAAATGCGTTTAAATGAGGGAAAGGGTTATAAGCAAACAGAGTAGACTCTGATCAGGGGGCTCCTACAGGATCTAGGTCTAGAAAGGCATAGAAAGGTGTAGCTATGTAGTAAATGGTTAAAGGGCTGTACCTCTGTCAAACTGAAGAAAAACAATCATGATCTCAGAGCTCCAGATAAGATGCGTAAATTAAAATATTCTCAAGTGTAACTTATTTATTTCTTCATCAAACACTATGTTGTGACCACTCTTAAGAATCGTCTCTTCGGGACAATTCTAAAGAGTGGTCAAAACATAGAGTTTGGTGGAGAAATTTAGATACTAGTATTTGAGTATGCATCGTTATATCTGTAGCTCTGATTATCTTCTACGATGGCATATGAAAGCAGGAACTTTGAGCTAGTGGCAGTATCTGTTGAATGAAATCTATACTAGAGCTTGTTTTTAAGAAAAACATGTCTCCAACCTGCCACTGTCTCAAAAAAAATGATTGAATGCATTTTTATGAAGTTTGTTGGAGACTGGATGAGGACCTTTTTTTTTATTTAGAGAGCAGACAAAGCTAAAAAACTCAGTTTTCAACATTTCAAGAGCGGTAAGTCTGAAGTACCTGTTCCAAAATTGCTAGTTATTAAACTTGGCCTAGATATCATAACAATAAACATTTTCATTAGGTTTGGTGATGATTAGATGAGAACTTTATGACTTAGAGAGTGGACAAGGCTAAAGAGGCCAATTTTGTATTATTCAAGGGCAATAACTCTAAAGCGCCTAGTTCAACCTTACTGTTTATTGAACCTGGCCTAGATATTACAGCCATAAACATTTTTATAGAGTTTGGTAAAGATTGGATAAGACGTTTTTGACTTAGAGAACGGACAGGGCTAAAAAGGCCAAATTTGGATAAATCAAGGGCCATAACTCTGAAGTTCCTGAAACAATCTTGCTGGATATCGAACTTGGCCTAGATATTATAGCCATAAACATTTGTATATTAGGTTTAGTGAAGATTGGATGAGACAGTTTTCACTTAGAGAGCGGACTAGGCTAAAAATGCTAAATTCGGATAAATCAAGGACCATAACTCTGAAGTTCCTGAAACAATCTTGCTGGATATTGAACTCTGTCTAGATATTATAGCCATAAACATTTTTATAAGGTTTGGTGAAGATTGGATGAGACATTTTTCACTATATCATGTCAAAAGCAAACAAAGCAGATCCTAATAAGATGTTTCCAATTCGAGGGCTTGGAATAGTTTTGCACCAAGCCCTCGAATTGGAGTCTTCTGATCAGGGTCTACTCTTTTTGCAAATGCGTGTAGATGCGTTTATTTGAGGGAAAGGGTTAAAAAATGTGTTGCACACAATTTTACCTTTCACCCTTTACTCCATAAATATGCCTTTCTAAACATTTGTAAACAGAGTAGACACACATCAGATGTTTCCAGTAGGAGAGATCTGATCGGGGTGTGCTCTGTTTGCTTATGAAATAATATACAATGTAGATATGATTATACAGTGTCTTCATCAAACACCATGTCATTATAAAATTTCTAATTAACCCTTCGCTTGCTATTCATGTCAATATACCTACCTGTAAATAGTGAAGACCCAGATGAGACAGCTCCAGCAGGAGCTGTCTCATCAGGGTCTGCACAATTTACAAGTTGATTGTGCAACCAGTGCACTCCACAGCAGTGATTGCACAGCGAAATACTTGTACACAGTGCAGATATATGTAATTATGGGCATGGGTAAAGAAGGAGACATGTATTTTAAAATTCAGCAAGCGAAGGGTTAATATTCATGATGTCTTACACAATTTCATTGAGTAAAGGGTTAACCTGTTGCTGTGATTCCATGGATGTTTATGTAGCCAGTCTGGATCTAGATGAGATGCTTAGTAATTTGGCACATCATCAGGATCCAAACTGTATAACACTTTACTCCATAAATATGCCTTTTTATGTTTGACAGCAGAGAATACACAGATCAGATGACTCCTATAGGTATCATCTGATCAAGGCCTGCTCTGTTTGCTTATGAGATAATATCGATATGATTCTACCCTAAGAACAAATTCGGCACATAGGTAAAAACTAGATTAAATGGATCCTAACAGTACTTTTTGAAAAAAGTCTGCACCAATTGCTACTATGTCAGTCTAATGTAAAGTTGCTTCCTGCATAAATTTCGCCCTGTATTAACCCTTCGCTTGCTTTCACGTCAATATACCTACCTGTAAATAGTGAAGACCCAGATGAGACAGCTCCTGCAGGAGCTGTATCATCAGAGTCTGCACTATTTACAAGTTGATAGTGCAACCAATGCACTCCACAGCAGTTATTGCACAGCGAAATACTTGTACACAGTGAAGATGTAATACTTGTACACAGTGAAGATGTATGTAATTATACAACACGGTTTGGGTAAAGAAGGAGAAATGTATTTTAAAATTAAAGAGAAGGGTTAAGCAACCACCTGCCTGAAAGTATCTAAAGTCTTCTTTACTCGAATTCTAGTTTAGACAGGTTATTTTTACTGTATGTGAATTCCTACCTGATTTGGGCCCGATTTTACAATTTCGTATCTTCTCTGTTTTGATGTTCTGATGATGGACACCAGTGTAGTACATGCTGGCCAGTTCCATAGTGGCATTGACGGTGCGGAGCGCATTACTAGTGTTCTTCATCACCAGAGTGACATTCAAATCGTGTCCAATAAATGTGTTCTCATGATTGTATTCAATGTAGAATAGCACATCCTAGATAGAGACAATGACATACTTGTTTTTGTAAAGTCAAGCATTTATAATGATCACAGTCTTGCTTTGGGTCCATGTGCTGGTGATAGCTTAACCATTTACTCCATAAATACGTCTTTCTATGCCTTTGTAAGCAGAGTAGACTCAAATCAGACAGCTTCCTTAGGAGCCATCTAATCAATGTCTGCTCTGTAAGCTTACAAACTACAGTTAAACTTCGATAACTCTAACTCAATGGGACCATACAAATTAGTTCCAGATAACAGAAGTTCGAGTCTTCCGATTTCTAATCTGAACAACTTCTCAAGGCCCAGGCTTAATACAGGTGTAAAGTAATGCTGAAAGGTCCTGTAGGAGCTTTCAGCATTACTTCAGACTTGTATTAAGCTGTCACATGTGTTTCTAGATATCTGTAGAGATACATTATTGGAGCAATTCTGTATTGTAAGTTTTGAGGACTGAACACTTTGTTCGAGTTATCCAGAAGTTCGTGTTATCCGAGTTCGAGATATCGAAGTTCAACTGTACTACAGATAGGACCCTACAGTGTCTGCCATGGCCAAAAGTTCGCCTGTTCATAATGCTAATATAAAAAAGAGCACCGCATTACATTAGAGCAGGACATATTTTGTTCCAAAATAAGAAACATTTATAATGATCAGTCTTGCTTTTGGACCAAATGCAGGTGATAGCTAGCTTAACTATTACTCAATAAATAAGCCTTTCTAAACAGAGTACAGAAAAACCTCTCTAAACCTTTCTAGTAGAGAAGAATAAAGATACTTTTAAGCAGGTGGCTGCTTAATGCAGGGTGAAAGTCATGCAGAAAGCTCCTAGAGGAGCTTTCTGCATGACTTTCAAC